>JANJGN010000048.1:2704322-2806822 GCA_026770705.1 Isurus oxyrinchus
AGATCGATAGATAGATGGATATATATATAGATAGTTACATAGATGATGGATGGATAGATATAAAGATAGATAGAAAGAAAGATAGATAGGTAGGCAGATAAATGGATAAACAGATAGATAGATAGATAGAAGAGAGATGGATAGATAGATAGATAGTCAGATAGATAGATAGAAGAGAGATGGATGGATAGATAGTCAGATAGATAGATAGATAGATGGATGAATGGCTGGATGGATAGATAGATCGATAGATAGATAGATAGATAGTCAGATAGATAGATAGAAGAGAGATGGATGGATAGATAGTCAGATAGATAGATAGATAGATGGATGAATGGCTGGATGGATAGATAGATCGATAGATAGTCAGATAGATAGATAGATAGTCAGATAGATAGATAGTCAGATAGATAGATAGACAGATAAATGGATAAACAGATAGATAAATAGATAGAAGAGAGATGGATAGATAGATAGTCAGATAGATAGATAGATAATCAAGTAGGTAAATAGAGAGATAGATTAATAGATACACACAGAGAGAGATAATAAACGTGCCCTTATTACTAGCGTTTGATTCGGGTGGCGTTTTAAACATTTCCGGAAATCTCCCTGCGCTGATTTGTTGGGGACCTGAGGCGTATGGGAGTTAAACTCCATGACGCCAATGCGTGGCTGGCCTTTTAAAGGATTCTCAACCATATTCGCTGTACTCACCGTGGGAAAGCTGGTCGGCTACCGGTTACCAAGGCTGAATTTTGCACTCCCTCAAAGCACTGGAGAGGGCGGAGGAGCATAAGGGCTGAAACCTCTGAACTCTCAGCCCTTGCTGAGCTCCAGTGCATCCCTGCCAAGTGCTAGCCGTAGCTCTGCCTTCTCAAAGAAGCAGGGTGAGTGTGACATTAAGCCGTGAATCTTTATTCTTTTTTATTTTAACTTGTTATGAAACTAAGGCGGCTGTTGAGAAGCAAAGGGTTGTTGCGTCGGCAGCTTAGCCCATCCAACGTTGCCAGGAGCCACAGGCAATGATAAGGACCCTTGGAAATTCAGAACCTGGGCCTGGGCAGAGAGCAGCGCTCAGTCTCTGGGTGGGGGTGGTGAATGATGGAACTGCAAGAGTGGACTTCCTTCATATTTAGTTCAACTGGAGTTCGCTTGCCGCTCTCCCTTCCCACTCCCCCAATAATCAGCCAGAGTCGGTTCAGGTCTCACGTGTTAATTAAAGGCTCTCGCCATTAGTATTCACTCTATTCTCAAGCAACGTGCCATCGAGCATGGTTGACCATCTCCTTCGCTGCTCGGAGAATGTTGCTGTTCCTATCATTAGCGTGCTGTGCCCAAACACACGACACCACCCCCACGACCACCACCACCACCACCCCCCCCCCCCCCCCCCACAAGTGTAAGACGCAGTGGCTGGCAAACCAAACCTCCTGTCCCCTTTTTTGCTTTTCAGAAGCGTTCTCCAAACCCACGTTGAGGGTTGAGTCGGGAGCTCACCTGTTAACGGGGCAGAGGTTAAAACTGACCTGCGTGGTCCAAATACTTCGCCCCAGTCTTTCCTTGAGGTACACGTTTTCCAAAGATAGCCAAGCTCTCAGCGCTGCGCCGGGAGACAGCTCTTACATTTTGGAGAGAGCTCGGATGGACGATTCAGGGGTTTACGTCTGTGAAGCGACGGCTGTCGACAGTAAGGTGAAGAAACTGAGTGACCAGGTTTTGGTCTCTGTCAGACGTAAGTGTCCTTTATGGAGATTTTTTATTAATATTATTTCCTGTCTGTGTGTGTGTGTGTGTGTGTGTGTGTGTGTGTTTGTGTGTGCACATGTGTATGCCTGTGCGTGTGTGCCTGTGCATATGCATGTGTCTACCTGTGTCCGTGTGTGTGTAAATGTGTGTGTATGCGTGTATGTGTGCCAATGCATATGTCTGCCGGTACGCGCGCGTGTGCACGCCTGTGTGTGTGTCTGTGTATGTGTGTGTGTGTGTGTGTGTGTGTGTGCGCGCGCGCACGCCTGTGCGTGTGTATGTCCACGTGTATGCGTGTGGGCCTGTGCATGTGCTTGTGTTTGTTTGTGTGTGCTTGTATGTGTTTGTGTGCGTGTCTGTGTGTGTGAATGCATGTGTGCCTGTGTGTGTGTTTGTGTATATGTGTGCGTGTGTTTATGGGGGGGTGTGTGTGTATGTATGTGTATGTGTGCGTTAATGTGTGTGTGCCTGTGCATGTGTGTTTGTGTATGTGTGTGCATGTGTTTATGTCCGTGTGCCTGTATGTGTGTCCGTGGGTGTATGTGTATGTGTGTATGTGCACGTATGTGTGTGTATGTGTACATGTGTGTGATGGTGTGTGTTAACATCATTGGATTCGCAGTATTGATGCCCAACCTCATGCTCTGGGAAAATAGATTCATATCCCACCACGGCAGCTGGTGTAACTTCAACTGAGTTAATCAAAATCTGGATTGTATACCTAGTCTCAGTCGCAGAGGCCATGAAACTAACACCGCTTATCGTGAAAACCCATCGGGTTCACTGATATCCTTTAGGGCAAGGAATCTGCCATCCTCACCTGGTCTGGCCTATGTGTGACTCCCGAATCACAGCAATGCCCGGGACTCTTAACTTCCCTCTGAAATGAGCGGGAAGGTCACTCAGCCCAAGGGCAATTAGAATGGGCAATGAATGCGGGCCTCGCCAACGACAAACAGATCCCATAAAAGGTGAAAAGATAAAGCATGGATCTTGCCTGTAAGTTACAAGCTACATTAACAGAAAATGATCACCGCTGATCCATATGAGAGACATGGTCACACAGATCAACAGGGTACAGTTCAGCAACGAGGACTGAAAGTATGGGATGCATCACTTCCATTATTGTTACCTTGCACGTTACCTCTTAGTGTGCAGTGATGAGGTGAATTTATCGTCTCTGATTGTTAAGATGGTTATGAGTAACTATAATTGTATAGTCAACAGCCTGAACTTAGCTTAGAACTTCCTTTGTGCACAAGGAAGTTAATGCACTGAATGGATGTTTTTCAGATTGGAGGAAAGTTTGTAGTGGAGCTCTTCCGGGGGTCGGTGTTGGGACCCTTGCTTCCTCCTGATGTATATTCATGACCTAGACTGGGGTGTGCAGGGCATAATCTCAAAATCTGCAGATGATAGAAGATTGGAAATGTTGTCAACTGTGATGGGGAGAGTCTGGAACTTCAAAAGGACATAGACATGTTGGTGGATTGGGCAGGCAAGCGGCAGATGAAGTTCAATGCAGGGAAGCGTGAGGTGAATCATTTTGGCAGGAGGAATATGGATCGACGGTATAAAATAAAGGCAGAAACTCTAAATGAGGTGCAGGAACAGAGGGACCTCAGTGTGTACCTACATAGGTCATTCCAGGTGGCAAGACATGTTGAGAGTGCAGCTAATAAAGCAGATAGTATCTTAGGCTTTAATAATAAGAGAATTGAGTACAAGAGTAAGGAGGTCATGGGAAACTTGTATAAGACTATAGTTGGGACTCACCTGGAGTACTGTTCCCAGTTCTGGGTGCCATACTTGAGGAAGGATGTGAAGGCATTGGAGAGAGTACAGAGGAGTTTCACAAGAATGATTCCCGGGATGAAGAACTGTAGCTATGAGGATAGATTGGAGAGGTTGGAGCTATTTTCCCTGGAGGAAAGGAGGCTGAGAGGAGAGTTGATAAAGGTATTCAAGATCCTGAGAGATCTGGACAGGAAAACTAGTGAGAATCTATTCCCATTCAAGAGAACATCATGAACTAAAGGGCAAAGATTCAAAATCATTAGCAAAATGAGTAAATATGATGTGAAGAAAATCTTATTCACCCAGAGGGTGGTTAGAGTCTGGAACAAACTTCCTGAAAGGGTGAAGGAGGCAGGTTCGATCGAGGAATTCAAAAGTGAATTGGGTTGTTACCTGAATAAGAGAGAATGTGCAACCTTAGGGGGGTAAGGCAAGAGAGTGGGACTAGGTAGAATGCTCTTTCAGAGAGCCAATGCAGACTCGATGGGGTGAATGGCCTCCTTCTGCACTGTAAAGATTCTTGTGATACTGTGATTTGCCACATGGAAAGTGCACCATTGTATTTACATAGAGCAGCCAGTATAGTGCCAGACAATTGCAGAGCCCCCTGTCTTTGACAGATAGTGCCAGTATAAATAACGACTCAGACTCATCTAGTTAGGTGGATCACTATAGGATTCGTTGCATTTCCAGAATCATGCTATCTCCTGTTGATACAAACGGTTGCAAAGTCACAGGATTGAGACAAGTCTCAAATATTGGAGTGGCAAAATAAACAATAATGCCTGCTCGAATGACAACAGTCTCATTAGACCCTGCAAGCAGCTCTACAAATCCCAGAAAATCCAAGCACAAACTAACTCTTGGATGTATCCACAGGAATCCCAGTGTCAAAACCGGAACTGATTATACAACCCGGAACCAAGTTGATAGAGGGCGACACAGCCTCCATAACCTGCTCAGTGTCCAACGGTTCCTCTCCAATTACTTACACATTCCATAAAAACTTCAACAAGGAACTCCATAGCGAGACGACC
Organism: Isurus oxyrinchus; assembly: GCA_026770705.1. Lineage (NCBI taxonomy): Eukaryota > Metazoa > Chordata > Chondrichthyes > Lamniformes > Lamnidae > Isurus > Isurus oxyrinchus. The sequence continues at coordinate 2,708,906 of JANJGN010000048.1, forward strand.
AACTTGACCAGAATTACTTACGGAATCATTAAAGTCAACAAAAGCTCGGAAGGGAATTACAGTTGTAGCGTTGCAAATGATGAGACAGAGCCATTCCTGCAGAGCAATGTTGTGACAGTTGCGGTGATAGGTGAGTCAATGCCAGTACATCGTTACAGCTGAACTACATGAAGCAATGGCAGGTCAGCGTGAGTATTGTATTTCGATTTCCCAACATATTAGCAATGTTCAAATAACCACCTATTATGACACAGCCGATGACATATCCAAATCCCAGAGGGAAACTTAAAACAACAGTCATAACCAATTTTGCAATTGGCATCTTTCGAGATGCAGGCTTTGATTTCAGTAGTAATAAGACCACTGAGTCTCAAGGATTTTTTTCTGTAAAACTAAATTAAACATTTATTAATCCAAGAAAGCACATACATATGTCTACACAATTACCATTACAAAAACTACAAAAATGCCCCAATTAATCTGACTCTCATTACACACCCGTTAAGGCAACAGTTAAACTCATAGATTTTAAAAGATCTCAGGCAAAGCACATTCGACCTTACGAGTTCAAAATAAGGCACTTTGCAAACGCAGTTGCCGGCTTACAGGCTGGATAGGTCTTCAATGCCTCTGCCTTACACACACCAATTCTTTTCTGTTTATACTTAGCTTTTCCTTTGTATGTAAATATTCCATTGTATGACCAGGCTTTCAATTTCACCTCTTCTACCAATAGCATCCTTTGATTCCCCCAATTTTGTTAGTAAGCAGAAAATAAACACATTGATTGGCATCTCCCAGCTAAGTGCAAGATTCCCCCCGCATCTTGAATGGTTCATTCAACAAATGCAAATGTAGCCCCTTTGACACCTGTGTTCCTAAACCTCCCCATGTTTACCTAATTACCATCTCGAACCCAGTTCTTAATGCACATCAAAACCAGCTGGCTTTAAGCCATTTAAAGCACACACACACACACACACACACACACACACACACACACACACAAACATTTAGACACAGACACCGCTAAACTCTAATTAAAAAAATGAATAACATTGCAGACATTGATCTCTTCATGACACGCCTGAGTTATTCTGTAAGGCATTCAGACAAAGGTATGCATTGGTCTCATTGTCACAACCCAGGTTCCCTTTAAATGTTCCTTGTAGTGCGCAGGATACAAACTCATCTGGACCCTTCTTCCTTGTCCATGAGCAGTTTATATTTCAAAATTCAGTGAGCATTCATGCTGTTGCCAGAGACCTGTTAATTCCATTGTGCAGCATATTCAATATTTCTGTGTCGACTGGCACATTAAAGGGATCGTTTCTCCCCTCCCACTTGCCTCCCTCCTCGATGCTCCCATTCCAATTCCACCTCTAAAAGGCTTGAATGGGCATCTCTTCTAAGAGGTCACAGTACACCTCTGCCCTCAGGCACCCCCATCCACCCCTCTTCCCACTGCTCCTATTCACTCGCTTTCTACCCTTCAACATCCCATGCCTCTCTGCTCATGCTTCCCAACATCTCTCCCAGCGCGCATCCTCGAGTTGCATCCCCTTGCACACCCCTCACCGGAACTCTTCGCTCTTTTATTCCGGCATGAGCCGGAAGTTTCAGAGGGAATTACAAAGAGGTAGGCGGACTTTACATAGCTTAAACAGCAGGAACAAGATCATTTACAACCTTCTAAATACATGCACCTCGAAAGCATTGAAAGGAAACTCAACACGATGTTGTCTCCCATCAGCTGCACATTGAAGTTGGCTTCGTCAGTTGACATGTTGTTTTCCGGCTGATGTCTGCCCGTGGTAAAGGGATTACCCGTGCTCCACTTGTGTGATCAGTAACACATCCGGCCTGAGAAGACTACGACCAGAAAGCATTTGGTGCCGATTGAGACTCAATCCAATGATTCGCTTCAATCCACCGAGTTTGTGGCCTTTCGGGTGTGTTGGTGCTTCTGGCTGGATTAGCTCAGTGGCCTCTGAGCTTGAAGGCCCTGGGTTTGTATCCCACCTCAGGGGTTGGTAACCTCATACGCACTCACACAATCTCAATCTTGCACTCACTCTCTCTCTTACACACACTTTCTCTCTCATACACACACGCTGACTCACACACACACGCTCACTCTCTCTCTCACACACACACACTCAATCTCTCATACACACACACACTCTTACTCAGACACACACTCTCTCTCACACACACACTCTCTCATATACACGCACACACACTCTCTCACACACACAATCTCTCTCTCTCTCACACACACGCTCACACACACTCTCTCTCACACACACAATCTCTCTCTCTCACACACAGTCTCTCACACACACACACTCTCTCTCACACTCACTCACTCTTTCTCACACAAACTCACGCTCACACTCACTTATTCTCACAGACACACACATGCTCACTGTATCTCTCACACACACACTCAATCTCTCATACACACACACACTCTTACTCACACACACACTCTCTCTCACACACACACTCATATACACACACACACACACACACACACACACACACTCTCTCACACACACAATCTCTCTCTCTCACACACACAGTCTCACACACACACACACTCTCACACTCACTCACTCTTTCTCACACAAACTCACTCTCACACTCACTTATTCTCACAGACATACACATGCTCACTGTATCTCTCACACACACACACTCACACACACACACACTCTTACTCACACACACACTCTCTCTCACACACACACTCTCTCATATATACACACACACACACTCTCTCTCTCACACACACAATCTCTCTCTCTCTCACACACACAGTCTCTCTCACACACACACACTCAGACACGCAAACGCATGCTCTCTCTCTCTCTCTCTCTCAGACACACACACTGTCAGACACACACACTGTCACTCACTCTCTCGCACACACACAAGCAGCCACCAATGTACACAATCCAGTCTGTATTGGTTTCGGTCTCTCCCCCTGTTAACTGAGGAAGATTAGTGACAGGATGGGCATATGGGTTGTGAAACCACCTGCCATGTCTCAGAAGTGATAGCTGACATAAAAGATGACCAAACAGCATTGTGGGGTACCCCTGGAGGTTGGGAACACCTGAAAGAGAAGGAGCTGCATGGACCTTCCTGAGGACCAATGAGAGCTGGTGAATGTGGGTCAGGGAAGAGTCCTGATTCCCCTGTGCGCAACAGGTAATCTGTCCGGTCCATAAGTTCCAACCAGCTCAACTACTTTACTCTCTCTAAAGTTGGCTGCTCCTCCGAATAGGGTTTCTACCTCTCCCGCCTTCACTGTTCCAGGCAGTGCACCCAACCCACCCTCACACCCGCGATTCCTAACCACTCTCTGAGTGAGTAAGTAAAAAGCTCTCTCATTATTGATTCATCTGGCAATGGCCCTCAATCTGCGCTGCATCTGGTTCACAAACCTTCCACCAATGGGAACAGTTTGACTTATCAACTCAGCGCAGGACCCTCATGGTTGTGAAGAATTCTATCAAACCCCCTTCCAGGCTTCTCTTACCAGCGCGAATGAGCCCGGCTCTCGTACCGCCTCTCTTTCTTTCCTGATCTTAATTTGATTTCACATCTGAAATAGGTGACAGTTTTCAGGTTCGGCAGTGAATTGACCTTCTAACCCTTCTACATTGGGCTCTACCCCTCCAATTCCCGTGGATGGTGCTTTTCTGATCTGGAATACCAACAGTACGGAGATTTCAGCTGGGGACCACTTCCTCCTCCGATGCCGGGTGAATGTTGGCACCAAACCGCGTTTCCGCTGGTACTTCAACAGCCAAAAGCTCGAAAACAACAGTGAACTGTATTACCTGAACAGCGATGGGACCGAGCTCGCTGTTAATTCATTCCAGACAAGACATGGAGGGCGATACCAATGTGTGGTGACCAACAGTGGCATCAATGGAGGGATATTTAACGCCCGCAGCAATCTCATCCATGTCGCATTGGCAGGTGCAACACTGGTGATACCTGATCTGATTTATTGCATCAATTTATTTTGACAAAGCAAACAGTTTTCTTTATGCACTAGCTTGACAAAAGAAGCCTATGTCGTGGTAATATTACTGAACAGGCAATCACAGAATCACACACAGTGCAGAAGAGGCCCTTCGGCCCATCAAGTCGGCACCGACACGTGAGAAACACCTGACCTACCTACCTAATCCCATTGACCAGCACTTGGCCCCAGAGCCTTGAATGTTATGAGGTGCCAAGTGCTCATCCAGGTGCTTTTTAAAGGATGTGAGGCTAACCCGCCTCCACCACCCTCCCAGGCAGCGCAATCCAGACCCTCACCACCCTCTGGGTAAAAAAGGTTTTCCTCATATCTCCCCTAAACCTCATGCCCCTCACTTTGAAATTATGCCCCTTCGTGACTGACCCTTCAACTAAGGGGGACAGCTGCTCCCTATCCACCCTGTCCATGCCCCTCATAATCTTGTCCACCTCGATCAGGTCACCCCTCTGTCTTCTCTGCTCCGACGAAACCAACCCAAGTCTATCTGACCTCTCTTCATAACTTAAATGTTTCATCCCAGGCAACATCCTGGTGAATCTCCTCTGCGCCCCCTCCGGCGCAATCCCATCCTTCCTATAATGTGGCGACCAGAACTGCGCCCAGTACTCCAGCTGTGGCCTCACTGAGGTTCTATACAATCCACAGATCCTGGCGAATCCTTTGCAGTATCATATCCCTTTCGTGAGAGCTCATGGAATTTATATCCATTTCATAAAAGCTAAATTTGAAAGCTAGTCTCCATAATGGCAATATCATTCGTGGTTAAAAGAAAAAAAAAATCTGCTTCATTAATGTCTCTTTGGGGAAGGAAATCGACCATCCTTACCCATGGCCTGGCCTACATGTGACTCCAGTCCACTGCAGGCTTGACTCTTAACTGCCCCCTTGTCAGGTTGTCAGAGTCAACAAGGGCGTTCAGTTCAAGGGAAAATAGTGATGGGCGAAAAAGTACTAGTCCTGCCAGCGATGATCAGCCCCCATGGGAAAATGCGTTTTAAAAAAAAAAAGAACCACGAAAATATTTCCGCTATTTGTACCTCACCAGAGGCCCCTCGCACATCAGAGGAAGCTGGCCGGAGGATGGACTAGTCTTTTGTCGTAGAGAGAGACAGAGAGACACACATTGGGCCGGCCAGATTTCCCCAGTGAATCCCAGCTTCTAACATCAGTCCTTTTCCGATTGGATTCAAATTTCACCATCTGCCGGGGCTAGATTGGAACCCGGGTTCCCCAGGGAACTGCCCTGGGCCTTGTGGAACACTAGCCCAGGGACAGAACCACACCGCCTCCCCCCCATTGATGATGCAGCTTAAGAAAATGGAACCAATCCGAAGTAAAGGCTCTGATGTAAGACGTTCAGAGAATCACAGAATCTCACAGTGTGGAGGAGGCCCCTCGGCCCATCTAGTCGGCACCGACCCGTGAGAAACACCTGACCTACCTTCCTAATCCCATTGACCAGCGCTTGGCCCCATAGCCTTGAATGTTATGAGGTGCCAAGCGCTCATCCAGGTGCTTTTTAAAGGATGTGAGGCTAGCCCACCTCCACCACCCTCCCAGGCAGTGCATTCCAGACCCTCACCACCCTCTAGGTAAAAAAGTTTTTCCTCACATTCTCCCCCCTAAACCTCCTGCCCCTCACCTTGAACGTATGTCCCCTCGTGAGTGCTCCTCATAATAAGCGAGCAGAGATTTGATGAATGCATACGTGTTGGATATGATGCGTATTTCAGGGTAGCACGTCAGTCATCGATATATATGTTTATTCGATTCCAGCACACAGCAACACAATGGCAAAGGCAACAACAACTCTTCCACTACTTCTGATTAGCGCCGCCATAGTTGCATTGGCTTTCGTTAAACTGCTAAAGAAGAGGCGAGGTGAGTGGGGCTGAAGGGTCAAGCGCGTCGGTGGTCATGTGACATTAATGAGGACTGGGAAGCAAAGAGTCACTTGCCGTGACCTTTGGAACAGTTATGAACCGAGTTGCTGGCATGAAAAAAATATGCCTTGTTCAATTCTACACTTCAGGACTGACAAACCCTACCTATCAATGACTATTCTCTTGTTAGAACAAAGAACAAAGAACAGTACAGCACAGGAACAGGCCCTTCAGCCCTCCAAACCTGCACCGATCATATTGCCCGTCAACTAAAACATTTTGCACTTCCGGGGTCCGTATCCCTCTATTCCCATCCTATTCATGTATTTGTCCAGCTGCCTCTTAAACACCACTATCGTACCTGCTTCCACCACCTCCTCTGGCAGCAAATTCCAGACACTCACTACCCTCTGCGTAAAAAACTTGCCCCGCACATCTCCTCTATAGTTTTCTCCTCTCACCTTAAATCTATGTCCCCCTAGTCATTGACTCTTCCACCCTGGGGAAAAAGCTTCTGACTATCTACTCTGTCCATGCCACTCATCATTTTGTAAACTTCTATCAAGTCGCCCCTCAATCTCCGTCGCTCTAGTGAGAACAATCCGAGTTTCTCCAACCTCTCCTCATAGCTAATAACCTCCAGACCAGGCAGCATCCTGGTAAACCTCCTCTGCACCCTCTCCAACACCTCCCTATCCTTCTGGTAATGTGGCGACCAGAATTGCACGCAATATTCCAAGTGTGGCCTAACCAAGGTTCTATACAGCTGCAGCATGACTTCCCAGCTTTTATACTCCATACCCCTGCCAATGAAGGCAAGCATGCCATGTGCCTTCCTGACTACCTTATCCACTTGCGTTGCCACTTTCAGTGACCTGTGGACCTGTACACCCAGATCCCTCTGCCCGTCGATGCGCTTAAGGGTTCTGCCATTTACTGTATAATTCCTGCCTGTATTAGACCATCCAAAATGCATTACCTCGCATTTGTCCAGATTAAATTCCATCTGCCATTTCTCCGCCCAAGTCTCCAGCCGATCTATATCCCGTTGTATCATTTGACAATCCTCTTCACTATCTGCAACTCCTCCAACCTTAGTGCCATCTGCAAACTTACTAATTAGCCCAGTTACATTTTCCTCCAAATCATTTACCTATACTACAAACAGCAAAGGTCCCAGCACTGATCCCTGCGGAACTCCACTAGTCACAGCTCTCCATTCAGAAAAGCACCCTTCCACTGCTACCCTCTGTCTTCTATAACCAAGCCAATTCTGTATCCGTCTTGCCAGCTCACCTCTGATCCCGTGCGACATTACCTTCTGTACCAGTCTGCCATGAGGGACCTTGTCAAAGGCCTTACTGAAATCCATGTAGATAAATTCCACTGTTAGTGCAGAGTGTGCGTATTGCAGGAAAATGAGACATAGTCCTCAAAACTTTTAGCCTGCGTACATTAGGAGAGGGGGAAAATACCAGGTTTCAAAGGGATCAACGCTTTATACTGTATGGGGGAAAAGGTGGCTGATTGGCTGGCGAGGGGAGTCTGATTGGTTGAGGCTTTGCCATAGAGACTGCACCAGGGAAAGGCTATCCCCAAAGCTCTTGCGTGGTTTAAAACGTAATTTCGACTCCGATTGGTCGATACATTGCCATGGGGGAGACATTAGGGAAGGGTTGCAGCGCCCCGTGCTTTTGGATGCAATTAGCCGGCACCTACTGAGCAATCTCGAGTGTGCTAAGAAATGCACTAAACGCCACTTCACGTTCATTGGTCGACCTCGCAATGTGCCTTACTTGCATATGCTAGAAGCTAGTTTTATTCACCCGCAGGGCCCTGTACTCTGCAGACAGAAAGAATGTGCCCAGGCATTGTGCCTTGTTTCAAAAGCATGGTGGACCTGTACTCCCCAAGGCACTGCCTCGACCAATAGGAGTCAGTGGACCTCGATAGAATTTTACCAAATACCTGGGAAGTAACTGTTCGTTGGTGCATTCTCCATGGTAACGCCTCGACCAAATCAGAGTCCACCCTCCCACCAGCCAGCACCCTTTTGCCGTGCAGTAACATTGCTGTTCCCTTCGCAATTGTCAGTTTTGCGTCTGTCCTGATGAATGAAATGCAAAAAAAAAAGCTTCGACAACATGTCTCCTATTGTTTCCAGCATTATGTAAGTCTAGCCGAAGTGAAAATTAGACGGTGGAATTTTAATACAAGGATTCCAGGCATTTTTTGTGCTCCGTTATTTACTTTAATACGTTGCTTTGTGAACGACTATAATTGGGATCAGTTGAATTGTTTGCTGTTTGGAAATTACTGAAAGAAAACGCAAGGCTTTTTTTTTCTTTTTTAGGGAAATAGGTTCCAATATTACTTGTACCTCTTGCTGAATCACGCTTCTCCTTATTCTAACCAGGTAACTCTGCTGGTGTTTGCACGTCACAGGGGTAAGTGCTGACACATTTAAAGCATTAATCATGTGGAGCGTGTCAAAGTCATCTCGAGGCCCTGATGTGGAGGAAGTGTCTTACCCCAATCAGACCTTTAAACTCCTGACTTGCACATGAGCCAGGCCATGAGAGCAGGCTCGGCTTCAGTTAGCTGCTAAACGGCTCTGTTGCCATTGTTGTAACGCTGTGCATTCGGTGACCTATCGGTCAAGTGATGGAACACAGATAAATATGACGTTACAAGGAGGTATATCTGTGCTCACCCACAAATGGTCAGATCAGCATTGATTGCAGTCTCCCATTAACGACGAAGTAACCTCCCTCTCTTTGCTTGCAATACATCACTTCGGGTGTCCGCCTTTAGTGTGGGACACGTTACATCAGTCTGCGTGGTGTTCAGGGGAAGCAAAGTTTGCTCTGCTTCTGCGTTAAGCAAAGTTGAAGTCTACTGATTTTGCCCATCTTCCAGGCGTTAAATCTCAGTTACCGTCGCCTGGCCGGCAGTGAGTTGTAATGGTCCTGTTCGAGGGAGGACGCACTCGTGTTTGGCAGACGCTCCCCGTTAGTAATGCCCTCGAACGACCAACGCTGTCCGGTTTCAACGTGAGAAAAGTCTCAAAAGAGCATCTGACAACTCGGGAAATCCGAGGAAGTCCAGCGCCTTCCCATCAACCCTCCTCCCCATTCCTTAAACAAGCGTAAGCGCTCTAGATCTGATCAGAGAACCCAGTGAAGCCTCAAACGTAGCGGTTACTCTTCCTTCCACGGGTTGCACGCACCACAGTGCCAAATCTTGCCTGATCTGCGTTTGACACCAATCCTGTCCAACCTGACTGAAAGCTGAATATCGCAGGTGGAAGGGTAACCAAAGAAATGAATACCAGTCGTTTGCCATTCGTTGGTTAGGCCAGAGCTGGACCTTTGTTGCCTATTCGAAGCAGCAAACTCTATGTTAGCTGCAAAGCTTCCTGAAAGGGTAGAAATGTTCCATGGCAGCATCTTACCATTGGTGAAGGAGCCCAGGTATCAGGAGAGGCTGGAAACGAGAGGGTTTAGTACCTTGGAGTATAAATCTGTTCAGAGATAGTCCTGTAGACTATTCCAGGATGGTGACGCCGGTCGACAGATGATATACAGCAGAGCATTAATGTTCCTTCCAGCATTTTGGGTGTCACTGCACCGCATGGATTGCAGCAGTTCAAGGATGCAGCGCACCACCACCTTCAGAAGGGGGCAACTAGGGATGGGCTATAAATGCTGGGCCCAGCCAGTGACGCCCACATCCTGTGAATGAATTATATATGTATATATATATATATAGTGCAAATGTTTGTAGTTATTGAGTGAAAGTCATTGGATTAAAACATAAGGGGGAAAAATGTGCAGAACATATATATATATAGTGCAAATTTTTGTAGTTATTGAGTGAAAGTCATTGGATTAAAACATAAGGGGGACAAATGTGCAGAACTGTTTTTCACTCGGGTAAGTTGTCGGGAATATCTAATGCTGAAGTTGGCAGGAGTTCATGATTTAGTAAGGATGTTCAAAGGGGTTAGCCTGGCACTTGAGGTTGAGTAACTGACTGGCTCGTGTGAAAATGCACGGCGGTGAGATCGATCCCGATGGTCAACTCGTTATTCGTTCATACCTGAGAGCATTTTCTTTTTTTCTTGAGAAGTGAGGGGACTGGAGATAGACCCGGACCCTCCAGAGAAGAAACATCCCCGAGCGATTTCGGACATCCCGTTGCAAGATCAAGCCCGAGTGATGGTAAGCCTGAACTGATACACGTGACTATGTTGTAGGCATCTCCCCTCCCGCCGCCTCTCGCCATGGGACTACTGGTGCACACGTTAGGTTGGTATCACACCATGACATCAGTAAAACATGCAAAGGAGCAGGGGTGCCTCTTTAGCTGGCGCCAATGTTGAACGCTACAGCAGGCAGAGCCTGAGTGCATCACCATTGACTCCTTCATCCACATGCAGGCAAAAATCTGCATGGTTGGCTCTCCGCCCTTGGTTCCCGGATATGCCAAGCGTCGTTTGAGGTTAACACATGCACAAAAAAAAAAGCTTTGTGCTTTCCAGTTCTAGAAACATAGAAACTAGGAGCAGGAGGAGGCCATTCAGCCCTTCGATCCTGCTCCCCCATTCATCATGATCATGGCTGATCATCCAACTCAATAGCCTGCTCCCGCTTTCTCCCCATACCCTTTGACCCCTTTCGCCCCAAGAGCTATATCTAACTCCTTCTTCAAAACATACAATGTTTTGGTCCCAACTACTTTATGTGGTAGTGAATTCCACAGGCTCACCACTCTCTGAGTGAAGACATTTCTCCTCATCTCAGTCCTAAATGGTCTACTCTGTATCCTCAGACTGTGACCCCTGGTTCTGGACACTCCCACCATCGGGAACATCCTTCCTGAATCTACCCTGTCTAGTCCTGTTAGAATTTTATAGGTTTCTATGAGATCCCCCCTCATTCTTCTGAACTCTAGCGAATATAATCCTAATCGACTTAATCTCTCCTCAACTGTCAGTCCCGCCATCCCAGGAATCAGTCTGGTAAACCTTCGCTGTACTCTCTCTATAGCAAGTACATCCTTCCTCAGATAAGGAATCAGTCTGGAAAACCTTCACTGCACTCCCTTTATAGCAAGTACAACCTTCCTCAGATAAGGAATCAGTCTGGTAAACCTTCGCTGCTCTCCCTCTATAGCAAGTACATCCTTCCTCAGATAAGGAATCAGTCTGATAAACCTTCGCTACACTCCCTCTATAGCAAGTACATCCTTCCTCAGATAAGGCGACCAAAACTGCACACAATATTCCAGAACAAAAACAGAATTACCTGGAAAAACTCAGCAGGTCTGGCAGCATCGGGGGAGAAAAAGGGTTGACTTGTTGAGTCCTCATGACCCTTCAACAGAACTGTTGAAGGGTCATGAGGACTCGAAACGTCAACTCTTTTCTTCTCCGCCGATGTTGCCAGACCTGCTGAGTTTTTCCAGGTAATTCTGTTTTTGTTTTGGATTTCCAGCATCCGCAGTTTTTTTGTTTTTATCACAATATTCCAGGTGTGGTCTCACCAAGGCCCTGTACAATTGCAGCAAGACATCCCTGCTCCTGTACTCGAATCCTCTCACTATGAAGACCAACATACCATTTGCCTTCTTTACCGCCTGCTGCACCTGCATGCTTACCTTCAGCGACTGGTGTACAAGGAAACCCAGGTCTCGTTGCACATTCCCCTCTCTCAATTTATAGCCATTCAGATAATAATCTGCCTCCCTGTTTTTGTTACCAAAGTGGGTAACCTCACATTGATCCACATTATACTGCATCTGCCATGCATTTGCCCACTCACTCAGCTTGTGCGAGGGGTTGGAATTTGAATGGGCTCTGCTCATGTCAAGCCAGCAAAGCTTCCTTCCAGCCTTCATGGCTTTTGCTACGTTTATTTTTCCAATAGCCCTGGTAAAAGGAACCTCCCGTTTTGTAAATTGAAAATGGCTTCCACTTCCCGGTCGGATTCCTTTCCCTCAAGGTGCTGTTTCCGGTTTGGGCAGGAAGGCAGGGCTTGGTGGTGGCCATGCAGCTGATTTTCCAAAATATAAGACCTGGGAAGGTGACAATCATATCAATGAACATTACCCTGAGGACCTACGTGGAATCCTGCACCTGCCCCCATCCACCTACCCCCACCTCCCTCCTGTCCCTCACCACTTGTGACATATAAACTACCCAACGAAACGTTGTGGAATACGGATTGACACCTGACATCTGGGGGATCAGAGTGGAGTCGCTTAGAGGCAGTTGCTCAGAGTCACTCCATCTTCTATCACACATCTCCCCACAGTTCGGTCCTGGGACCCATGTAGATACAGCTCTCAAAAACAAGAAGAAGAATACCTGGAAAAACTCAGCAGGTCTGGCAGCATCTGCGGAGAGGAACACAGTGAACTTTTCGAGTCCGTATGACTCTTCCAACAGAACTAAGGAAAAATAGAAAAGGGGTGAAATATAAGCTGGTTTAAGGGGAGTGGGTGGGATAAGAGAGCTAGATAGAGGACCAGTGATAGGTGGAGTAGCCAAAAGATGTCACAGACAAAAGGACAAAGAGGTGTTGAAGGTGGTGATATTATCTAAAGGACAAAGAGGTGTTGAAGGTGTTGATATTATCTAAAGGACAAAGAGGTGTTGAAGGTGGTGATATTATCTAAAGGACAAAGAGGTGTTGAAGGTGTTGATGTTATCTAAAGGACAAAGAGGTGTTGAAGGTTGTGATATTATCTAAAGGACAAAGAGGTGTTGAAGGTGGTGATATTATCTAAAGGACAAAGAGGTGTTGAAGGTGGTGATATTATCTAAAGGACAAAGAGATGTTGAAGGTGGTCATATTATCTAAAGGACAAAGGGGTGTTGAAGGTGGAGATATTATCTAAAGGATAACGAGGTGTTGAAGGTGGTGATATTATCCAAAGGACAAAGAGGTGTTGAAGGTGGTGATATTATCTAAAGGACAAAGAGGTGTTGAAGGTGGTGATATTATCTAAAGGACAAAGAGGTGTTGAAGGTGGTGATATTATCTAAAGGACAAAGAGGTGTTGAAGGTGGTGATATTATCTAAAGGACAAAGAGGTGTTGAAGGTGGTCATATTATCTAAAGGACAAAGAGGTGTTGAAGGTGGTGATATTATCTAAAGGACAACGAGGTGTTGAAGGTGGTGATATTATCTAAAGGACAAAGAGGTGTTGAAGGTGGTGATATTATCTAAAGGACAAAGAGGTGTTGAAGGTGGTGATATTGTCTAAAGGACAACGAGGTGTTGAAGGTGGTGATATTATCTAAAGGACAAAGAGGTGTTGAAGGTGGTGATATTGTCTAAAGGATGAAAGTGTTGAAGGTGGTGATATTGTCTAAAGGACAAAGAGGTGTTGAAGGTGGTGATATTATCTAAAGGACAAAGAGGTGTTGAAGGTGGTAATATTGTCTAAAGGACAAAGAAGTGTTGAAGGTGGTGATATTATCTAAAGAACAAAGAGATGTTGAAGGTGTTGATATTATCTAAAGGACAAAGAGGTGTTGAAGGTGGTGATATTATCTAAAGGACAAAGAGGTGTTGAAGGTGTTGATATTATCTAAAGGACAAAGAGGTGTTGAAGGTGGTGATTTTATCTAAAGGACAAAGAGGTGTTGAAGGTGTTGATATTATCTAAAGGACAAAGAGGTGTTGAAGGTGGTGATATTATCTAAAGGACAAAGAGGTGTTGAGGGTGGTGATATTATCTAAAGGACAAAGAGGTGTTGAAGGTGGTGATATTATCTAAAGGACAAAGAGGTGTTGAAGGTGGTCATATTATCTAAAGGACAAAGAGGTGTTGAAGGTGGTGATATTATCTAAAGGACAAAGAGGTGTTGAAGGTGGTGATATTATCTATAGGACAACGAGGTGTTGAAGGTGGTGATATTATCTAAAGGACAAAGAGGTGTTGAAGGTGGTGATATTATCTAAAGGACAAAGAGGTGTTGAAGGTGGTGATATTGTCTAAAGGACAACGAGGTGTTGAAGGTGGTGATATTATCTAAAGGACAAAGAGGTGTTGAAGGTGGTGATATTGTCTAAAGGACAAAAGTGTTGAAGGTGGTGATATTGTCTAAAGGACAAAGAGGTGTTGAAGGTGGTGATATTATCTAAAGGACAAAGAGGTGTTGAAGGTGGTAATATTGTCTAAAGGACAAAGAAGTGTTGAAGGTGGTGATATTATCTAAAGAACAAAGAGATGTTGAAGGTGTTGATATTATCTAAAGGACAAAGAGGTGTTGAAGGTGGTGATATTATCTAAAGGACAAAGAGGTGTTGAAGGTGTTGATATTATCTAAAGGACAAAGAGGTGTTGAAGGTGGTGATATTATCTAAAGGACAAAGAGGTGTTGAAGGTGTTGATGTTATCTAAAGGACAAAGAGGTGTTGAAGGTGGTGATATTATCTAAAGGACAAAGAGGTGTTGAAGGTGGTGATATTATCTAAAGGACAAAGAGGTGTTGAAGGTGGTGATATTATCTAAAGGACAAAGAGGTGTTGAAGGTGGTCATATTATCTAAAGGACAAAGAGGTGTTGAAGGTGGTGATATTATCTAAAGGACAACGAGGTGTTGAAGGTGGTGATATTATCTAAAGGACAAAGAGGTGTTGAAGGTGGTAATATTGTCTAAAGGACAAAGAAGTGTTGAAGGTGGTGATATTATCTAAAGAACAAAGAGATGTTGAAGGTGTTGATATTATCTAAAGGACAAAGAGGTGTTAAAGGTGGTGATATTATCTAAAGGACAAAGAGGTGTTGAAGGTGTTGATATTATCTAAAGGACAAAGAGGTGTTGAAGGTGTTGATGTTATCTAAAGGACAAAGAAGTGTTGAAGGTGGTGATATTATCTAAAGGACAAAGAGGTGTTGAAGGTGGTGATATTATCTAAAGGACAAAGAGGTGTTGAAGGTGGTGATATTATCTAAAGGACAAAGAGGTGTTGAAGGTGGTGATATTATCTAAAGGACAACGAGGTGTTGAAGGTGGTGATATTATCTAAAGGACAAAGAGGTGTTGAAGGTGGTAATATTGTCTAAAGGACAAAGAAGTGTTGAAGGTGGTGATATTATCTAAAGAACAAAGAGATGTTGAAGGTGTTGATATTATCTAAAGGACAAAGAGGTGTTGAAGGTGGTGATATTATCTAAAGGACAAAGAGGTGTTGAAGGTGTTGATATTATCTAAAGGACAAAGAGGTGTTGAAGGTGTTGATGTTATCTAAAGGACAAAGAAGTGTTGAAGGTGGTGATATTATCTAAAGGACAAAGAGGTGTTGAAGGTGGTGATATTATCTAAAGGACAAAGAGGTGTTGAAGGTGGTGATATTATCTAAAGGACAAAGAGGTGTTGAAGGTGGTCATATTATCTAAAGGACAAAGAGGTGTTGAAGGTGGTGATATTATCTAAAGGACAACGAGGTGTTGAAGGTGGTGATATTATCCAAAGGACAAAGAGGTGTTGAAGGTGGTGATATTATCTAAAGGACAAAGAGGTGTTGAAGGTGGTGATATTATCTAAAGGACAAAGAGGTGTTGAAGGTGGTGATATTATCTAAAGGACAAAGAGGTGTTGAAGGTGGTGATATTATCTAAAGGACAAAGAGGTGTTGAAGGTGGTCATATTATCTAAAGGACAAAGAGGTGTTGAAGGTGGTGATATTATCTAAAGGACAACGAGGTGTTGAAGGTGGTGATATTATCTAAAGGACAAAGAGGTGTTGAAGGTGGTGATATTATCTAAAGGACAAAGAGGTGTTGAAGGTGGTGATATTGTCTAAAGGACAACGAGGTGTTGAAGGTGGTGATATTATCTAAAGGACAAAGAGGTGTTGAAGGTGGTGATATTGTCTAAGGGACAAAAGTGTTGAAGGTGGTGATATTGTCTAAAGGACAAAGAGGTGTTGAAGGTGGTGATATTATCTAAAGGACAAAGAGGTGTTGAAGGTGGTAATATTGTCTAAAGTACAAAGAAGTGTTGAAGGTGGTGATATTATCTAAAGAACAAAGAGATGTTGAAGGTGTTGATATTATCTAAAGGACAAAGAGGTGTTGAAGGTGGTGATATTATCTAAAGGACAAAGAGGTGTTGAAGGTGTTGATATTATCTAAAGGACAAAGAGGTGTTGAAGGTGGTGATTTTATCTAAAGGACAAAGAGGTGTTGAAGGTGTTGATATTATCTAAAGGACAAAGAGGTGTTGAAGGTGGTGATATTATCTAAAGGACAAAGAGGTGTTGAGGGTGGTGATATTATCTAAAGGACAAAGAGGTGTTGAAGGTGGTGATATTATCTAAAGGACAAAGAGGTGTTGAAGGTGGTCATATTATCTAAAGGACAAAGAGGTGTTGAAGGTGGTGATATTATCTAAAGGACAAAGAGGTGTTGAAGGTGGTGATATTATCTAAAGGACAACGAGGTGTTGAAGGTGGTGATATTATCTAAAGGACAAAGAGGTGTTGAAGGTGGTGATATTATCTAAAGGACAAAGAGGTGTTGAAGGTGGTGATATTGTCTAAAGGACAACGAGGTGTTGAAGGTGGTGATATTATCTAAAGGACAAAGAGGTGTTGAAGGTGGTGATATTGTCTAAAGGACAAAAGTGTTGAAGGTGGTGATATTGTCTAAAGGACAAAGAGGTGTTGAAGGTGGTGATATTATCTAAAGGACAAAGAGGTGTTGAAGGTGGTAATATTGTCTAAAGGACAAAGAAGTGTTGAAGGTGGTGATATTATCTAAAGAATAAAGAGATGTTGAAGGTGTTGATATTATCTAAAGGACAAAGAGGTGTTGAAGGTGTTGATATTATCTAAAGGACAAAGAGGTGTTGAAGGTGGTGATATTATCTAAAGGACAAAGAGGTGTTGAAGGTGGTCATATTATCTAAAGGACAAAGAGGTGTTGAAGGTGGTGATATTATCTAAAGGACAACGAGGTGTTGAAGGTGGTGATATTATCCAAAGGACAAAGAGGTGTTGAAGGTGGTGATATTATCTAAAGAACAAAGAGGTGTTGAAGGTGGTGATATTATCTAAAGGACAAAGAGGTGTTGAAGGTGGTGATATTATCTAAAGGACAAAGAGGTGTTGAAGGTGGTGATATTATCTAAAGGACAAGGAGGTGTTGAAGGTGGTGATATTATCTAAAGGACAAAGAGGTGTTGAAGGTGGTGATATTATCTCAAGGACAACGAGGTGTTGAAGGAGGTGATATTATCTAAAGGACAAAGAGGTGTTGAAGGTGGTGATATTATCTAAAGGACAAAGAGGTGTTGAAGGTGGTGATATTGTCTAAAGGACAACGAGGTGTTGAAGGTGGTGATATTATCTAAAGGACAAAGAGGTGTTGAAGGTGGTGATATTGTCTACAGGACAAAAGTGTTGAAGGTGGTGATATTGTCTAAAGGACAAAGAGGTGTTGAAGGTGGTGATATTATCTAAAGGACAAAGAGGTGTTGAAGGTGGTAATATTGTCTAAAGGACAAAGAAGTGTTGAAGGTGGTGATATTATCTAAAGAACAAAGAGATGTTGAAGGTGTTGATATTATCTAAAGGAGAAAGAGGTGTTGAAGGTGGTGATATTATCTAAAGGACAAAGAGGTGTTGAAGGTGTTGATATTATCTAAAGGACAAAGAGGTGTTGAAGGTGGTGATTTTATCTAAAGGACAAAGAGGTGTTGAAGGTGTTGATATTATCTAAAGGACAACGAGGTGTTGAAGGTGGTGATATTATCTAAAGGACAAAGAGGTGTTGAGGGTGGTGATATTATCTAAAGGACAAAGAGGTGTTGAAGGTGGTGATATTATCTAAAGGACAAAGAGGTGTTGAAGGTGGTCATATTATCTAAAGGACAAAGAGGTGTTGAAGGTGGTGATACTATCTAAAGGACAAAGAGGTGTTGAAGGTGGTGATATTATCTAAAGGACAACGAGGTGTTGAAGGTGGTGATATTATCTAAAGGACAAAGAGGTGTTGAAGGTGGTGATATTATCTAAAGGACAAAGAGGTGTTGAAGGTGGTGATATTGTCTAAAGGACAACGAGGTGTTGAAGGTGGTGATATTATCTAAAGGACAAAGAGGTGTTGAAGGTGGTGATATTGTCTAAAGGACAAAAGTGTTGAAGGTGGTGATATTGTCTAAAGGACAAAGAGGTGTTGAAGGTGGTGATATTATCTAAAGGACAAAGAGGTGTTGAAGGTGGTAATATTGTCTAAAGGACAAAGAAGTGTTGAAGGTGGTGATATTATCCAAAGGACAAAGAGGTGTTGAAGGTGGTGATATTATCTAAAGAACAAAGAGGTGTTGAAGGTGGTGATATTATCTAAAGTACAAAGAGGTGTTGAAGGTGGTGATATTATCTAAAGGACAAAGAGGTGTTGAAGGTGGTGATATTATCTAAAGGACAAGGAGGTGTTGAAGGTGGTCATATTATCTAAAGGACAAAGAGGTGTTGAAGGTGGTGATATTATCTAAAGGACAACGAGGTGTTGAAGGTGGTGATATTATCTAAAGGACAAAGAGGTGTTGAAGGTGGTGATATTATCTAAAGGACAAAGAGGTGTTGAAGGTGGTGATATTGTCTAAAGGACAACGAGGTGTTGAAGGTGGTGATATTATCTAAAGGACAAAGAGGTGTTGAAGGTGGTGATATTGTCTACAGGACAAAAGTGTTGAAGGTGGTGATATTGTCTAAAGGACAAAGAGGTGTTGAAGGTGGTGATATTATCTAAAGGACAAAGAGGTGTTGAAGGTGGTAATATTGTCTAAAGGACAAAGAAGTGTTGAAGGTGGTGATATTATCTAAAGAACAAAGAGATGTTGAAGGTGTTGATATTATCTAAAGGACAAAGAGGTGTTGAAGGTGGTGATATTATCTAAAGGACAAAGATGTGTTGAAGGTGTTGATATTATCTAAAGGACAAAGAGGTGTTGAAGGTGGTGATTTTATCTAAAGGACAAAGAGGTGTTGAAGGTGTTGATATTATCTAAAGGACAAAGAGGTGTTGAAGGTGGTGATATTATCTAAAGGACAAAGAGGTGTTGAGGGTGGTGATATTATCTAAAGGACAAAGAGGTGTTGAAGGTGGTGATATTATCTAAAGGACAAAGAGGTGTTGAAGGTGGTCATATTATCTAAAGGACAAAGAGGTGTTGAAGGTGGTGATATTATCTAAAGGACAAAGAGGTGTTGAAGGTGGTGATATTATCTAAAGGACAACGAGGTGTTGAAGGTGGTGATATTATCTAAAGGACAAAGAGGTGTTGAAGGTGGTGATATTATCTAAAGGACAAAGAGGTGTTGAAGGTGGTGATATTGTCTAAAGGACAACGAGGTGTTGAAGGTGGTGATATTATCTAAAGGACAAAGAGGTGTTGAAGGTGGTGATATTGTCTAAAGGACAAAAGTGTTGAAGGTGGTGATATTGTCTAAAGGACAAAGAGGTGTTGAAGGTGGTAATATTGTCTAAAGGACAAAGAAGTGTTGAAGGTGGTGATATTATCTAAAGAACAAATAGATGTTGAAGGTGTTGATATTATCTAAAGGACAAAGAGGTGTTGAAGGTGGTGATATTATCTAAAGGACAAAGAGGTGTTGAAGGTGTTGATATTATCTAAAGGACAAAGAGGTGTTGAAGGTGGTGATATTATCTAAAGGACAAAGAGGTGTTGAAGGTGTTGATGTTATCTAAAGGACAAAGAGGTGTTGAAGGTGGTGATGTTATCTAAAGGACAAAGAGGTGTTGAAGGTGGTGATATTATCTAAAGGACAAAGAGGTGTTGAAGGTGGTCATATTATCTAAAGGACAAAGAGGTGTTGAAGGTGGTGATATTATCTAAAGGACAACGAGGTGTTGAAGGTGGTGATATTATCCAAATTACAAAGAGGTGTTGAAGGTGGTGATATTATCTAAAGGACAAAGAGGTGTTGAAGGTGCTCATATTATCTAAAGGACAAAGAGGTGTTGAAGGTGGTGATATTATCTAAAGGACAACGAGGTGTTGAAGGTGGTGATATTATCTAAAGGACAAAGAGGTGTTGAAGGTGGTAATATTGTCTAAAGGACAAAGAAGTGTTGGAGGTGGTGATATTATCTAAAGAACAAAGAGATGTTGAAGGTGTTGATATTATCTAAAGGACAAAGAGGTGTTGAAGGTGGTGATATTATCTAAAGGACAAAGAGGTGTTGAAGGTGTTGATATTATCTAAAGGACAAAGAGGTGTTGAAGGTGGTGATATTATCTAAAGGACAAAGAGGTGTTGAAGGTGTTGATGTTATCTAAAGGACAAAGAGGTGTTGAAGGTGGTGATATTATCTAAAGGACAAAGAGGCGTTGAAGGTGGTGATATTATCTAAAGGACAAAGAGGTGTTGAAGGTGGTGATATTATCTAAAGGACAAAGAGGTGTTGAAGGTGGTCATATTATCTAAAGGACAAAGAGGTGTTGAAGGTGGTGATATTATCTAAAGGACAACGAGGTGTTGAAGGTGGTGATATTATCCAAAGGACAAAGAGGTGTTGAAGGTGGTGATATTATCTAAAGGACAAAGAGGTGTTGAAGGTGGTGATATTATCTAAAGGACAAAGAGGTGTTGAAGGTGGTGATATTATCTAAAGGACAAAGAGGTGTTGAAGGTGGTGATATTGTCTAAAGGACAACGAGGTGTTGAAGGTGGTGATATTATCTAAAGGACAAAGAGGTGTTGAAGGTGGTGATATTGTCTAAAGGACAAAAGTGTTGAAGGTGGTGATATTGTCTAAAGGACAAAGAGGTGTTGAAGGTGGTGATATTATCTAAAGGACAAAGAGGTGTTGAAGGTGGTAATATTGTCTAAAGGACAAAGAAGTGTTGAAGGTGGTGATATTATCTAAAGAACAAAGAGATGTTGAAGGTGTTGATATTATCTAAAGGACAAAGAGGTGTTGAAGGTGGTGATATTATCTAAAGGACAAAGAGGTGTTAAAGGTGGTGATATTATCTAAAGGACAAAGAGGTGTTGAAGGTGGTGATATTATCTAAAGGACAAAGAGGTGTTGAAGGTGTTGATGTTATCTAAAGGACAAAGAGGTGTTGAAGGTGGTGATGTTATCTAAAGGACAAAGAGGTGTTGAAGGTGGTGATATTATCTAAAGGACAAAGAGGTGTTGAAGGTGGTCATATTATCTAAAGGACAAAGAGGTGTTGAAGGTGGTGATATTATCTAAAGGACAACGAGGTGTTGAAGGTGGTGATATTATCCAAAGGACAAAGAGGTGTTGAAGGTGGTGATATTATCTAAAGGACAAAGAGGTGTTGAAGGTGGTTATATTATCTAAAGGACAAAGAGGTGTTGAAGGTGGTGATATTATCTAAAGGACAACGAGGTGTTGAAGGTGGTGATATTATCTAAAGGACAAAGAGGTGTTGAAGGTGGTAATATTGTCTAAAGGACAAAGAAGTGTTGGAGGTGGTGATATTATCTAAAGAACAAAGAGATGTTGAAGGTGTTGATATTATCTAAAGGACAAAGAGGTGTTGAAGGTGGTGATATTATCTAAAGGACAAAGAGGTGTTGAAGGTGTTGATATTATCTAAAGGACAAAGAGGTGTTGAAGGTGGTGATATTATCTAAAGGACAAAGAGGTGTTGAAGGTGTTGATGTTATCTAAAGGACAAAGAGGTGTTGAAGGTGGTGATATTATCTAAAGGACAAAGAGGCGTTGAAGGTGGTGATATTATCTAAAGGACAAAGAGGTGTTGAAGGTGGTGATATTATCTAAAGGACAAAGAGGTGTTGAAGGTGGTCATATTATCTAAAGGACAAAGAGGTGTTGAAGGTGGTGATATTATCTAAAGGACAACGAGGTGTTGAAGGTGGTGATATTATCCAAAGGACAAAGAGGTGTTGAAGGTGGTGATATTATCTAAAGGACAAAGAGGTGTTGAAGGTGGTGATATTATCTAAAGGACAAAGAGGTGTTGAAGGTGGTGATATTATCTAAAGGACAAAGAGGTGTTGAAGGTGGTGATATTATCTAAAGGACAAAGAGGTGTTGAAGGTGGTCATATTATCTAAAGGACAAAGAGGTGTTGAAGGTGGTGATATTATCTAAAGGACAACGAGGTGTTGAAGGTGGTGATATTATCTAAAGGACAAAGAGGTGTTGAAGGTGGTGATATTATCTAAAGGACAAAGAGGTGTTGAAGGTGGTGATATTGTCTAAAGGACAACGAGGTGTTGAAGGTGGTGATATTATCTAAAGGACAAAGAGGTGTTGAAGGTGGTGATATTGTCTAAAGGACAAAAGTGTTGAAGGTGGTGATATTGTCTAAAGGACAAAGAGGTGTTGAAGGTGGTGATATTATCTAAAGGACAAAGAGGTGTTGAAGGTGGTAATATTGTCTAAAGTACAAAGAAGTGTTGAAGGTGGTGATATTATCTAAAGAACAAAGAGATGTTGAAGGTGTTGATATTGTCTAAAGGACAAAGAGGTGTTGAAGGTGGTGATATTATCTAAAGGACAAAGAGGTGTTGAAGGTGTTGATATTATCTAAAGGACAAAGAGGTGTTGAAGGTGGTGATTTTATCTAAAGGACAAAGAGGTGTTGAAGGTGTTGATATTATCTAAAGGACAAAGAGGTGTTGAAGGTGGTGATATTATGTAAAGGACAAAGAGGTGTTGAGGGTGGTGATATTATCTAAAGGACAAAGAGGTGTTGAAGGTGGTGATATTATCTAAAGGACAAAGAGGTGTTGAAGGTGGTCATATTATCTAAAGGACAAAGAGGTGTTGAAGGTGGTGATATTATCTAAAGGACAAAGAGGTGTTGAAGGTGGTGATATTATCTAAAGGACAACGAGGTGTTGAAGATGGTGATATTATCTAAAGGACAAAGAGGTGTTAAAGGTGGTGATATTATCTAAAGGACAAAGAGGTGTTGAAGGTGGTGATATTGTCTAAAGGACAACGAGGTGTTGAAGGTGGTGATATTATCTAAAGGACAAAGAGGTGTTGAAGGTGGTGATATTGTCTAAAGGACAGAAGTGTTGAAGGTGGTGATATTGTCTAAAGGACAAAGAGGTGTTGAAGGTGGTGATATTATCTAAAGGACAAAGAGGTGTTGAAGGTGGTAATATTGTCTAAAGGACAAACAAGTGTTGAAGGTGGTGATATTATCTAAAGAATAAAGAGATATTGAAGGTGTTGATATTATCTAAAGGACAAAGAGGTGTTGAAGGTGTTGATATTATCTAAAGGACTAAGAGGTGTTGAAGGTGGTGATATTATCTAAAGGACAAAGAGGTGTTGAAGGTGGTCATATTATCTAAAGGACAAAGAGGTGTTGAAGGTGGTGATATTATCTAAAGGACAACGAGGTGTTGAAGGTGGTGATATTATCTAAAGGACAAAGAGGTGTTGAAGGTGGTGATATTATCCAAAGGACAAAGAGGTGTTGAAGGTGGTGATATTATCTAAAGAACAAAGAGGTGTTGAAGGTGGTGATATTATCTAAAGGACAAAGAGGTGTTGAAGGTGGTGATATTATCTAAAGGACAAAGAGGTTTTGAAGGTGGTGATATTATCTAAAGGACAAAGAGGTGTTGAAGGTGGTCATATTATCTAAAGGACAAAGAGGTGTTGAAGGTGGTGATATTATCTAAAGGACAACGAGGTGTTGAAGGTGGTGATATTATCTAAAGGACAAAGAGGTGTTGAAGGTGGTGATATTATCTAAAGGACAAAGAGGTGTTGAAGGTGGTCATATTGTCTAAAGGACAACGAGGTGTTGAAGGTGGTGATATTATCTAAAGGACAAAGAGGTGTTGAAGGTGGTGATATTGTCTACAGGACAAAAGTGTTGAAGGTGGTGATATTGTCTAAAGGACAAAGAGGTGTTGAAGGTGGTGATATTATCTAAAGGACAAAGAGGTGTTGAAGGTGGTAATATTGTCTAAAGGACAAAGAAGTGTTGAAGGTGGTGATATTATCTAAAGAACAAAGAGATGTTGAAGGTGTTGATATTATCTAAAGGACAAAGAAAAGTTGAAGGTGGTGATATTATCTAAAGGACAAAGAGGTGTTGAAGGTGTTGATATTATCTAAAGGACAAAGAGGTGTTGAAGGTGGTGATTTTATCTAAAGGACAAAGAGGTGTTGAAGGTGTTGATATTATCTAAAGGACAAAGAGGTGTTGAAGGTGGTGATATTATCTAAAGGACAAAGAGGTGTTGAGGGTGGTGATGTTATCTAAAGGACAAAGAGGTGTTGAAGGTGGTGATATTATCTAAAGGACAAAGAGGTGTTGAAGGTGGTCATATTATCTAAAGGACAAAGAGGTGTTGAAGGTGGTGATATTATCTAAAGGACAAAGAGGTGTTGAAGGTGGTGATATTATCTAAAGGACAAAGAGGTGTTGAAGGTGGTGATATTATCTAAAGGACAAAGAGGTGTTGAAGGTGGTGATATTGTCTAAAGGACAACGAGGTGTTGAAGGTGGTGATATTATCTAAAGGACAAAGAGCTGTTGAAGGTGGTGATATTGTCTAAAGGACAAAAGTGTTGAAGGTGGTGATATTGTCTAAAGGACAAAGAGGTGTTGAAGGTGGTGATATTATCTAAAGGACAAAGAGGTGTTGAAGGTGGTAATATTGTCTAAAGGACAAAGAAGTGTTGAAGGTGGTGATATTATCTAAAGAACAAAGAGATGTTGAAGGTGTTGATATTATCTAAAGGACAAAGAGGTGTTGAAGGTGGTGATATTATCTAAAGGACAAAGAGGTGTTGAAGGTGTTGATATTATCTAAAGGACAAAGAGGTGTTGAAGGTGGTGATATTATCTAAAGGACAAAGAGGTGTTGAAGGTGTTGATGTTATCTAAAGGACAAAGAGGTGTTGAAGGTGGTGATATTATCTAAAGGACAAAGAGGTGTTGAAGGTGGTGATATTATCTAAAGGACAAAGAGGTGTTGAAGGTGGTCATATTATCTAAAGGACAAAGAGGTGTTGAAGGTGGTGATATTATCTAAAGGACAACGAGGTGTTGAAGTTGGTGATATTATCCAAAGGACAAAGAGGTGTTGAAGGTGGTGATATTATCTAAAGGACAAAGAGGTGTTGAAGGTGGTGATATTATCTAAAGGACAAAGAGGTGTTGAAGGTGGTAATATTGTCTAAAGGACAAAGAGGTGTTGAAGGTGGTGATATTATCTAAAGGACAAAGAGGTGTTGAAGGTGGTGATATTGTCTAAAGGACAAAGAGGTGTTGAAGGTGGTGATATTATCTAAAGGACAAAGAGGTGTTGAAGGTGGTGATATTATCTAAAGGACATAGAGGTGTTGAAGGTGGTGATATTATCTAAAGGACAAAGAGGTGTTGAAGGTGGTGATATTATCTAAAGGACAAAGAGGTGTTGAAGGTGGTAATATTGTCTAAAGGACAAAGAAGTGTTGAAGGTGGTGATATTATCTAAAGAACAAAGAGATGTTGAAGGTGTTGATATTATCTAAAGGACAAAGAGGTGTTGAAGGTGGTGATATTATCTAAAGGACAAAGAGGTGTTGAAGGTGTTGATATTATCTAAAGGACAAAGAGGTGTTGAAGGTGGTGATATTATCTAAAGGACAAAGAGGTGTTGAAGGTGTTGATGTTATCTAAAGGACAAAGAGGTGTTGAAGGTGGTGATGTTATCTAAAGGACAAAGAGGTGTTGAAGGTGGTGATATTATCTAAAGGACAAAGAGGTGTTGAAGGTGGTCATATTATCTAAAGGACAAAGAGGTGTTGAAGGTGGTGATATTATCTAAAGGACAACGAGGTGTTGAAGGTGGTGATATTATCCAAAGGACAAAGAGGTGTTGAAGGTGGTGATATTATCTAAAGGACAAAGAGGTGTTGAAGGTGGTCATATTATCTAAAGGACAAAGAGGTGTTGAAGGTGGTGATATTATCTAAAGGACAACGAGGTGTTGAAGGTGGTGATATTATCTAAAGGACAAAGAGGTGTTGAAGGTGGTAATATTGTCTAAAGGACAAAGAAGTGTTGGAGGTGGTGATATTATCTAAAGAACAAAGAGATGTTGAAGGTGTTGATATTATCTAAAGGACAAAGAGGTGTTGAAGGTGGTGATATTATCTAAAGGACAAAGAGGTGTTGAAGGTGTTGATATTATCTAAAGGACAAAGAGGTGTTGAAGGTGGTGATATTATCTAAAGGACAAAGAGGTGTTGAAGGTGTTGATGTTATCTAAAGGACAAAGAGGTGTTGAAGGTGGTGATATTATCTAAAGGACAAAGAGGCGTTGAAGGTGGTGATATTATCTAAAGGACAAAGAGGTGTTGAAGGTGGTGATATTATCTAAAGGACAAAGAGGTGTTGAAGGTGGTCATATTATCTAAAGGACAAAGAGGTGTTGAAGGTGGTGATATTATCTAAAGGACAACGAGGTGTTGAAGGTGGTGATATTATCCAAAGGACAAAGAGGTGTTGAAGGTGGTGATATTATCTAAAGGACAAAGAGGTGTTGAAGGTGGTGATATTATCTAAAGGACAAAGAGGTGTTGAAGGTGGTGATATTATCTAAAGGACAAAGAGGTGTTGAAGGTGGTCATATTATCTAAAGGACAAAGAGGTGTTGAAGGTGGTGATATTATCTAAAGGACAACGAGGTGTTGAAGGTGGTGATATTATCTAAAGGACAAAGAGGTGTTGAAGGTGGTGATATTATCTAAAGGACAAAGAGGTGTTGAAGGTGGTGATATTGTCTAAAGGACAACGAGGTGTTGAAGGTGGTGATATTATCTAAAGGACAAAGAGGTGTTGAAGGTGGTGATATTGTCTAAAGGACAAAAGTGTTGAAGGTGGTGATATTGTCTAAAGGACAAAGAGGTGTTGAAGGTGGTGATATTATCTAAAGGACAAAGAGGTGTTGAAGGTGGTAATATTGTCTAAAGTACAAAGAAGTGTTGAAGGTGGTGATATTATCTAAAGAACAAAGAGATGTTGAAGGTGTTGATATTGTCTAAAGGACAAAGAGGTGTTGAAGGTGGTGATATTATCTAAAGGACAAAGAGGTGTTGAAGGTGTTGATATTATCTAAAGGACAAAGAGGTGTTGAAGGTGGTGATTTTATCTAAAGGACAAAGAGGTGTTGAAGGTGTTGATATTATCTAAAGGACAAAGAGGTGTTGAAGGTGGTGATATTATCTAAAGGACAAAGAGGTGTTGAGGGTGGTGATATTATCTAAAGGACAAAGAGGTGTTGAAGGTGGTGATATTATCTAAAGGACAAAGAGGTGTTGAAGGTGGTCATATTATCTAAAGGACAAAGAGGTGTTGAAGGTGGTGATATTATCTAAAGGACAAAGAGGTGTTGAAGGTGGTGATATTATCTAAAGGACAACGAGGTGTTGAAGATGGTGATATTATCTAAAGGACAAAGAGGTGTTGAAGGTGGTGATATTATCTAAAGGACAAAGAGGTGTTGAAGGTGGTGATATTGTCTAAAGGACAACGAGGTGTTGAAGGTGGTGATATTATCTAAAGGACAAAGAGGTGTTGAAGGTGGTGATATTGTCTAAAGGACAGAAGTGTTGAAGGTGGTGATATTGTCTAAAGGACAAAGAGGTGTTGAAGGTGGTGATATTATCTAAAGGACAAAGAGGTGTTGAAGGTGGTAATATTGTCTAAAGGACAAAGAAGTGTTGAAGGTGGTGATATTATCTAAAGAATAAAGAGATGTTGAAGGTGTTGATATTATCTAAAGGACAAAGAGGTGTTGAAGGTGTTGATATTATCTAAAGGACTAAGAGGTGTTGAAGGTGGTGATATTATCTAAAGGACAAAGAGGTGTTGAAGGTGGTCATATTATCTAAAGGACAAAGAGGTGTTGAAGGTGGTGATATTATCTAAAGGACAACGAGGTGTTGAAGGTGGTGATATTATCTAAAGGACAAAGAGGTGTTGAAGGTGTTGATGTTATCTAAAGGACAAAGAGGTGTTGAAGGTGGTGATATTATCTAAAGGACAAAGAGGCGTTGAAGGTGGTGATATTATCTAAAGGACAAAGAGGTGTTGAAGGTGGTGATATTATCTAAAGGACAAAGAGGTGTTGAAGGTGGTCATATTATCTAAAGGACAAAGAGGTGTTGAAGGTGGTGATATTATCTAAAGGACAACGAGGTGTTGAAGGTGGTGATATTATCCAAAGGACAAAGAGGTGTTGAAGGTGGTGATATTATCTAAAGGACAAAGAGGTGTTGAAGGTGGTGATATTATCTAAAGGACAAAGAGGTGTTGAAGGTGGTGATATTATCTAAAGGACAAAGAGGTGTTGAAGGTGGTCATATTATCTAAAGGACAAAGAGGTGTTGAAGGTGGTGATATTATCTAAAGGACAACGAGGTGTTGAAGGTGGTGATATTATCTAAAGGACAAAGAGGTGTTGAAGGTGGTGATATTATCTAAAGGACAAAGAGGTGTTGAAGGTGGTGATATTGTCTAAAGGACAACGAGGTGTTGAAGGTGGTGATATTATCTAAAGGACAAAGAGGTGTTGAAGGTGGTGATATTGTCTAAAGGACAAAAGTGTTGAAGGTGGTGATATTGTCTAAAGGACAAAGAGGTGTTGAAGGTGGTGATATTATCTAAAGGACAAAGAGGTGTTGAAGGTGGTAATATTGTCTAAAGTACAAAGAAGTGTTGAAGGTGGTGATATTATCTAAAGAACAAAGAGATGTTGAAGGTGTTGATATTGTCTAAAGGACAAAGAGGTGTTGAAGGTGGTGATATTATCTAAAGGACAAAGAGGTGTTGAAGGTGTTGATATTATCTAAAGGACAAAGAGGTGTTGAAGGTGGTGATTTTATCTAAAGGACAAAGAGGTGTTGAAGGTGTTGATATTATCTAAAGGACAAAGAGGTGTTGAAGGTGGTGATATTATCTAAAGGACAAAGAGGTGTTGAGGGTGGTGATATTATCTAAAGGACAAAGAGGTGTTGAAGGTGGTGATATTATCTAAAGGACAAAGAGGTGTTGAAGGTGGTCATATTATCTAAAGGACAAAGAGGTGTTGAAGGTGGTGATATTATCTAAAGGACAAAGAGGTGTTGAAGGTGGTGATATTATCTAAAGGACAACGAGGTGTTGAAGATGGTGATATTATCTAAAGGACAAAGAGGTGTTGAAGGTGGTGATATTATCTAAAGGACAAAGAGGTGTTGAAGGTGGTGATATTGTCTAAAGGACAACGAGGTGTTGAAGGTGGTGATATTATCTAAAGGACAAAGAGGTGTTGAAGGTGGTGATATTGTCTAAAGGACAGAAGTGTTGAAGGTGGTGATATTGTCTAAAGGACAAAGAGGTGTTGAAGGTGGTGATATTATCTAAAGGACAAAGAGGTGTTGAAGGTGGTAATATTGTCTAAAGGACAAAGAAGTGTTGAAGGTGGTGATATTATCTAAAGAATAAAGAGATGTTGAAGGTGTTGATATTATCTAAAGGACAAAGAGGTGTTGAAGGTGTTGATATTATCTAAAGGACTAAGAGGTGTTGAAGGTGGTGATATTATCTAAAGGACAAAGAGGTGTTGAAGGTGGTCATATTATCTAAAGGACAAAGAGGTGTTGAAGGTGGTGATATTATCTAAAGGACAACGAGGTGTTGAAGGTGGTGATATTATCTAAAGGACAAAGAGGTGTTGAAGGTGGTGATATTATCCAAAGGACAAAGAGGTGTTGAAGGTGGTGATATTATCTAAAGAACAAAGAGGTGTTGAAGGTGGTGATATTATCTAAAGGACAAAGAGGTGTTGAAGGTGGTGATATTATCTAAAGGACAAAGAGGTGTTGAAGGTGGTGATATTATCTAAAGGACAAAGAGGTGTTGAAGGTGGTCATATTATCTAAAGGACAAAGAGGTGTTGAAGGTGGTGATATTATCTAAAGGACAACGAGGTGTTGAAGGTGGTGATATTATCTAAAGGACAAAGAGGTGTTGAAGGTGGTGATATTATCTAAAGGACAAAGAGGTGTTGAAGGTGGTGATATTGTCTAAAGGACAACGAGGTGTTGAAGGTGGTGATATTATCTAAAGGACAAAGAGGTGTTGAAGGTGGTGATATTGTCTACAGGACAAAAGTGTTGAAGGTGGTGATATTGTCTAAAGGACAAAGAGGTGTTGAAGGTGGTGATATTATCTAAAGGACAAAGAGGTGTTGAAGGTGGTAATATTGTCTAAAGGACAAAGAAGTGTTGAAGGTGGTGATATTATCTAAAGAACAAAGAGATGTTGAAGGTGTTGATATTATCTAAAGGACAAAGAGGTGTTGAAGGTGGTGATATTATCTAAACGACAAAGAGGTGTTGAAGGTGTTGATATTATCTAAAGGACAAAGAGGTGTTGAAGGTGGTGATTTTATCTAAAGGACAAAGAGGTGTTGTAGGTGTTGATATTATCTAAAGGACAAAGAGGTGTTGAAGGTGGTGATATTATCTAAAGGACAAAGAGGTGTTGAGGGTGGTGATATTATCTAAAGGACAAAGAGGTGTTGAAGGTGGTGATATTATCTAAAGGACAAAGAGGTGTTGAAGGTGGTCATATTATCTAAAGGACAAAGAGGTGTTGAAGGTGGTGATATTATCTAAAGGACAAAGAGGTGTTGAAGGTGGTGATATTATCTAAAGGACAAAGAGGTGTTGAAGGTGGTGATATTATCTAAAGGACAAAGAGGTGTTGAAGGTGGTGATATTGTCTAAAGGACAACGAGGTGTTGAAGGTGGTGATATTATCTAAAGGACAAAGAGCTGTTGAAGGTGGTGATATTGTCTAAAGGACAAAAGTGTTGAAGGTGGTGATATTGTCTAAAGGACAAAGAGGTGTTGAAGGTGGTGATATTATCTAAAGGACAAAGAGGTGTTGAAGGTGGTAATATTGTCTAAAGGACAAAGAAGTGTTGAAGGTGGTGATATTATCTAAAGAACAAAGAGATGTTGAAGGTGTTGATATTATCTAAAGGACAAAGAGGTGTTGAAGGTGGTGATATTATCTAAAGGACAAAGAGGTGTTGAAGGTGTTGATATTATCTAAAGGACAAAGAGGTGTTGAAGGTGGTGATATTATCTAAAGGACAAAGAGGTGTTGAAGGTGTTGATGTTATCTAAAGGACAAAGAGGTGTTGAAGGTGGTGATATTATCTAAAGGACAAAGAGGTGTTGAAGGTGGTGATATTATCTAAAGGACAAAGAGGTGTTGAAGGTGGTCATATTATCTAAAGGACAAAGAGGTGTTGAAGGTGGTGATATTATCTAAAGGACAACGAGGTGTTGAAGGTGGTGATATTATCCAAAGGACAAAGAGGTGTTGAAGGTGGTGATATTATCTAAAGGACAAAGAGGTGTTGAAGGTGGTGATATTATCTAAAGGACAAAGAGGTGTTGAAGGTGGTGATATTATCTAAAGGACAAAGAGGTGTTGAAGGTGGTGATATTATCTAAAGGACAAAGAGGTGTTGAAGGTGGTGATATTGTCTAAAGGACAACGAGGTGTTGAAGGTGGTGATATTATCTAAAGGACAAAGAGGTGTTGAAGGTGGTGATATTGTCTAAAGGACAAAAGTGTTGAAGGTGGTGATATTGTCTAAAGGACAAAGAGGTGTTGAAGGTGGTGATATTATCTAAAGGACAAAGAGGTGTTGAAGGTGGTAATATTGTCTAAAGGACAAAGAAGTGTTGAAGGTGGTGATATTATCTAAAGAACAAAGAGATGTTGAAGGTGTTGATATTATCTAAAGGACAAAGAGGTGTTGAAGGTGGTGATATTATCTAAAGGACAAAGAGGTGTTGAAGGTGTTGATATTATCTAAAGGACAAAGAGGTGTTGAAGGTGGTGATTTTATCTAAAGGACAAAGAGGTGTTGAAGGTGTTGATATTATCCAAAGGACAAAGAGGTGTTGAAGGTGGTGATATTATCTAAAGGACAAAGAGGTGTTGAGGGTGGTGATATTATCTAAAGGACAAAGAGGTGTTGAAGGTGGTGATATTATCTAAAGGACAAAGAGGTGTTGAAGGTGGTCATATTATCTAAAGGACAAAGAGGTGTTGAAGGTGGTGATATTATCTAAAGGACAACGAGGTGTTGAAGGTGGTGATATTATCCAAAGGACAAAGAGGTGTTGAAGGTGGTGATATTATCTAAAGGACAAAGAGTTGTTGAAGGTGGTGATATTATCTAAAGGACTACGAGATGTTGAAGGTGGTGATATTATCTAAAGGACAACGAGGTGTTGAAGGTGGTGATATTATCTAAAGGACAAAGAGGTGTTGAAGGTGGTGATATTGTCTAAAGGACAAAAGTGTTGAAGGTGGTGATATTGTCTAAAGGACAAAGAGGTGTTGAAGGTGGTGATATTATCTAAAGGACAAAGAGGTGTTGAAGGTGGTAATATTGTCTAAAGGACAAAGAGGTGTTGAAGGTGGTGATATTATCTAAAGGACAAAGAGGTGTTGAAGGTGGTGATATTATCTAAAGGACAAAGAGGTGTTGAAGGTGGTGATATTATCTAAAGGACAAAGAGGTGTTGAAGGTGGTGATATTATCTAAAGGACATAGAGGTGTTGAAGGTGGTGATATTATCTAAAGGACAAAGAGGTGTTGAAGGTGGTGATATTATCTAAAGGACAACGAGGTGTTGAAGGTGGTGATATTATCTAAAGGACAAAGAGGTGTTGAAGGTGGTGATATTATATAAGGAATGTGCTAATTAAGGGTAGAAAGCAGGACAGACAAGGTACAGTTAGCCCTAGTGGGGGTGGGGTGGGGGGAAGGGATCGAAAAAGGCTAAAAGGTAGAGATAAAACAATGGATGGAATTACTTTTAAAAATAATGGAAATAGGTGGGAAAAGAAAATCTATATAAATTATTGGAAAAAACAAAAAAGGAGGGGGAAAAATAAGAAAGGCGGTGGGGATGGAGGAGAGAGTTCATGATCTAAAATTGTTGAAGCAATATGCAGTCCGGAAGGCTGTAAAGTGCCTAGTTGGAAGATATAGCTCTTGGGACAAAAGGGGTCAAAGGGCATGGGGAGAAAGTAGGAGCAGGTTATTGAGTTGGAAGATCAGCCAAGATCATAATGAATGGCCGAGCAGGATCGAAGGGCTGAATGGCCTAATCCTGCTCCTAGTTCCTATGTTTCTCTGTTTCTTAAGGCTGAAAAGGAAACCAACTAGTGCTCGTTTGGAAAGGTTGAGAATTTCCATGACTAGGTTTTTGGTAAAGGCTGGAATAAATTGCCACCGATAACACACCAGGGTCAGGTCTGGTGTATCGATGCTCCCCCTATTCCATGGCCTGTCGCCATGGCTGGGGGAGCATGTGGAGACTGATGTGGAGCTAAACCCTGCACTCAACTGCCTTAGCAGACACAGGGTGACTGTTGCTGAGGGCACCAGTAATGGGTCTCTCGGGGCAGACGGTTCCCTGTATGGACGATAGTCTGGCCTTACAGCCCAGGGCCACATTTCCACTTGCTTCTTAGGCTGCACTTGCAGAGAGAAGGGGCAGGGGATGAGGGTGGGGTGGGGAGGTCACGTCTTCCCGGACCCCAGGCCCTCTAGTGGGTGAGGGCTGCACAGTTGAGCGATGGTGAGTTGACAGTCGGGTCTTCGTGACTGGGATCAGGTAGTGGGTTGCGGTTTGCAGTCTAACACGAGGTGCTCCGCCAAGAGCTGAGGTATTCAGTATGTATAGGGCCGGGACTGTGTTTCAGTACAATCGTGGGATTTCGGACCACTTTTTTTTTAGTTCCTGTGTGAATAGGAATGGCTGACTACCCGTTAGGTTATCCATATCTATCTATCTATCTGTCTACCTAACTATCTACCTAACTATCTATCTGTCTGTCTGTCTGTCTGTCTGTCTGTCTGTCTGTCTGTCTGTCTATCTGTCTGTCTGTCTATCTGTCTGTCTATATGTCTGTCTATCTATCTATCTATCTATCTATCTTCATATCAAAGTATTTATCTATCCAACCAATTATCTATCTAACTATCTATCTTCCTATCCAATTATCTATCTATCTATCTATTTATCTATCAACCTATCCAAGTACCTATTTATCTATCTATCCAATTATCTATCTATCTTCATATCAAATGATTTATCTATCTATCTATATATCTATCTATCTATTTGTCTATCTTCCTATCCAAGTATGTATTTATCTATCTATCCAATTATCTATCTAATTGAGTTAATATCAAATTATTTATCTATCTATCTATCTATCTATCTATCTATCTATCTATCTATCTTCATATCAAATTATTTATCTATCTATCTATCTATCTATCTATCTATCTATCTATCTATCTATCTATCTATCTATCTTCATATCAAATTATTTATCTATCTATCCAACCAACTATCTCTCTCTATCTATCTATCTATCCATCTATCTATCTATCTATCTATCTATCTATCTATCTATCTATCTATCTATCTTCATATCAAATTATTTATCTATCTATCCATCTGTCTATCTATCTATCTTCATATCAAATGATTTATCTATCTATCCAACCAACTATCTATCTATCTATCTATCTTCATATCAAAGTATTTATCTATCTATCTATCTTCATATCAAAGTATTTATCTATCTATCTATCTATCTTCATATCAAAGTATTTATCTATCTATCCAACCAATTATCTATCTATCTACCTATCTATCTATCGATCTATCGATCTATCTATCTATCGATCTATCTATCTACCCGTCTGTCCATCTGTTTAACTATCTGTCAGTATGTCAGCCTGTCTGTCTATCTATCTCTCTGTTACGAGCCTGCCCATCACCTGCCACCTGGGCCCATCCGTCCATCCTTCCGTCCTTACATACATCCGTCTGTCTGTCTGCCTATGGTCTGCCGTCTCTGACCGCCCGTCCCTCTATCTGTCCATCAGCTGTCCTCTGTGTGCATGCAACTAACGGTGCAGTTTGTCCGTTTGTATAACTGCATCTTCATCTCTCTTGCTCTGCCACTCTCCCTCTCTGTTTCATGTGTATATACATATGATACATATGTATACATGTTTCTATTTGATAGATGCATATTAACATATACCAACGTACACATACTCACGTGCACACACAGCATCTGTATAACATCTACTGCAGTTTCCTGAACGTTAATTTAACTCTTTGTCTCCCTCCGATTTAGCTGATACCGAAACTGATGCCGATGTATTTTATGCTGTTGTCACGGTCACAAAGTCAACAAACGCTGGTGAGTGACGTTCATCCTTGGCAGCTGTTGCCGAGTGAGATGATAAATACATTTCCAGAATTTCAATTCCTGTTTATTTATTTATTTATTTATTTTTGGTTTCTGTTGAGATTCGAGTGTTGCCAACCATTTCGGGGTGGGTTTTTTTTTTAAAAAAAAGATTGACTGCATTGGCTCCACGAACAAACATAAACACATTTATAGACTTCGGAGACAAGAAAGTGTGAAACCTTTCAGAGATTGGGAGGCTTGTCTTACAGGCTCCTCCTCACGAAATGCACCACAGTTAAAAAGAAAAAAAGCGAAAATTAACTCCTGTTTGCAGAACAAAACGGAAAAATGATGCTTTCTCTCCACCCCCCCTCCCTTT
The DNA here is from genome assembly GCA_026770705.1 of Isurus oxyrinchus. Taxonomy (NCBI): domain Eukaryota; kingdom Metazoa; phylum Chordata; class Chondrichthyes; order Lamniformes; family Lamnidae; genus Isurus; species Isurus oxyrinchus. The sequence goes on from JANJGN010000048.1 coordinate 2,744,525, forward strand.
TGTCTGTCTTGAATGCAGAACAGGCGGTTGAAGGCGAACCATAGAGGTTATGATAGGGGAAATGGGAGATTTTGCTTCGGAACCATCGTTCCCGGGAAGGAAGCGTTACACTCAACGCGCCTGAGGCTTGCCAAGCGCTGACTCCAACACCGGCCCGAGTGCATGAGGCAAATTGACTTCCAATTAACACGCCGGCCGCTGTCTCAACCTGACCTCAGTGACACTAGCAGGAAACGGTGCAGGCGTCGCCGAGTGTCGGTGCTACAACCCCCTCGATTTCACTCCCCTTTGAATTCAGTGCAGGGTAGAGTCCATGGGTGCAAACGCTGTGTGGGTGCCGCGGCGGAGCGATGTTAGGCTTGAATGCAGGAAGGGTGGATCAGGAAATTCGCGGATGACGCGGAAATTGGCGGGGTGGTGAACAGGGAGGAGGAGAGCCTTAGATTACAGGAGGGTATAGACGGGCTGGTCAGATGGGGCTGATCGGTGGCAAATGGTATTTAATCTAGATAAGTGTGAGGTGATGCACTTGGACAGGACAAACAAGGCACGGGAGTGCACGATGAATGGTAGGACCCTGGGATCTAATGAGCATTAGAGGGACCTTGGTGTGCTTGTCCACCGGTCCCGTAAGGTAGCGGGATAGGTAGATAAGGTGCTTAAGAAGGCATATGGAACACTTGCCTTTATTAGCCGAGGCGTAGAATATAAGAGCAGGGAGGTTATGCTAAACTCTATAAAACACTGGTTAGGACACAGCTAGAGTACTGCATGCAGTTCTGGAATCCGCATTATAGGAAGGATGTGATTGCACTGGAGAGAGTGCAGCGGAGATTTACCAGGATGTTGCATGAGCTGGAGAGTTTTAGTTATGAGGGGAGATTGGATAGACTGGGGTTATTTTCCCTGGAGCAGAGGAGATTGAGGCGGGGACATGATTAAGGTGTATTAAATTATGAGGGGCATAGATAGGGTAGACAGGAAGGAACTATTCCCCTTGGTGGAGGAATCAATAACCAGGGGGCATAGATTTAAGGTAAGGGGCAGGAGGCTTAGAGGGGATGTGGTGAAAAATTACTTCACCCAGAGGGTGGTAGGAATCTGGAACTCACTGCCTGAAAGGGTGGTAGAGGCAGAAACCCTCATAACATTTAAGAAGTATTTGGATGTGCACTTGCCATGCTATGGGCCTAGTGCTGGAAAATGGGATTAGAATAATTAGGTACTTGTTTGACCAGAGCAGACTTGATGGACCGAAGGGCCTTTTTCTGTGTTGTTGAGCTCTATGACTCTATCTTAAATCATCAGCGCTCATGATTGGTTGGTTCATTTCTACTTGTCCAAGTACCCAGAAAAGTTGAATTTCGTTGCTTTACTTACAGGTACCAGTGATGACACCTCCAGGTGGAATCAGGTAAGTTACCTGTATGGGTGGGCGAAGGGGGAAATCAGCTGACACTCAATGCAAGACATCAGATACCACAAACTGAACTGTACTAGCCATATAAATACTGTGGCTACAAGAGCAGGTCAGAGGCTGGGAATCCTGCGGAGAGTAACTCACCTCCTGACTCCCCAAAGCCTGTCCACCATCTACAAGGCACAAGTCAGGAGTGTGATGGGATACTCCCAACTTGCCTGGATGAGTGCAGCTCCCACAACACTCAAGAAGCTCCACACCATCCAGGACAAAGCAGCCCCGCTTGATCAGCACCCCTTCCACAAACATTCACTCCCTCCACCACCGACGCACAGTAGCAGCAGTGTGTGTACCATCTACAAGATGCACTGCAGGAATTCACCGAGACTCCTTAGACCGAACCTTCCAAACCCACGACCGCTACCATCTAGAAGGACAAGGGCAGCAGACACATGGGAACACCACTACCACGAGGCAAGTTAGCCTCGGAGCCACTCACCATCCTGACTTGGGAATATATAAGCCATTCCTTCACTGTCGCTGGGTCAAAATCCCGGAACTCCGTCCCTAACAGCACTGTGGGTGTACCTACAACACAGGGACAAAATACTGGAACTCCCTCCCTACCAGCACTGTGGGTGTACCTACAACACAGGGACAAAATACTGGAACTCCCTCCCTACCAGCACTGTGGGTGTACCTACGCCACAGGGACAAAATCCTGGAACTCCCTTCCTAACAGCACTGTGGGTGTACCTACACCGCAGGGTCAAAATCCTGGAACTCCCTCCCTACCAGCACTGTGGGTGTACCTACACCATGCGGACAAAATCCTGGAGCTTGCACCCTAAAAGCAATGTGGGTGTATCTACACCACATGGACAAAATCCTGGAACTCCCTCCCTAACAGCACTGAGTGTGTACCTACACCACAGGGACAAAATCCTGGAACTCCCTCCCGAAAAGCACTGTGGGTGTACCTACACCAGAGGGACAAAATCCTGGAACTCCCTCTCTAACAGCACTGTGGGTGTACCTACAGCACAGGGACAAAATTCTGGAACTCCCTCCCTAACAGCACTGTGGGTGTACCTACACCACAGGGACAAAATCCTGGAACTCCCTCCCTAACAGCACTGTAGGCGTACCTACACCACAGGGACAAAATCCTGGAACTCTCTCCCTAACAGCACTGTGTGTGTACCTACACCACAGGGACAAAATCCTGGAACTCCCTCCCTAACAGCGCTGTGGGTGTACCTACACAGGGACAAAATCCTGGAACTCCCTCCCTAACAGCACTGTGGGTGTACCTACACCGCAGGGACAAAATCCTGGAACTCCCTCCCTAACAGCACTGTGGGTGTACCTACACCACAGGGACAAAATCCTGGAACTCCCTCCCTAACAGCACTGTGGGTGTACCTACACCACAGGGACAAAATCCTGGAACTCCCTCCCTAACAGCACTGTGGGTGTACCTACACCACATGAACAAAATCCTGGAACTCCTTCCCTAACAGCACTGTGGGTGTACCTACACCACAGGGACAAAATCCTGGAACTCCCTCCCTAACAGCACTGTGGGTGTACCTACACCACAAGGACAAAATCCTGGAACTCCCTCCCTAAAAGCATTGTGGGTGTACCTACACCACAGGGACAAAATCCTGGAACTCCCTCCCTAACAGCACTGTGGGTGTACCTACACCACAGGGACAAAATCCTGGAACTCCCTCCCTAACAGCACTGTGGGTGTACCTACACCACAGGGACAAAATCCTGGAACTCCCTCCCTAACAGCACTGTGGGTGTACCTACACTACATGGGCTGCAGCGGTTCAAGAAGGCGGCTCACCCACCTCCTTCTCAAGGGGCAATTAGGGATGGGCAATAAATTGTGGATCCATCCAGAGAAGGCCACATCCCAAGAATGAATAATATATATATATATATATATATATACATATATACGGTGTGGACCAACTGACAGGGCTTACGTGTGCTCTCTAAAACAACTCTTTTATACTCCAGTGCAAATCACGTCCAAAAAGCCTTCTCTATTTCCACAGTGGACATTGAGATTGTTTCTCTCGTAGAAACGTGGATCTCCACTGCATAACATAAAGCAGCCAATTTTCATCTGGCAGTTGCTATCATTGCCAGGGGTGAGTTCAAATCACCAGTTACTCGAGCCCTTTAATCCTGTTCTCGAAATCACCCCTAAGCTGCAAACATTGGCTTGAACCACTATAACTCTTTCGAGTACAAACACGTTTCCATCTGTTCCGATTCAGATGACGTTACATTGTTTTGCCTGTGTGAGATTTGAACTCTTGATTTTGGGGTTACAAACCCAGTGCCATAACCACTTGGCTATTTAGGGACTGTCGTCGGAGGAGCCACACAGCTTAACCCACCTCCGTCACTGTAGAAAGCCTGTTGCTATTTGCTTGCAGAACAGTCATGGCTAACTGAAATTTAATCCCCCGCCCCAGGCGTTTTGCAAATGAGCGCTTGTTGAAACATCGCCAATGAATTGTTCATTTACTTTCTGATCATAATTGCCCATAAATGAGATGTGAGGCCATAATGAACTAGGCATTCTTCATTGACCGTGGAGGTGATAGCAGACTGCCTTCTCCAATCCCTGCAGTCCACGTGGTGCAGGCACACCCACATTGCTGTTCGGAAAGGGGGTTTCCAGAATTGAGCCGAGGGGTTATGAAGGGACGGAGATGTATTTTAGCCGACTGATTCCTGGGATGGCGGGACTGACGTTTGAGGAGAGATTGAGTCGGTTAGGATTATATTCGCTGGAGTTCAGAAGAATGAGGGGGGATCTCATAGAAACCTATAAAATTCTAACAGGACTGGACAGGGTAGATGCAGGAAGGATGTTCCCGATGGTGGGGGAAGTCCAGAACCAGGGGTCACAGTCTGAGGATACGGGGTAGACCATTTAGGACTGAGATGAGGAGAAATGTCTTCACGCAGAGAGTGGTGAGTCTGTGGAATTCACTACCACAGAAAGTAGTTGAGACCAAAACATTGTACGTTTTCGAGAAGGGGTTGGATATAGCTCTTGGGGCGAAAGGGATCAGAGGATATGGGGAGAAAGCGGGAGCAAGTTTTTGAGTTGGATGATCAGCCATGATCATAATGAATGGGGGAGCAGCCTCGAAGGGCCGAATGGCCTACTCCTGCTCCAATGTATTTATATCCCCTATGTGAGGATGGTGTGTGAGCAGACGGACAATTTGCAGTTGCTGCTGTTGTGCTGTTGATGCCCTTGTGCTAATAAGATTGAGGCATATAAGGTCCTGAGGGGTCTTGACAAGATGGATGTGGAGACGTTGCTTCCACTTGTGGGAGAATCTAGAACGAGAGGGTCACTCTTTAAAAATAAGGGGTCTCCCATTTAAAACAGAGATGACGTGAAATGTATTCTCTCAGAGGGTCCTGAGTCTTTGGATCTCTCTTCCCGCAAAGGGGTAGGAAGCAGAGTCTTTGAATGTTTCTCAGTCACGAGGGGATATAAGTTCAAGGAGAGGGGCAGGAGGTTTAGGAGGGGATGCAAGGAAAAACTTTTTTACCCAGAGGGTGGTGACGGTCTGGATTGCACTGCCTGGGAGGGTGGTGGAGGCGGGTTAGCCTCACATCATTTAAAAATCCATTGGCTGAGCACTTGGCACATCATAACATTCGAGGCTGTGGGGCCAAGTGCTGGTAAATGGGGTTAGGTAGGTAGGTCAGGTGTTTCTCACGTGCCGGCGCAGACTCGATGGGCCGAAGGGCCTCTTCTGCACTGTGTGATTCTGAGGTGGATAGATTCTTGGTAAGCGGGGGGGGGGGGGGTGACAGGTTATGGCGGGGTGGGGGGCATCAGGTGAGATGCAGAATTCAGGTTACGATCAGATCAGCCACTTATTAAGTGGTGTAGCAGGGTCGAGGGGCTGAATGGCCTCCTCCTGCTCCTTGTTCGTCTGTAAGTTGCAGAGGGCTCGCCTTTCACAGGTGCTGTCGAACTGGTAGATGTATTCACTGCAGCCTTGATGTGTTAGTTCATTTCCAACTATTCTATTTAGAGATTCTATTTGACTAACAACAGCAATATCGATAACAATCATCAGTATAATGGTGTGACCACTGGGGACTGAGGGCGGGGAGACGGAGGGGTTGGGGGTGGGGAGGGGGGCGTTAATGAGGGGCAATGCCACCAGACGAGCAATTCAGAAATGAGCCACAAAATCCTGGCCTTGTCGGTGACGTTCACATCCCTCGAAAGGTTAGAAATAATATTGGAAGTAAAGACTTGGCATGTTCACTACGTCTAGCACTGGTCAAGTGTGAATTGGGTGGAATAGGGTTGAACGTCAATGAAACACCTCCGATGATTCCCGAGTTGGAATCCCGTTATCATTTCGGCTTCACCAGTGTCAGGTTGCAACACAAGAAGCAAGGAAGCAGGTCATGCGGCCCATCCAGCGTCTTCCGCCATTCGGTGCGCTGATGGTAGGTTTTGACCGGACTCTTCCTGTCCGCTCCCCACCGCTCTCGATCCGTCCCCAACATCCTGCCTATTCCAAGCCGCAGATCTGTTCAACCGGGGGTTAAAGGTGCCCCCAGCGGCGGAGGCGTCAGCCACGGGCGGAATTTTTACGCTCCAGCCGCATTTTCCGACGTCCGCCGAAACGGGGCTGTGGGGTTGTGATCTCTTGGTGGGGCGGGGGGGGGCACTTTGGGTACGTTTTGGCAGACACAAGGGGGCTTGAGTGACCTGCAGGGAACCGGGGGGTGGGGGGTGCCTTACGACAATCGATGAGAGTTTCAGGCGCGCACCATTGTTGAAATTAGCCTTAAATTCCAGCGTTAGGAACTGAATGTAATTTCCAACAATGGCGTCTGGCCCCACCTCACCAGAGGATCAGCCTGGATGTCAAGGCTAGTAGTTTAGTAACATCACCACTGCAGCACGGTATCGCAGAATTGCAGAATCACACACACAGTGCAGAACAGGCCCTTCGGCCCATCGAGTCTGTACCGACCCGTGAGAAAGACCTGACCTACCTACCTAATCCCATTGACCAGCACTTGGCCCCATAGCCTTGAATGTTATGAAGTGCCAAGTGCTCATCCAGGTACTTTTTAAAGGATGTGAGGCTAACCCGCCTCCACCACCCTCCCAGGCAGCGCATTCCAGACCCTCACCACCCTCTGGGTATTTTTTTTATCCTCAAATCCCCCCTAATCCTTCTGCCCCTCACCTTGAACTTATGCCCACTCGTGACTGACCCTTCAACTAAGGGGGAACAGCTGCTCCCTATCCACCCTGTCCATGCCCCTCATAATCTTGTACACCTCAATCAGGTCGCCCCTCAGTCTTCTCTGCTCCAACAAAAACAACCCAAGTCCATCCAATCTCCCTTCATAACTTAAATGTTTCATCCCAGGCAACATCCTGGTGAATCTCCTCTGCACCCCCTCCAGTGCAATCACATCCTTCCTATAATGTGGCCACCAGAGCTGCACCCAGTACTCCAGCTGTGGCCTCACTAATATTCTATACAACTCCAACATGACCTCCCTACTGTTGTAATCTACGCCTCGATTGATAAAGGCAAGTGTCCCATATGTCTTTTTCACCTCCCCACTAACATTCCCCTCCGCCTTCAGAGATCTATGGACACACACGCCAAGGTCCCTTTGTTCCTCAGAACTTCCTAGTGCCATGCCGTTAATTGAGTACTTCCGCGTAGATGGAGAGACTCGCTCCCCTCCCTTTCCAGTTTCACTAATTAATCGAATATTAATTTTCAAACCTGCTTTGGTAGGATTTCAGCTCATGCCCTGGCCGCTGGATTATCAGCGCTGCAACATTCCCACAGAATCACACAGCGCAGAAGAGGCCCTTCGGCCCTTCGAGCCTGCTTTCCTTACCCGATATTCTTTCATTTCAGCCGAAGCAGGAGGGCCAAGCCGACTATTCGGTCAGCTATGCCTCTCTTCGTTACGGGAAGAATGAGGGCAATTGGCGAAGAGACCAACTGGACGAAGGGGACGTCTACGAGAATCTTCCAAGGAAGTAACAGCGAGGCTGGAAGGAGAGAGGAATGCATCGATGGGGTAGGGGCTTAAATAAATAAATGAAAAGAAAACTAGCTTTTCAGATGGGGGAGCTGTCCTTCTGAAACCCACCGAGTATTTATTATCTGAATAACACCACTCGGGACAGACCTGCCTAAACATTGATATCAGACCTCGGACATCAGTGACTGTCCAATTCTAACTTGAGTCAGTGATGCGGCTTCGGACCCCTTGGTTAAAATCTGTACAGCTTCACTCTCAGGGCCGATAAATTGAATGCCTCCTGCCAACTTCCTTTGGGGAAGGGATAGGGGGGCAAGAGGGCTGAATAATTCGCACCGAGGGAATTTGGTGTTGGACACTTCCTTGCTCTGCAGGGATGTCCGAGTGTTCCACATGAAAGATGGGCGACAGCCATTGATTGGTCAGTGAACCAATTATCCAATGGTTAGATAGTTGGTTTGATTGGCTAGTGCTTGTGAAGGATAATTGGCCTTAGATGGTAACGCATGTCATCACAAGGGCATAACTCAGCCACGACCATGGGACGTGTAATGCAATGCCTAGGGCATTTTGCTCCACTACCATGGATAGAGCCATAGGGCTATTGTGACTCGCCTTTAACAGGGACCCTCTTAGTACACACAAGACGGTGAGCACCTATTTACACGCTGAAAGAGAAATGAACAGAGATTCATACTCTTGAACCAAAATAGGCGAGAGGATGTGCCATTGCTTAGATGGGTGCAGTTCTGCGAAGATTTAAAATATTAGAAAATTATATCTTTTGAATGAATCAGTTGCTTCCACTTTCAATCTGAGTTGGGCCATATCTTCATTCTTGATAAAGGCAGTTGCACAGTTTTCAAGTAATAGCTCAGCTGATTGGCTTTATTTTCTGTCCTGAATCAGCTCAGCTCCTCTTCGCACACCCCCTTTACGATTTCAGCCCTTCCCTTTCATAATTCCTCTTTGATTATCTTCTTTCTATGTTTGGTTACTTCCCCAACATCCCCCCACCCCCCACCCCCTCTCCCCCCGAGCCTTGCTTATTCAGTGTGGGTCTGAGTTAACCAGCTGCCTTCTTTTTCCATTGAATACAATTTATCTGTCCCAAGATCCCAGATCCATTTTTACAGCATGGAATTTTGTTTTCTCCAAGTTGACTATTTTTTTTTACTCTGGGTTTCCTGCTACCCTTCTCCCTCACCACCCGACTCCACATGATGCAGTAGACCTGCTTGGTCCACCTCACCCCAGGCCAGAGATGCTTATTTTCTGGTTAGAAACAAACTGCTGTGGAATACTTTCCTCCACACACTCTAGGAACTGTTGCCACCCCCACACCCCCTTCCCCCACCCCCATTGCCCCTTTACCCTACGACTATTCAATTCTATATTCGGACACTTGAAGTCGTCCAATATATCCATCCTATATATCTTGCACCTCTATATCTTACAGACTAGTTGGTCGCCTATGAAGTACCGTGAAAGATGTTGATGCATCTTGTTTTATTCTTTAGCTCTAGGCATATAGGTTTGGGCCTTGACCCACCTCGGACATCACCTTCTCCAGCATTGCAACGCTCTCCTTGATCAATAGCATAGCCCCTCCCCCTTCGCTTCATTTCGCAGATTCCCTGAACACCTTACATCCAAGAATGTTTAATGTCAGTCATGTCCTTCCTTGCATGTCTCTGATATGGGCATAACATCATAATCCCACATGGCAATCTGTCGTTCACCAATCTTATTTACCACGCTCCATTCATTCACATACATGCACTGTAATGCTGGTTCAGACACTATTAATATTCTCCTTTCTCCGACCCCCGACTTAATACCTATTATTATCAACACTATTCCACCCGCTAGTGCTGTCTCTCTCTTTGCCAGTATGTTGTGCACCTTGATAATTCTCGCAAACATTACGTGCTGGTTCCTACATCCTAGCCACTCGAGTTTAAACCCACCCCAACGACACTAGCAAATCGCCCTGCAAGGAATCCGCTCCAGGCTCTCTTTAAGGGTAACCAGTCTCGCTTGTAGGGGTCCCATCTTGCCCAGAACCATTCACAATGCACCAAAAATCTATAATGATCTTTCCTGCACTATCTGTCCAGCAAGCCTCAGATGCAACTCTGAACTCAGGAATCAGACCAGCAGTTCTCGAGGTTTTACGTTAAACTAAATGAAGAATTTTTTATGAATTTACACTGCTTAAAATATATACACACGGCTTCAAATTACTACTATCATAACTTTTAACACATTCCCTAACTATTCTCCATTAAGGCAACAGCAACTTAACCCAACACCAGGCAAAGCATTTTCACCTCACGAATTCAAACTGAGGTTCCTTTCACTGTGGAGCCAGTTGGAGGCTTACAGCTGCCTTTTGATCTTAAATTAGTTGGACACCCAAAAACTACTGAAGATAAACGTACCGGCCCCATTGAATATTAATTCTAATTGTATCGCCAGCTTCTTTGAACGTCACTTTTTAACCTTTCATAATACCAATTTTATTAGTAATATAAACATATTGCCCGGTATCTGCTAGAAAAGGCATCAATTTTCACCCCACTCCTTGAATACGCTATTCAAAATATGCAAATGAACGCTATCTCTCTTACATCTCAAAACTAGTTCATGTTAAAGCACCCAGACTAGCTGGCTGTAAAGACACACCCACAGACTAAACCTCTATTTTGAAAGAAAAATAATTTCTAAAATAAATTAATAGCTTCATGACGTTACTGATAATAAAACTCACCACTTTTAATAAATATTACCAATCGGAATTAACCTTACTAATGTAAATAAATATCATACAGAATCGTGGAAACAGGTACAAATAGTGCTGAGTGAATTAGAAATATAAATATGAGGGGCAAGAGTGGGCCATATGGCCAGTCACAACTGCTCTGCATTCAATGCAATCAATATTCAACTCTGTTTCATCCCCGGGTCCCCTTAACCCTTGATTTCACCAAGAAACCAGCAATTTATCTGTCACAGCCTTAAATATGTGTCAATGACAGAGCATCCACGACATCCTGGGGTTGTAAGTTCCAACTATTCACCACCCTTTGAGTGAAGACGTCTCTCCTCATCCCAGTGCTTAAAGATCGCCCCACTTAGCAGGAGAATGTGCGCTGGTGTTCCAGATTCCCCAGTCAGGGAACCTAGCCTCACTGTGCCTCACATGCCCAGCCCTTTCCGGATCGCGTGTGTTTCAATGAGGCCAACTCTCATTATTGTAAAGTCCGGAGAATGCAGGCCTAAGATCAACCCTTTCAGCTCAGCGATCAATATGGTGCATCTTTAGTGTACCGCCCCCAATGCAAATGTACCTGCCTTAAATATAAGGCAAAAACAAAAACAGCTGTGCACTCTTTTCCAGGTGTGGTCCCGCCAAAGCTCTGTGCAATTGTCGCAAAACACAATTATTCTTTACTTCAAATTGTCATGAAGCTATTAATGTGTATAAAATTATTGGAAAATATTATCCTTTCAAAATAGATGATTAGTCTGTGGGTGTGTCTTAATTGGATTAAAGGCAGCTAGCCTGGGTGCTTTGATATGAACTAGTTTTGAGATGTAGATAGAGAGATAGCATGAGTTTGCATGTTTGAATGGAACATTCAAGAAGTGGGGTGAATACTGTTGTCTGTCCAGCAGATACCAAGCAATGTGTTTATATCACGAGTAAAATTGGTACTATGAAAGGGGCTTTAGTGTTAGAGAGGTCTGGTTCAGAGTTGGTTGATACAATGAAAATTAACATTAAATGGGGCTGGTAGGTATAATTTTAACAGTTTTGGTGTGTGCACAGGAGAGGCAATGTGTGATCAAAAGGCAGCTGTTAACCTCCAATTGGCTCCACAGGAACCAAAGCGAAAAGAGCCCAATTTTGAATGTGTAAGGTGAAAATGCTTTGCTTGGTGTGTGGTTAAGTCTATGGGTTGTTGCTGCGTTAATGGGGATTAGTTTGGAAATGTGTTAAAAAGTTATGATTGTAATAATTTGTAGCCATGTGTATATATATATATATGTTAATGCTTCTAACCTAATAAAATGTTTCATTTAGTTGAATGTAAAGCCTCGAAAAACTGGTGGTCTGATTCCTGAATTTAGAGTTGCATCTCAAACATAACACTTAAGGTTACAGATTAGGACAAGTTTTTCAAAGTTTCCTAGTGATTTTTAAGTAACTCCACTTTAACAACTGCACCGCTCAAGACAAACGCCATCGCAATAATGCTAACCTTTTCATAATTATTTTCATAATCACGTGTTGTGCAGTGCACCACAATGTCCTCTGTGCTTTGTCAGAGGAGGCTCCAGTCCCTCTGAACCCCACCCCCCACCCACCCCCCCCCACCAACATTTGCTACTTATACACTTTTCATTTATTTGTCACTCTCACGCCCAACGTGAATAACTCTGCTACATTGCAAACCACCTGCCACCATGCTGGTCACATATTTAATCTGTTTACATCTCTTCACAGGAGCCCTTACTGCCCAACTCCCAACTGAGATTCTCAGCTGGCTTTTGATCATCGGAACATTGAGAGACATTATTCCCTGTCGGCGTCGTCTAAGTCACGAGTGTGCCCTTGAGGTTGAAATTGGCTCTAGTTACCTGAGGTTCAAGCGTCGACGATGGCAAACCACTGATTCATGACTATGCCGCCGAGTTGCATTGAACATGGAATCAAGCAGATCCAGCCAACGAATTGCAGGCGGAATGGGGACTTGTGCTAGTTAAAATTTGTAGCAGTTCGTACCCTTGATTTTTTCTAAACTGAGCCCTAACAATGCGCACACTTGTTACCTGCAAGGGAGGAGGAAATAATAGGCGAGGAACAGAACGGTATCATGTTGCCGTTTTGTCATCGAAACTCAGAAGGGCGTACGGTGACTTCAGGAAGATTGCTCAGGACACCTGGATGGTGTAGCGGTAACCACCCTGGGCTAGTCATCCCGGGCTCCAAGCTAACATTCCTGGGTCAAGGCTTCGACTGTCTGATGGTGGAATTTTAATTCAGTGAGTAGGAGAGACTAGGACCCGAGAGGCACAGCCTCAGAGTAAAGGGAAGAGCTTTTAGAACAGAGATGGGGAGAAACTTCTTTAGCCAGAGAGTGGTGAATCTGTGGAATTCATTGCCACAGAAGGCTGTGGAGGCCAGGTCATTGAGTGTATTTAAGACCGAGATAGATAGGTTCTTGACTGGTAAGGGGGTCAAAGGTTACGGGGAGAAGGCGGGAGAATGGGGTTGAGAAACTTATCAGCCATGATTGAATGGCGGAGCAGACTCGATGGGCCGAATGACCTAATTTCTGCTCCTATGTCTTATGGTCTAGTTCATGTGAACTGTGGATATGGGAGACAGCCTCAGTCATGGTGACACTGACCCTTATGGTCAATGGCCATAGGGTACTCAGCAGGCTCACTATTGTACTTACTGCAGGACATATGCACGGGTCTAACCTACGTGTGACTGCAGACCCCGCAGCAATGCAGCTGAGCCTTAACTGCCCCCCTGTGGAATGGCCTGAGCATGCCGCTAAGTCATTAGAGGGCAATTAAGTGCGGGCAACAAATGCTGACTCGGGCCTACACCCCATGGGAGAATAACCAAAACACGCTGACTCCCCCCCGAAGGTATAGTTTACCGACTGAATCACAGAATCACACACAGTGCAGAACAGGCCCTTCAGCCCATCGAGTCTGTACCGACACATGAGAAACACCTGACTTACCTACCTAATCCCATTGACCAGCACTTGGCCCATAGCCTTGAATGTTATGACATGCCAAGTGCTCATCCAGTTACTTTTTAAAGGATGTGAGGCAACCCGCCTCCACCACCCTCACAGGCAGCGCATTCCAGACCCTCACCACCCTCTGGGTAAAAAAGTTGTTCCTCACATCCCCCTCTAAACCTCCTGCCCCTCACTTTGAACTTAAGTCCCCTTGTGACTGACCCTTCAACTAAGGGGACCAGCTGCTCCCTATCCACCCAGTCCATGCCCCTCATAATCTTGTACACCTCGATCAGGTCGCCCCTCAGTCTTCTCTGCTCCAACGAAAACAACCCAAGTCTATCCAACCTCTCTTCATAACTCAAATGTTTCATCCCAGGCAACATCTAGCTCAATAACTCAAATGTTTCATCCCAGGCAACATTTAGCTCAATCTCCTCTGCACCCCCTCCAGGTACTGGATGTGCAATATGGGGGGAATCGATGCCTATTTTTTCCAAATGTCCATCTCAAGCAAAGGCTGCAGTTTTGTTGATATTTCTCCCTGACTGCTCATCAGATAGAGGATCACAATTCGCTGTCTCTTATTTTTATTTCTCTGCTTAATAAATTGGGGGGTATGTTGGCTACCGGCAGAACAGGTGCAATGGCGATTTGCACGTGCAAAAATTTTCCACTAGATGTTCTCGATAGCGGGTTTTCTCCGTGGGTGGCTGAGGAGAAGGTGGGGGGAGGTAGCATTGAAAGCAGGCAGTTTGACACCATGGTTTTATTTACACGCTCTGTAGGCAGGAGCTTGCGATGTCGGAGAAGTCGAATGTGATGAAGGCCAGCCAATGGGAACAACAGAGGATGTGGGGAAGTGAAAGTATGCGTGATGAGGTTCTCGATTCGATTCTAAATGCACGCCACGCTTCATCTGCCAGGGCATAGCGTCCAGGGCAAGCTACAGTATGGGCGATGACTAGTTGCGCCACATCTGGCGGGCTGGCAAGCACAGTCAATCCACTGCCAGGCTTCGCTCTTCTGATTTTAATCACTGCAGCGTTAACACTGACGATGGTCATTCCGTTGTGGGGAAGGAAGAGGGAGGTGCTTACACTTGCCCAACATCTCTGCTCTCCACCCTCATTATGAAACTGCTCTTTGGAATTCCCCTCCCCTTGCTCTTCTCTGACATCAAATGAATGTCTTGCGGTTCCAAATAAGCAACCACGCGTGTGATACCCGGTCCCAAGATCTACTCACAATAAAGTTGTACGGTTCAATTCATTTCTCGCCTTTTTTTGTTTTCAAATCCAACCGGATCGAAGCGAGCAGCCCGCTCCATTGTGCTCCAAAGGGACAAATATTTAGTTCTGGCATTCCCGAGGCGTGGCTTTCCCGGATGAATTATTTGGAACCAGTCACCCTTTTGCAAATTCTCTCTGTGCATTCCAATAATACGTGAAAAGCCTTATTCTAAATGTCTTACTCAATACGGGGCGATGGTACTAGATCAGGTGAGGACATGCGAAGCAGGGGCTACATTCCTATCGTTCGTCATTCATATAGTTGATGGGTTGCCTTATAATGGAGTTAACATCACCTCCCACCCCCCCTCCCCCCCACCCCACAGCTTTTAACTTCCTCAGGTATGAGAAATAAGTCCCAATCCAACCTCCTATATACCCTATGAGCCAGCCACACCTTGCACTCTGGGGTTGAGGCTTCGAAAGATTGACGGCTATCTGAGAGAGGGAAACACCCTTCCTTACCCTGCTTTTACACGGGAGACCCATTATTGCCCCCGATTAATTGGGTTCCCCGGGGTGGGGGGGGGGGGGGGGGGGGTGGGGGGGGAGAAATACCCCCTCAGCACTGAATTGGCTAAGCTGCTTCAGAGCCTTACAAGGCTTCAGAAAAAAAGATCACTTCTAATTTTATGAAGCCCCAGTGAGTTTAGGACAGAAGTGCTTAACTATTCCTCAGGAGACACACATTTATCCCAACCATCAGCGGAGTGAAACGTTTTCTGAACTGTTTCCAATAGAAAAAAGTGTGCGCCTCTTTAATTAAGCAGATAAACAGCATTCTAGGTGCGGTCTCACTGTTCTGCACTGTTAGAGCAAGACTTCCATAGTTTTTTTTTATACTTCACCCCAGTTGCAATGAAGGTTGAAGTTGAATTTTGCCTCCTTATACCAGGCTCTACCTGTATGCTGGCGATTTTGTTAAGCATGTAAGGGGACACCCAAACCTTTTGTACCAGTCTGGAGCTTGCCTTCATTTGGAGACTCTTCTCTTTGTTGCTTAATCAAAGTAGGCAACCTCACATCTTTTTAATGACCTTCTACCCACTTTCTTGGGGTCAATTTTAATTTTTTATAGTGCTTTTTTTTTGTCTCATTCACTTAACCCATCTCTATCCCTTTTGTAGAGTCCCCCCCGTAGCCCTCCCCGCAATTTCTGCAGTAACCTCTTTCAGAAAAAAAAATGTTATTCCGAATCAAAACCCTTTTGGAAATTCAAATACACACCACCTCTCCGTATCCCTTATCTACCCTGCCTGTTACACCCTCAAATGGCTTCAATGAATTTGTCAAACATGGGCAACTCCCGCCAAGGAAATAAACCATCTCGCCCTCTGCTTGATTCCATGGTAATTTTCGAAATGCCAGGAGCAACTTGGGTAATAACAGGTTACAGCATTTTCAACCGACAGATGATTGGCTAAGTAACCCATGGCTTCCCCCTTTCTGCCTCCCCTTTGTTCTAGAATAGAGGGACGGCGTGACATAATCGAAGTTAGAGGTCGAATCTATCCAGGCCTCAGTGTGTTTAACAAGGACAGGCCTCCACCATCAGGACAGTGTAGGTGCTAATGAAAGAACGGCACTGAAATGGCAGTAATAGCATTTCAGTACCCTGTTGTGTAGGTACTAATGGATGTCTGCAGCAGTGTGGAGTCTAGTTAATGCTCTGAACTCTCTGCAGTATGACAGTGCTACACCGAAATCAGGTCTGTCATATTTTGATTGCGTAGTTCCCAAAATGCAGATTTTAATCACAGTTTTATACCTACACGGTTAAATAAGCACTAAGCATAGAGGAGTGCAAAGAGGGCATTGCAGTTAGCACTTATCTGGGAAGGCAGCATAATCATTAAACATTGACGTCAACATATCTGGTGCAAATCACAGATCTACACACATTTGACTATCTAGCTATAACCCGTGTATATTTCCCAGTCGGTGGGCACCAATGCCACACACAACAGAGGGTGATGCTGCTAATAATAGTCTTGCAACACTACTCATGTACCTAAACCAGTTGTGTTCACAACTGGCCAACCATACAGTTGTGGGTCTAATCATAGCCCTTACAGAACAGGAGAGTTTAAGTGGTAACCATTGTCTCAAACCGAGAACGTAGTTTCTGTAATTACCATTGCTCTGTGCCAACGGGAGAGCTCTGGTCTTATATAAGGCCGGCGCTGGTAAACCAGGGATAGCATCAGCTGTGGATGGGGCAAGTGTTCCGCTGTCAACCTTACCCAGTGTAGCGCCAGGCTGATTCATCTGCCCATGATGTTACTGATGGGCACTAATTGATCCCTACCACTCACACCATTAACTGGAATGCAATCCCACCACACAGGCACACATAATAGAGCCACACATAAAAGAGCCACACATAATAGGCACACACAATAGAGCCACACACAGTAGAGCCACACATAATAGAGCCACGCATAATGGAGCTGCACATAATAGAGCCACATATAATAGGCACACGTAATGGAACCAATCATAACAGGCACACATAATGGAGCTACACATAATAGGCACACATAATGGAACTTCTCATAACAGGCACACATAATGGAGCTACACATAATAGACACACGTAATTGAGCTACACATAATAGGCACACATAATAGAGCCACACATAATAGAGCCAGATATAATAGGCACACATAATTGAACTACACATAATAGGCACATATAATGGAACTACACATAATAAGCACACATAATGGAACTACACATAATAGGCACACATAATGGAACTACTCATAACAGGCACACATAATGGAGCTAGCTACACATAATAGACACACATAATGGAACCACATATAATATGCACACAAAATGGAGCAACACATAATAGACACACTTAATAGAGCCACACATAATAGGCACATTTAATAGAGCCACACATAATAGGCACACATAATGGAGCCACTCATAATAGAACCACACATAATAGAGCCACCCATGTTGGCACACATAATAGAGCCATTCATAATAGGCACATATAATAGAGCTACCCATAATAGGCACACATAATAGTGGCACATATAATAGGCACACATATTAGAGCCACACATAATAGAGCCACACATAATAAGCACACATAATAAGCACACATAATAAGCACACATAATAGAGCCACACATAGTAGGCATACATAATAGAGCCACACATAATAGAGCCACACATAATAAGCACACATAATAAGCACACATAATAGGTATACATATTAGAGCCACACATAATAGAGTCACACATAATAGGCACACACAGTAGAGCCACACATAATAGGCACACATAATAGACACACTAAATAGAGCCACACATAATAGGAGCCACACATAATAGAGCCACACATAATAGGCACACATAATAAGCACACATAATAGAGCCACACTTAATAGGCACACACAATAGAGCCACACATAATAGGCACACATAATAGGCACATATAATAGAGGCACACATAATAGGCACACATAATAGAGGCACACGTAATAAGCACACATAATAGTGGCACATATAATAGGCACACACAGTAGAGCCACACATCATAGGCACACATAATAGGCACACATAACAGAGGCACACATGATAAGCACACATAATAGAGCCACACATAATAGGCACGCACAATAGAACCACACACAGTAGAGCCACACATAATAGAGCCACGCATAATGGAGCTACACATAATAGGTGCACATAATAGAGCCAAACATAATAGGCACACTTAATAGAGCCACACATAATACAGCCACATATAATAGGCACACATAATGGAACTACACATAATAGGCACACATAATGGAGCTACAAATAATAGACACACATAATGGAACTACACATAATAGGCACACATAATGGAGCTACAAATAATAGACACACTTAATAGAGCCACACATAATAGGCACATTTAATAGAGTCACACCTAATAGGCGCATATAATGGAGCCACTCATAATAGAACCACACATAATAGAGCCACACATGTTGGCACATATAATAGAGCCACTCATAATAGGCACATATAATAGAGCTACACATAATAAGCACACATAATAGTGGCACATATAATAGGCACACATAATAGAGCCAAAAAAATAATAGGCACACATATTAGAGCCAAAAAAATAATAGGCACACATATTAGAGCCAAAAAAATAATAGGCACACATATTAGAGCCACACACAATAGAGCCACACATAACAGGCACGCACAATAGAGCCACACATAATAGATCCACACATAATAGAGCCACACACAATAGAGCCACACATAATAGATCCACACATAATAGAGCCACACACAATAGAGCCACACATAATAGAGCCACACACAATAGAGCCACACATAATAGAGCCACACATAATAGAGCCAGCCATACCAGGCACACATAATAGAGCCACACATTATGGAGCTGCACATAATAGAGCCACTCATAATAGGCACACTTAATAGAGCCACACATAATAGAGCCAGCCATACCAGCCACACATAATAGAGCCACACATTATGGAGCTGCACATAATAGAGCCACTCATAATAGGCACACTTAATAGAGCCACACATAATAGGAGCCACACATAATGGAACTACACATAATTGGCATACATAATAGAGCCACACATAATAGGCACACTTAATAGAGTCATAGATAATAAGCACACATAATGGAGTTACTCATAATAGGCACACATAATAGAGCAACATATAATAGGCACACGCAGTAGAACCACACTTAATAGGCACACATAATAGAGCCACACATAATAGAGCCACGCTTAATGGAGCTACACATAATATGCAGACAAAATAGGCACACTTAATGGAGCTACATATAATAGGCAGATATAATAGAGCTACACATAATAGGCACACATAATAATGCTACACATAATAGAGTCACACATAATAGGCACACTTAATAGAGCCACACATAATAGAGCCAGCCATACCAGCCACACATAATAGAGCCACACATTATGGAGCTGCACATAATAGAGCCACTCATAATAGGCACACTTAATAGAGCCACATCAAAGAGCAAGAGCACATCAAAGGGCACACATCAAAGAGCTACACATAATAGAGTCACACATAATAGGCACACATGATAGAGCCACACATAATAGGCACACATAATAGAGCCATACATAATAGTGCAACATATAATAGGCACACACAGTAGAGCCACCCATAATAGGCACACATAATAGAGCCACACAGAATAGACACATTTAATAGAGTCACACATAATAGGCACATATAATAGAGCTACACAAAATAGGCACACATAATGAGGCTGCACATACTAGGCACATATAATAGAGCTACACATAATAGGCACACATAATGGGGCTGCACATACTAGGCACATATAATAGAGCTACACATAATAGGGCCACAAATAATAGGCACACATCAAAGAGCTACACATAATAGGGGCACACATAATAGGCACATATAATAGAGCTACACATAATAGGGCCACAAATAATAGGCACACATCAAAGAGCTACACATAATAGAGTCACACATAATAGGCACATATAATAGAGCTACACAAAATAGGCACACATAATGGGGCTGCACATACTAGGCACATATAATAGAGCTACACATGATAGAGCCACACATGACAGAGCCACACATAATAGAGCCACACATAATAGGCACACATAATTGAGCCATACATAATAGTGCAACATATAATAGGCACACACAGTAGAGCCACCCATAATAGGCACACATAATAGAGCCACACAGAATAGACACATTTAATAGAGTCACACATAATAGGCACATATAATAGAGCTACACAAAATAGGCACACATAATGGGGCTGCACATACTAGGCACATATAATAGAGCTACACATAATAGGGCCACAAATAATAGGCACACATCAAAGAGCTACACATAATAGGGGCACACATAATAGGCACATATAATAGAGCTACACGTAATAGGCACCCATAATAGAGCCACACATAAAAGGGCCACACATAATAGACACACACAACAGAACTACCCATAATAGAGCCACTCATAATAGGCACACATATGGAGCTGATTTGACTGTTTCCCTTGGCTTTGGGCCACAGTTATGAAAGTCTGTGCTTTAACGTGGGAGGTTGCTGTTAGAATATACCACACTTATGGCAGCTGCAGAGATATCTCCGCCCGTGTTTGCGTCTGTTAAGAATGCACTTAAAACCTTGCAGGGCCCCTTTATCATGGGGACTGGTGGGGGGGTTGAGGAGTGTGTGGGGAGGAATTTCCTCTTTTCGATGATCTGATCAGCAGGCACACTGAGTCCACTGCGCAGTCTCCTGGCGCGCGGGCAGTGAGGAACACACTGGGTCCGCTCCGGAGAGCACTGACTGTCGCAGCCGTCTCCTCACTCTGGGTAAGTGCAGTTTCTGGAATTTCCCTGCTGCAGGATTTTAACACTGAGGTCGTTGCTCACCAAAAGGCTCCTAAGGCAGCGCCTTCCAAACCCACGACCACAAGCCACTAGAAGCACAAGGGCAGCAGATAGATGGGAACACGAGCACCCGTAAGTTCCGTCCGAGCCACTCACCATCCTGACTTGGAAATATATCGGCCGTTCCTTCACTGTCGCTGGGGCAAAATCCTGGAATTCCCTCTCTAACAGCACTGTGGGTGTGCCTGCACCACAGGAACAAAATCCTGGAACTCACTCCCTAACACAACTGTGGGTGTACCTACACCACAGGGACAAATTCCTGTAACTCCCTGCCTAACAGCGCTGCGGGTGTACCTACACCACAGGGACAAAATCCTGGAACTCCCTCCCTAACAGCACTGTGTGTGTACCTACACCACAGGGACAAAATCCTGGAACTCCCTCCGTAACAGCACTGTGGGTGTACCTACACCATAGGGACAAAATCCTGGAACTCCCTCCCTAACAGCACTGTGGGTGGACCTACACCACAGGGACAAAATCCTGGAACTCCCTCCCTAACAGCGCTGTGGGTGTACCTACACCACAGGGACAAAATCCTGGAACTCCCTCCCTAACAGCGCTGTGGGTGTACCTACACCACAGGGACAAAATCCTGGAACTCCCTCCCTAACAGTACTGTGGGTGTACATACAGCACAGGGACAAAATCCTGGAACTCCCTCACTAACAGCACTGTGGGTGTACCTACACCACAGGGACAAAATCCTGGAACTAGCTCCTTAACAGCACTGTCAGTGTACCTACACCAAGGGACAGAATCCTGGAACACCCTCCCTAACAGCACTGTGGGTGTACCTACACCACAGGGACAAAATCCTGGAACTCCCTCCCTAACAGCACTGTGGGAGTACCTACACCACAGGGACAAAATCCTGGAACTCCCTCGCTAACAGCGCTCTGGGTGTACCTACACCACAGGGATGGCAGCGGTTCAAGAAGGCAGCTCACCACTCTCTTCTCAAGGGGCAATGGGACAGGGGCAATAACTGCTGCATCCAGTCAGCAAAGCCCACACCACATGAATGTCTTTTTTATGCACCTTGTAAGGGGCTGATGTTGGTGATGTAGATTACCGGGAGTGTGTGAGTGTGTGTGTGTGTGTGTGTGTGTGGAGGGTTGGGGGGTGGAGGATGGATGGGGGTGTGGAAGGGTCTTGGGGGTAGGGATATTGGTTGTTGGGATCCAGCCAGTGTCCCTTGGAGGAGTCTACGATGCATTTCTCGGAACCGTTTTGTTGCACCGCTCCCTGGAAATGTTCGCCCTGTTCTGACGATATCCAGGAGGCTTTAAAACAAAACAAAAAACATATAGGCGGCGTTGTTTTCTGTATTTTGTTCTTTTGTTTAAAAAAAACAGTTCATTACCCCTCTAATGCCAGCAATCGTTGGCGGGATCTACTTTTTAAAATAAAAACGGGTTCACATTGAACGGGTGTGGGTGGACTGGGTTACAATTGGTCAAGCCGTTCAAAGGTCTAGCACGGGCTGGATGGGCCGAATGTCCTCATTCCGCCTCGATCTAACCCAATGATTCCATTTCTCAGGTGATAAGGAAGAGGGACGGTTGACCTGAAAGCTCCACAGAGCGAACAGGATTGCTGTTCGGTAATTCGAAATGAAGTACATCTGTCTCCTTCAGATAATCTGTAAGTGGGCGTCGGGTATTCACAAGGCCTTTGACAATAATTATAAGGATAATATTATTAATAATATAATAATCTGCGTGATTGACAGCTAATCAAGAACCTGAGTTAAACGCTTAGTTCTGTAACAAGTATACAGCTGCTTAATCGCTAGTGAGAAGTTCTGGGTGGTGGGGTGGGGTGGGGTGGGGGTGTGGGGTGTGGGGTGGTGGGGTGGGGTGGGGGTGTGGGGTGTGGGGTGTGGGGTGGGGTGTGGGGGTGTGGGGTGTGGGGTGGTGGGGTGGGGTGGGGGTGTGGGGTGGGGTGTGGGGTGTGGGGTGTGAGGTGTGGGGTGGTGGGGTGGGGGGTTGGGGGTGTTGGGGTGGTGGGGTGGGGTGGGGGTGTGGGGTGGGGGTGTGGGGTGGGGGGTTGGGGGTGTTGGGGTGGTGGTGTCAGATTACCCATGACACAATAATAGGGAAGGAAATAAAGAAGCTAATGGAAATCTGAACTGAAAGCAGAAAAGCAAATCCGGTGTGACAGCGAATAATAAAAATAAAAGCTGCACAGTTTCAGGTCGATGACCTTTTAAACACAAGGCTTTCGGGCCAATCGTGCTCCATTGCGGCGAGAACCGGGGTAAATTTCAGGTTCAGTCGGATGATGGGCGAGCGGCACCCTGACCAGGACAAGGTGGAGACTCTCCCCAAGCATCGGAGGGTACCTGTCGCCCCTTGACACGTTATGGTTTTGCCATCGCTGCATCCCACCGCGTTAGGACCCCAGGGCGTTCGTGTCAACCAGGAATGTAGCTGGGCTGTCCCCATACGCCCACTCTGAGTCCGGCGGCAGGTCCTGAGGCGAGCGGTCAGCCACTATCTCGCTGAAGCTTGCCCACTCTTGGCAAAATATACTCCTCGTGTGCACACTGGAAATGACGCATCAGCAGCAACTCGCTAAGGCTCCATGAGCACCGCCAGCAAGTGCGGGAGCTGAACCAGCCAGAGCAGCAGGGAGCACGGCTACTTCCAGAGAAACCCCTGCTCCAAGTCACACCCCATCCTGGCTTAGAATGATGTCCGCCTTACTCCACAGCCGCTAGGTCGGAATCCTGCAGCTCCCCGACCTCACACTGCCCTGCGGGTACACCTCGACCTGAGAGTGCAGCAGCGGTTCAAGTAGGCAGCTCAGTGAAACCGGGTCAACGACAATGAGGGCTGGGTGAAAAAAAAAATATATATATAACTGCCCTTTCCTCAATGCCCATGCCTAATGAATTAATCCAGGTTTAGAAAGCAGTCAGAGCGAGGGAGAGAGAGAGAGAGGGAGAGAAATAGTCGTGTGTGTGTGTGTGTGTGTGTGTGCACGTGAGAGTGTGTCTCTTGTGCGTAAGAGAGAGTCTTGTGTGTGTGCGTGTGTGTGCTTGTGTGTGTATGCGCGTGGGAGAGTGTGTCTCCTGTGCGTGTGCGTGAGGGAGAGTCTTGTGTGTGTGTCTGAGAGAGAGAGAAGGAGAGAGTCTTCTGTGTATCTGTGTGTGAGAGAGTCTTCTCTGTGTGAGAGAGAGAGGAGAGAGTCTTCTGTGTATCTGTGTGTGTGAGAGAGAGTCTTCTGTGTGTGAGAGAGAGAGGAGAGAGTCTTCTGTGTATCTGTGTGAGAGAGAGTCTTCTGTGTGTGTGTGTGTGAGAGAGAGAGAGAAATACAGAGAGCGAGAAAGAGAGACTCTTCTGTTTGTGTGTGTGTGAGAGAGAAATACAGAGAGCGAGAAAGAGAGTCTTCTGTTTGTTTGTGTGAGAGAGAGACAGAGAGAGGGAGAGAAAGGGAGAGGGACATGGAGAGAGAAGATGGAGAGTGAGAAAAAGAGAGAGCATTCTTCGTGTGTGTGAAGGGGAGTCTTGTGTGTGTGTGAGAGAGAGAGAGAGAAAGAGACAGTGTTCTGTGAGTGTGTCTGTGTGTGTGTTAGAGAGAGAGAGAGACAGAGAGGAAATCTTCTATGTGTCTGAGAAAGAGCCTTGTGTGTGTGTCTGTGTGTGTGAGAGACAGAGGGGGAGAGAGTCTTCTGTTTGTGTGTGTGAAAGAGAGACAGTCTTGTGTGTGTGCTTCTATGTGTGAGAGAGAGAGGGAGAGAGAAAGAGAGAGCCCTCTGCGTGTGAGAGAGTGAGAGAGTGTTTTGTGTGTGTGAAAGAGAGAGGGAAAGAGTGTCTTCTCTCTGTGTTTGTGTGAGAGAGAGGGGGAGAGAAAGAGAGAGAGACCCTTTTGTTTATTTGTGTGAGAGAAAGAGGGACATCGACTTCTGCTTGTGTCTGAGTGAGGAGGAGCCTTGTGTGTGTGAGAGACAGTGACAGATAGAGAGAGAGAGAATAGAGAGAGAGAGAGAGAGTCTTCCTTGTGTGGGACAGAGAGTCTTGTGTGTGAGAGAGAAAGAGAGAGTTTCTGTTTGTATGAGTGTGAGAGAGAGAGTCGTCTGTGTGTGCATGTGAGACAGAGGAAGATAGTTTTCTATGTGTGTGTGTGTGAGAGAGAATCATGTGTGTATGAGACAGAGAATGTTTTGTGCGTGCTTGTGTGTGAGAGAGAGAGTTTGATGTGTGTGTGAGAGAGAAAAGGAGATACAGAGTGTCTTCTGTGTATGTGGGAGAGAGGGTCTTGTGTTTGAGTGAGACAGAGAGAGAGTCTCCTGCTTGTGCATGTGTGAGGGAGAGTCATGCATATGTGTGAGAGAGAGAGAGGGTGTTTTGTGTGTGTGTGTGAAAGAGAGAGAGAGGGAGGGAGAGAAAAAAAAAGAGAGGGTCTTCTGATGTGTATGCACTTTAGAGGGAGAGACAGAGAGGAGAGAAAGAGAAGGAGAGGGCCTTCTGTTTCTATGTGTGCGTGTGTGAGAGAGAGAGAGAGAGGGAGAGGGAGACCCGTCTGTGTGCCAGAGGGAGAGTCTTGTGTGTACGTGTGTGAGAGAGACAGGGGGAGAGTCTTCTGTTTGAGCATGCATGACTGAGAGCCTTGTGTGTGTGAGAGAGAAAGAGAGACTGTGTGGTGTGTGTGTGTGTGTGTGTGTGTGTGTGTGTGTGAGAGAGAGATATAGAAAGGGAGAAAGAGAGTTGTCTGTGTGTGAGAGAGACAGCCTAGTATGTGAGAGAGGGATGGAGAGGGAGAGAGTCTTATATTTGTGTTTGTGTGTGTGAGACAGAGTCTTGTGTGTGTGAGAAAGAGAGACATGAGTTTATGTGTGTGTGCGTGTGTGAGAGAGAGAGAGAGTCGTGTGCATTTGTGTGTGTCTGTGTGTGAGGGAGAGAGAGTTGTTTGCGTTTGTGTGAGAGAGGGTCTTGCATGTGTGTGAGAGAGAGGGAGTCTTGTGTGTATGTGTGTTTTTGTGTGTATGTGTGGGTGTGAGAAAGAGAAAGAGGGTCTTGTCTGTGTGTGTGACAGAGTCTTGTGTATGTGTGAGTGAGGGAGGGTCTTGTGTGTGTATTTGTGTGTGTGAGAGAGAGAGAGGGCGACAGTCTTTTGTTTGTGTGTGCATGACAGAGTGCCTGGTGCCTGTGTGAGTGAGTCAAATGTGTGTGCATGAGAGAGTGGGTCATCTGTGTGTGTGCAAGAGAGATAGAGTTTTGTGTGGTGTGTGTATGTGTATATGGTTGTGTGTGTATATGTGAGAGAGAGAGAGAGAGGAAGAGAGTCTTCTGTTTGTGTATGTGAAAGAGAGAGTCATCTGTGTGTGCCTAAGGGAGATAGAGAGAGACGTCTGTGTGTGAGAATCAGTCTTGCATGTGTGAGAGAGAGCGAGTCTTGTGTGTGTGTGTGTGTGTGTGTGCATGAGAGAGAGAAAGAGAGTCTTCTATTTGTGTGTGCATGAGATAGAATCTTGTGTGTGTGAGAGAGAGAGTGAGTCACCTGTTTGTGCATGAGAGAGAGTCGTGTGTGAGTGTGTGTGAGAGAGAGTCGTGTTTGTGCGTGCGAGAGATAGAGAGCTTTGTGACGGTGTCTGTGTGTCCATGTGCGAGAGAGAAAAAGGAAGGGAGGGAGTCTTCTGTTTGTGTGTGCGAGAGAGTCATCTGTGTGTGTGGGAGAGAGAGTCATGTATGTAAGTGCCTGTATGTCTGTATGTATGTGGGAGAGAGAGAGAGAGACAGAGAGATTGAGAAGAGAGAGAGAAAGGGAGAGTCGTCTGTGTGTGTAGGAGAGAGAGTAGTGTGTCTGTGTGAAGAGAGAGAGAGTGTGTGTGTGAGAGAGTGAGAGAGAATATGTGTGTGCTTGTGAGAGACAGTGAGAGACAGTGTGTGTATGTGTTTGAGAGAGTGTCTTGTGTGTGTGTGTCTGTGAGGGAGAGAAAGAGACTATTGTGTGTGTGTATGCCTGAGAGAGAGAGAGAAAGAGGGCGACAGTCCTCTATTTGTGTTTCTTTGAGAGTGAGAGACACAGAGAGAGGAGAGAGTGTGTCATGCGTGCGTGTGTGTGAGAGAGCGAGATAAAGAGTTATGTGTGCGTGTATTTATGTGCATGTGCCCTTGTATGTGTGTGAGAGGCAATGAGAGGGAGATAGTCTTCTGTTTGTGTGTGTGAGAGAGTCTTGTATGTGTGTGTGTGAGTGAGAGAGAGTCTTGTGTGTGTGAGAGAGAGAGAGCCTTGTGTGTGTGTGTTTGTGCTTGTGTCAGAGAGAGAGAGAGGAAGGGCGAGAGTCTTCTGGTTGTGTGTGTGAGAGAGAGAAAGTCATCTGTGTGTGAGAGAGAGGGGAGGATCATCTCTGTGTTTGTGTCTGTGAGGGCGAGAAAGAGAGAGCATTGTGTGTGAGAGAGAGGCAGAAAGAGAGAAGAGAGAGCAATAGGGAGTGTCTTCTGTGTGTGTGAGAGAGAGAGGCACTGAGAGAGAAGAGAGAGAGAGAGTCTTGCATGTGTGTACGTGTGAGAAAGAGAAAGAGAGAGTCACGTGTGTGCGTGAGAGAGGGAGATATAGAGTCGGTGTGTGTGTGTTTCCATGCATGTGTGTGGGAGAGAGAGAGAGAGAGAGAGAGGGAGAGTCTTCTGTTTGTGTGTGTGAGAGAGTCACCTGTGTGTGCGAGAGGAGAGAGCGAGAGTCATCTGTGTGTGTGAGAGAGTCTTGTGTGTGTGTGTGAGAGAGACATGGATTCTTGTGTGTATGTGTTTATGTGTGTGTCAGAGACAGACAGAAAGGACGAGAGTCTTCTGTTTGTGTGTATGAGGGAGAGATCCATCTGTGTTTGCGTGAGAAGGAGAGTCGTGTCAGTGTGAGAGAGTCTTTTGTGTGTGTGAGAGAGAAAGAGAGTCATCTGTGTGCGTGAGAGAGAGTACTTCTGTTTGTGTGTGTCTGTGAGGGAGAAAAAGAGAGTATTGTGTGTGTGTATGCAAGAGAGAGAGAGGGAGATAGCCTTCTATTTGTGTGTGTGTGAGAGAGAGATGCAGAAAGAGAGAGATATAGGGGGAGTCTTCTGTGTGTGTGTGAGAGAGACACAGACACACAGAGAGAAGAGAGAGAGTCTTATGTGTGTGAGAGAATGGGACAGTCACCTGTGTGTGTGTGAGAGAGAGGGTCGTTTGTGTGTGTGTGTGTGCGTGTGTGTGAGACAGAAGGGGAGATAAAGTCTTGGGTGTGTGTGTTTCCGTGTATGTGTGTGTGAGAGAGAGGGGGAGGGAGTCTTCTGTTTGTATTTGTGAGAGAGTCATCTGTGTATGCGAGAAGGAGAGATGTCATCTGTGTGTGTGAGAGAGAATATTGTGTGTGAGAGAGAGAGAGAGACTTGTGTGTGTGTCCGTGTATGTGTGTGAGAGGGCAAGAGAGGGTGAGAGTCTGTTTGTGTGTGTAAGAGATAGGCATCTGAGTGTGCGAGAGGGAGAGTCTTGTGTGTGTCAGAGAGAGAGAAAGGGCGAAAGGCTTCTATTTGTGTGCGTGAGGGAGAGATCGATCTGTGTGTGCCTGAGAAGGAGAGAGAGTCGTGTGTGTTTGAGAGAGTCTTTTGTGTGTGTTAGAGAGACAGATTGTGTGCGTGAGAGAGAGAGAGGGTTTTCTGTTTGCATGTGCGTGACAGAGAGCGTTTGGTGTGCGTGTGAGAGAGTGAGTCATCTGTGTGTGCTTGAGAGAGAGGGTCGTGTGTGTGGGTGCGAGAAGGAGAGGGGGAGGGAGTCTTCTGTTTGTTTATATGGGACAGAGGGTCGCCTGTGTGTGTGTGAGAGAGTATTGTGTGTTTGTGTACGTGAGAGAGAGAGTGACAGAGTGTGTGTGTGTGTGAAAGAGAGACTCATCTGTGTTTGCGTGAGAGTTGTTTGAGTGTATGTGTGAGAGAGAGAGTCATCTGTGTGTGCGTGAGAGAGAGACTCCCCTGTGTGTGCGTGAGAGAGATTTGTGTGTGTGTGTGTGTGTGTGTGTGTCCGTTTGTGTGTGAGAGAGAAGGAGATGGAGGGGATCTTCTGTTTGTGTGTGTGTGACAGAGAGAGGGAGAGAGATAGTCTTCTGTTTGTGTGTGTGTGAGAGAGTCGCGTGTGTGTGTGAGAGAGACAGTCTTTTGTGTGGGTGTGAGAGAGAAAGAGAATCATCTGTGCGTGAGAGAGAGTCATGTGTGTGTGTGTGTGTGTGAGAGAGAGCGAGATCGTCTTTTGTGTGGGTGTGAGAGAGAAAGAGAATCATCTGTGTGTGCGTGAGAGAGTCATGTGTGTGTGTGTGTGTGTGTGAGAGAGAGAGAGAGAGATAGTCTTTTGTGTGGGTGTGAGAGAAAAAGAGAGTCATCTGTGTGTGCCTGAGAGAGGAAGTCGTGTTTGTGTGTGTGTCTGTGTGTGTGTGTATGGGGGAGAGAGACAGTGTCTTTTGTGTGGGTGTGAGAGAAAAAGAGAGTCATCTGTGTGTGTGAAGGAGAGTCGAGTGCCTGGCTGTGTTCGAGAGAGAGAGAGGGAGAGAAAGCAACGTGTTTTTTTTTTAACTCAACCCGCCTTTGAAAATTCACCGTTGCATTTATATATAAAAAAAGATGGGTGGTTTAAGATTTTTTTTTGCCCTCCAGGGAGTTACCG
This sequence comes from Isurus oxyrinchus, assembly GCA_026770705.1. Taxonomy (NCBI): domain Eukaryota; kingdom Metazoa; phylum Chordata; class Chondrichthyes; order Lamniformes; family Lamnidae; genus Isurus; species Isurus oxyrinchus. The sequence goes on from JANJGN010000048.1 coordinate 2,774,228, forward strand.
AGCTAATGTTTTACAGCTAGTTTCCTTTCAGCAAGGTGCTATTTTCCGTTCACCTGTTTAATGCTATTTGCTGTTCAAATGCCATCAGGGCCGCCATTAAGGGTGGACATTAAATTAAATCCATTAATAAACAGTGCAACACTGGTATGCCTTTGGAATTGCGATCGAGTGTCAGTCACGGGGAACCATGAAACTATCGTTAATCCTTGTGGGAGGGGAGAAAAAAAAAGCGCCCCTGATGGTTCCATGCCTGCCTTTTGTACAAGGAGACGTACAGTGCCTCCCTCTCTCCAGAAATTCTGGCCCCCCACCCCCAGCCCCCTGCCGTGAAAGCATAAGGCGAACATGTTGTTTACGTTAGAAGAACGGAAGGTGACCTTACTGGAACATGTGAGATGATCAGGTGGCTTGACGGAGTAGGTGATGAAGGGATGTTTCCGCTGGGGGGAGAGGCTGGAACCAAGGTGGGGGGGGGGGGGGGGGGAGTGGGGTGGGGTGGTGTGGAGGAGTGTGGTGGGGTGAGTGGGGGGGGAGCGGGAGGGAGGCCGCCGATTTAAAACGAGGAGTCTCCCTCCCATTAGAGACGGTTCATTAGTTAACTTCTATAGAGGGACGTGAATCTGTGGCACACTCTTCCCTGGGGAGCAGTGGAGGTAGAGTCATGGCTTTGGTTTTGTTTTTCTTTTGATTTAAGGGAGAGGTTTTTGGACTAACAGTGGGGTGGTGGGGCGGGAATCAAGGTGCATCAGGGGAATCCAGGGGGATGGTCGCCAATAAATCAGCCGCGATTTTTCCATTTCGTTTTGAATCACTGCGAGAACCAGCCCAGTGGTCCAATGTCACTCCCCTGCCCCTGAATCCCTGCCTTGATAGTTCAGCTCAAATAGAATTTGGAAAGGAGTGAACCTGACATTCACGCTGTCTCTTTCTGAATGCAGTGCGAGGCGCTTTAATTGTTCTGTGGTTGTCCACTAAAAATGAATAAATAAAGAGCGTGTTTGTTACTTTAAGGTGTTTTTTTTTAACGAGGGTTTCATCCACTTTAATAACCTGGAATTAAAGTGGGCAGCTCAATATTTTAAGCAACATCTCGTGTCCCATTACCAAGACCCAGGTGGCAGAGCTTCTCGGCCACAGTTCTCAATCCAATTTACCGTAGGGCTCATTCATCACCTACTCTTATGCAAAGCCTTCCAGGTTGTTAAAAAAAAAATCTGCTGAGGGGAAAACCGTCCCTCGCTCCCCGCTGCATCCCTTGCCCAGTGCCCTCAAACTTGGTGACATCTTCCCTTTGGAAACATCTTATCTTTCTCTCTCTCCAACTCCCACCCCCCCCCACCCACTTTTTTTTTTTGCAAGTAAAATTCCCAATTGTGGACGAGTAACCCAGGGCAAAGCTCTGGAGACCCGGGTTCAAACCCCATCGGGAAATTTGATGTCTGGGAATTCAGAAGCCCGTTTGAATGTCGGTGGTTAAAAACAGAAACGCATCTGGACATCCGCTAGCCCTCCTCTAGTCTCGCCTGGGCCTGCACGTGACTCTTAATTACCCCCTGAAAAGGGGGCAGTTCGATAATATAAGCCAAGATATCCATGACATAAGTGTATTTGGATAAGTGTACGTGTTAATGATTTACTTCAGAGCTACGCTGTAATTGGCAGGGCGAACTGAGTGGTGACCAATGCAATGTGTCCTTTGGCGTGTTCCTCTTGAATTCGGGTGTCTCACTGAGTGTTCCCTTCCGTTATGACGCTCGCAGCTTTTAGCGTGTTAGGTCAGGCTGTGAAGTGGACGCAACGAATGACATACGGATCTCGATTCTTTTTCATTTTGCAGTCGCAGTTGCACGTCTCGGGACCACGCAAGGTAGGAAAGCAAATTCCTTATTGATAATAACGAAAACTCCCAGTCCATAGCCGGAGACAAAGGAAGATCAGGCAACAGAGTCAGCCTCGGCTGATATCCGGGGTTCAGCCTTGGAGCGTGTGTCCCACCTGCTACAGGGTTAGGGGGGGGGGGGTGTACCGTGATCACTTGCATTGACTTAACTTGCATTGTAAATCGAGGGGGCGTCGTCGGCGAATTGGCACCAAATTTGAATCCCACCTCCATATATCAAGCGCAACATAACTTCGAATGAGGTTAAGTGCAGGTGGGGAGGGGTAATAATGAATTGGCTGGGTGAGTCGACAAGGTCTCAATGCGGTTAAGACAAGGGTTTCATCTCATCACTGTGGCTTATGTTGTGCTCCTGAACCTTCAGAAGACCTGAGGCTAAATGCCACATGCTATTGGAAAAATTGAGGCCAATATCATGAAACGCCGATGGAAGCGAAGGTTACATGAATGAATCATGACCCGGTCAGAAACATAGAGGATAATTCCATATTTATGTCTCCTGAGAGGAGGTGAATTCTTGATCATTTGTAACATGTGTGTGTGTAACTCTTTTCAGTACCAACACGTTTCCATCTGTTTCAGATGAAGTTACATTGTTTCGCCATTGTGAGATTTGAACTCTTGATTTTGGGGTTACAAACCTAGTAACTCTTTCGAGTACAAACCCATTTCCATCTGTTTCAGATGAAGTTACATTGTTTCATAGTTTGCCATTGTGAGATTTGAACTCTTGATAACTCATTCGAGTACAAACCCGTTTCCATCTGTTTTTCAGATGAAGTTACATTGATTCATAGTTTTGCCATTGTGAGATTTGAACTCTTGATAATCTTTTAAATGAAAACCAAATCAACAAAATCGGGATAAATCAGGCACAGCCCCTAATTCAGGTCAGCTGTAAAACCAAGAACAAAGTTTAAATCAAAATGTGATTAAAGGGGTCAACAAAACACCCCAGTCCCCGCGGTGCCCACCGAGCACGGAAGGCCTCGAGAGTGCCAGCAGACACCGCGTGCTCCCTCTCCAGGGACATCCGGCAGCGAACGTAGACGCGGAAGAGGGACAAACAATCAGGCGGGACTCCCCCGTCGATCGCCCGCTGCCTGGACCTGTTAATGGCCAACTTGGCCAGGCCCAGGAGCAGGTTCACGAGGAGGTCCTCCTCCTTTCCGACCCCCTTCCACACCGGGTGCCCATAGATCAGGAGCGTGGGGCTGAAGTGCAAACAAAACATCAATAAAAGGTTTTTCAAATAACTGAAAAGGGTTTGAACTCTTGAGGTTACAAACCCAGTGCCATAACCACTTGGCTATTTAGGCTAAACAATGTGGGCTGTGTAACTCTTTCGAGTACAAACCCGTTTCCATCTCTTTCAGATGAAGTTATATTGTTTCATAATCTTGCCATTGTGAGATTTGAACTCTTGATACTCTTTCGAGCACAAACCTGTTTCCATCTGTTTCAGATGAAGTTACGCTGTTTCATAGTTTGCCGTTGTGAGATTTGAACTCTTGATCTTGGGGTTACAAACCCAGTACCATAACCACTTGGCTATTTAGGCCAAGCTGAGAGGAGGTGAAGGTGCAGTGGTCTCTGGTGCAGATCCGCACAAGCACCAATGGGCTTTCTGATCAACGTTACTGAAATGCTGCACCCTAGTGGACACTGTTTGCACAGGAAGAAGACACGGTTTTTGGAAGCTGAGTTGAGCCACGGGTGATTTTGAACCCAGCTGCAGCAGCATGTAAAAGGACTGGCAGTTTCCAGTGGCGTACCACAGGGATCTGTGCTCAGTCCTCGATTATTTGTCATTTATATCAACGACAGAGATGACGATGTGGGGGTTGGGGGGGGGGTGGGGGGTGGTTTAGTAAATCTGCGCTTGACACACAGATTGGCCGGTTGGTTAACACTAAGGTTGAGTATCTTGGGCTACAGGAATATATAGATGGGATGGTCAGATAGGCAGATAAGTGGCAGATAGAATGTAACCATGAAAAGTGTGAGGTGATACACTTTGGAAGGAGTAATTTGACAAGGAGTGATTCAATGGACGGTATGACACTAGGAAGTTCTGAGGAACAAAGGGACCTTGGCGTGTGTGTCTATGGATCTCTGAAGGTGGAGGGGCATGTTAGTGGGGTGTTGAAAAAGACACATGGGACACTTGCCTTTATCAATCGAGGCCTGGTTTACAAAAGTAGGGAGGTCATGTTGGAGTTGTATAGAACCTTGGTGAGGCCACAGCTGGAGTACTGTGTGCAGTTCTGGTCGCCACATTATAGGAAGGATGTGATTGCACTGGAGGGGGTGCAGAGGAGATTCACCAGGATGTGACCTGGGATGAAACATTTAAGTTATGAAGAGAGGTCGGATAGACTTGGGTTGTTTCTGTTGGAGCAGAGAAGACTGAGGGGCGACCTGATCGAGGTGTACAAGATTATGAGGGGCATGGACAGGGTGGATAGGGAGCAGCTGTTACCTTTAGTTGAAGGGTCAGTCACAAGGGGACATATGTTCACAGTGAGGGGCAGGAGGTTTAGGGGGATTTGAGGAAAAACATTTCTACCCAGAGGGTGGTGACGGTGTGGAATGCACTGCCTGGGACGGTGGTGGAGGCGGGTTAGCCTCACATCCTTTAAAAAGTACCTGGATGAGCACTTGGCACCTCATAATATTCAAGGCTATGGGGCCAAGTGCTGGTCAATGGGATTAGGAAGGTAGGTCAGGTGTTTCTCACGTGTCGGTGCAGACTCGATGGGCCGAAGGGCCTCTTCTGCGCTGCGTGTGGTCCTGTGATCCTGATGCCGACCGGCGAAGCGGGTAAGACAGGTGACAGGTAGAGTTTAGCACGGCGAAGCGCACGGTAGGTTCCCGAAAAATCGCACAGCTGTATTCACGCCCGAGGAGATTGGGAGGGGGTGCAGGGTGATGGTGTTCGTGGGATGGTGAGTACACCAATCCCCTTTTGCCGGCCACACGCAAATTCACCACTTTAAGCACCTCTCCTCCAAGATACAGCTCGATCAATAGGTCGATGTGGAGCATTGGGTTTAAACACCGAGTGGAAACACTCACTGCACTCACAATATTGCAGAGCGTAGATGTTTGAACAGCATATCTACCTTTGTCTTTTAGCAGGTTATGGAGCAAAAATCCTGATTATATCTCCCAGCAGTGGATTCATTAACGAAGGAGATAAATTAAAACTGCAGTGTGTACATTTTAGTGGTTTTCGATATACTTGGTATAAAAATGGAAAACACTTGAGCAATACTGATACAAATACCTACGAAACTATCGTGGACAGTGCCACTGGAGGGACTTACACGTGTCAACCGTATTACGGATGGTTGAAAAGTGAATCTGTGGAAGTGGTTACCATCGGTAGGTGAACTTTGGCATTTATTAATATCGAACACTGTCAAAAAAAAAGGCGGTGCGCATTTTACCATACGCCTGTCAGGACCTCTCAAGCGCTTTACAGCCAGAAATGCGCCCCAGTCACTGCTATGATTTTGATGACACATCAGCCCACTTACCTCAGACAAGGGACCTCAAGAGCGTCGAGCGCTAAGAACTGCATAAACAGCTAGGCGAATGTAAGGTGTGTTGCTCTTCCAATACTACCCGTGGGCCCTTTGTTCGTCCACATTTGAGAGGAAAGATTGAGCCTTGAGCTGATGGTTGTTAAACAGGGAACTGTGGCGCTGGGAACAGCTCTCACATGACGTGAGTCTCACAGTCCAGGGTCAGCTTGGGAAGGAAGCTAAATTTAAATTGTGCCACTTTGAAGGCATGCCAAACATAGACGCCCCTAGGGGACATATTCCCAAATATTTTCAGGTAGCAGTAATTGGAGATTTCCCTCTTTAGGGAATATATATTGAGTTAAAGGCCTAACAATTGATGAGGGGTCTGATATAGCAAGCGTGGTGAAGTAGCTTCCTCCCTTTTTTTAATTAGTATCTATTTACGGGATGTGGACATACGCTGGTGAGGACAGCACCTAATGGTAATGTTGCTGGACTAGTAACCAGAGAAGGGTAAAGGTAATGACCTGGAGATCTGGGTTCTAACACTGCCACGACAGATGGTGCAATTTGAGTTCACTTTAACTCTGCTATTGAACCATTGTCGATTGTTGTAAAAAAAAACCCATCTGGTTCACTAATGTCCTTTAAGGAAGGAAAGGTGCCGTCCTTATCTGGTTCTAGCCTGCATGAAGCTCCAGGCTCCAGATGCGAAGCAATGCCGTTGGCTCTTAAAAATGCCATCTGAACAAAGACAAGTAGGGATGGGCAACCAATACCAGCCTCGCCCAGTGGTGCCCACACCCCACACCCCGATTTTTGAATAAGTGAGAAACCACCCTGCGGGAATAGTTCGTTGTCCCCTTGTAGGCCGGGTTCGGAAATCGGGGCTTGCAAGGAAGGTTCTGGATTAATTCGCCTGTGACTTTAATCATCACATCAACCAGATTAGATAAAATTGGCAACAGGGTGGCTTGGAATGCGAGTTATCACAGGCATTTCCTTGGAATGTACGGCTATAACATAGAGGGGGGCCGGTCTGTGTTGCAGCTGGTAACATGTCGTGAGACAGGATCACTTCAGCACCGCAGGGCGAATGTTCTCTTGGCGACTGTGCTTACAGTATTATAGAATTTCACATTCAGTTTGAGAGTGAGAAATGTGCAAGCGGTGCATCAAACTGAAATAGGGAGGATTGGAAGGGTGCGAAGCTGGGGTTGGGTGAAGTGGAAAATAAGTTTTAAAAAAAGAGACAGTAGAAAAACAGTGACAGGTACTTAATAAGTAATATTATGACCATCAACGAATTGAGGAAGAAATACTCTACCAGAAGGATGCAGCATTCGAGTATAAATATGAAAGCCAAAATTGGTAACCATTTGAAATAAAATGCATCCAGTTCTCCGAACATTACAGATAAGGCAGCGTATTAGGAGGGATTTAATACCCAGCAAAATATTACTTGCAGAGCAAATAAATAAAGGGGAGAAGTAGATGTACGAGTGAAAACTAACACACAACAAATAGTTTTTCAACCAGCAGCAAACTACTACAAGTACACGCAAAATACATAAAAGCTTTGCTAATTTGGGCATGTAGCGCTCCCGAGACATCCTAACCTTACTTAAGGAGGGACATACTTGCATTGGAGGCAATTCAGAGAAGGTAGGTTTCCTTGGGATGAAGAAAAGTGCCCTTATAAGGAAAGTTAGCACGGGTTCGGCTTCTCCGCCATGGAGTTTAGCAGAATGGCGGGCAGATCTTATTGGGGGGGGGGGGGTCCATAAAAAAAAATGGGAACATTCTGGAGGAGGTTAAGAGGGCAATTGTCCGGAGGGTGTTTCCCTGCCTGCTGATATCTAAAACCAAGTTCAGTTTCAAAATACGGAGCGTCCTATTTAAGACAGGGAATTTCTTCTCTCGGAAGGGGTTATTATTCCATTCATTTTTTTTTAAAAGATCTCAGAAAACAGGAACTGGCTCATTGATTCAAGGTGAAACCCGGCGACTACTGTTCACCATTATAACATAAACACCCCCCCCCCCCTACACACACACACACACACACATCAATTCCTCGCCTCTCACTTTAGTTTCCGACTTTAACGTGTTATTTTGTTTTCTTTTTCTTAGCCGCAGCTGACACTAACTGACAACACAAGTCGACTGAATGTCCTCGACCAGCCTCTTTGCTCTGAGCCCTCATTCCCGCTTGGATGTTTCACTGCCTTCCCGCCCTCGCCGCGGAGGCATCGGTGCCCGTTGAGGTCGAGGTGCTGCCCCGTCCCTTGTGAATGCTCGCCTCCTGCCTCAACATGAGCCTGGAGCGCTCTCTCCTTCCACCATGCTTCCAACCACGCATCGCTGCCTCCCTGTACCACTATTTCAATTCTCGTTACCCCGCAGCACTGAGATAAATCAAGGCGTTTAAGTCCATCAAGTCCTGCTTTCTAACTGTCCATATATATGTATATGTATGTGTACACACACACACATATATATATATATATATATATATATACGCGAATGCCACCATATGTATACACGCAAGGTGGTTTCAAGCCTTGTGAATTTCTTACTATGACATAATCAAATGTATATGTTTGATGTGTTTCATATTTACAGCTCCTGATATGAATGTTCATCTGAGTATCGTACCAAGAGCCGCCCTGACTGGAGACAGAATTAACATGGTGTGCTGGTCTCATAACTGGAGAGAGAGCGAAACGTTGCTCTGGTACCGAAATGGAAAGGTAATTCCTTCGCTTCGTGGGCTCAGGAAGAACATTCGTTATGCCAAACCTGCAGATGAGGCATCATATCGTTGTGGTTTACGCAAAGGTTACAGGGTGTGGCTCTCTCCGCCAGTGAACGTCACCGTAACAGGTAAGATCACTTGGCTTGCTTCACTTGCTGTGAGGCCTGCTGCATTTTTTCCAAAGGTCCAAAGGGGCCGCTGTGTTCAGACCTCTACTTAAACAAAAGTACCTGGAAAAACTCAGCAGGTCTGGCAGCATCGGCGGAGGAGAGCGCAGTTAACGTTTCGAGTCCTCATGACCCTTCAACAGAACTAAGTAAAAATAGGAAAGGGGTGAAATATAAGCTGGTTTAAGGTGGGGGGGGGGGGGTGGTTGGGACGAGAAGAGCTACGTAGAGAGCCAGTAGTATGTGGAGATAACCAAAAGATGTCACATACAAAAGGACAAAGAGGTGTTGAAGGTGGTGATATTATCTAAAGGACAAAGAGGTTTTGAAGGTGGTGATATTATCTAAAGGACAAAGAGGTGTTGAAGGTGGTGATATTATCTAAAGGACAAAGAGGTGTTGAAGGTGGTGATATTATCTAAAGGACAAAGAGGTGTTGAAGGTGGTGATATTATCTAAAGGACAAAGAGGTGTTGAAGGTGGTGATATTATCTAAAGGACAAAGAGGTGTTGAGGGTGGTGATATTATCTAAAGGACAAAGAGGTGTTGAAGGTGGTGATATTATCTAAAGGACAAAGAGGTGTTGAAGGTGGTGATATTATCTAAAGGACAAAGAGCTGTTGAAGGTGGTGATATTATCTAAAGGACAAAGAGGTGTTGAAGGTGGTGATATTATCTAAAGGACAAAGAGGTGTTGAAGGTGGTGATATTATCTAAAGGACAAAGAGGTGTTGAAGGTGGTGATATTATCTAAAGGACAAAGAGGTGTTGAAGGTGGTGATATTATCTAAAGGACAAAGAGGTGTTGAAGGTGGTGATATTATTTAAAGGACAAAGAGGTGTTGAAGGTGGTGATATTATCTAAAGGACAAAGAGGTGTTGAAGTTGGTGATATTATCTAAAGGACAAAGAGGTGTTGAGGGTGGTGATATTATCTAAAGGACAAAGAGGTGTTGAAGGCGGTGATATTATCTAAAGGACAAAGAGGTGTTGAAGGTGGTGATATTATCTAAAGGACAAAGAGGTGTTGAGGGTGGTGATATTCACACCATCCATTCCAAGCAGACCCACACCCCTCCCCCCTCCCCATGCCTAACGCGCATTTTGTTACCTAGACTGTCCATTATTGGAAGTCGCACTGCGCTATTACATTTCTGTAACTCTTGTCAGCCCCGGGCAATGGGGAATTCATTTACCCCCCACCAACTTTTTCCTGCTCTCTTGCCCACATGTCCATCCTTGGCCTGCTGCATTGTTCCAGTGAAGCTCAATGCAAACTGGAGGAACAACACCTCATCTTCCGACTAGGCACTTTACAGCCTTCCGGACTGAATATTGAGTTCAACAACTTCAGATCATGAACTCTCTCCTCCATCCCCACCCCCTTTATTCCAATACTTTATATATAATTTTCTTTTCCCATCTATTTCCATTATTTTTAAATGTATTTCCATCCATTGTTTTATCTCTACCTTTTAGCCTTTTTCGATCCCTTCCCCCCACCCCACCCCCACTAGGGCTATCTGTACCTTGTCTGTCCTGCTGTCTACCCTTATTTAGCACATTCCTTTAGATAATATCACCACCCTCAACATCTCTTTGTCCTTTAGATAATATCACCACCTTCAACACCTCTTTGTCCTTTAGATAATATCACCACCTTCAACAGGTCTTTGTCCTTTAGATAATATCACCACCTTCAACACCTCTATGTCCTTTAGATAATATCACCACCTTCAACACCTCTTTGTCCTTTAGATAATATCACCACCTTCAACACCTCTTTGTCCTTTAGATAATATCACCACCTTCAACACCTCTTTGTCCTTTAGATAATATCACCACCTTCAACACCTCTTTGTCCTTTAGATAATATCACCACCTTCAACACCTCTTTGTCCTTTAGATAATATCACCACCTTCAACACCTCTTTGTCCTTTAGATAATATCACCACCTTCAACACCTCTTTGTCCTTTAGATAATATCACCACCTTCAACACCTCTTTGTCCTTTAGATAATATCACCACCTTCAACACCTCTTTGTCCTTTAGATAATATCACCACCCTCAACACCTCTTTGTTCTTTTGTCTGTGACATATTTTGGCTATCTCCACCTACCACTGGCCCTCTATCCAGCTCTACCTGTCCCACCCCCTCCCCCCATCTTAAACCAGCTTGTATTTCACCTCTCTTCTATTTTTACTTAGTTCTGTTGAAGAGTCATAGGGACTGAAATGTTAACTGTCTTCCTCTCCACAGATGCTGCCAGACCTGCTGAGTTTTTCCCAGGTATTTTTCTTTTTGTTTTGGATTTCCAGCATGCGGAGTTTTTTTTTGGTTTAAACTTTTTCCTATCCTTGTCTCCTGCCAGAGGGTCAATCTCAGCTGGTGGAGAGGGAACCGTCTGGAAATGCCGCAGTCCAATAGCAACACATAACAACCTTCAATTATTCACTGCCAGTTAATTTAACCCAACTCAAGAATGTTATTTATTTATCTCCTTCTGCTCTTTATTTGTTCATTTGGAATTGGAATTGGGGTTGGGCAGGTAACAAGTACCAGTGAAGCTCAGTTACTGAAATAAGTTATATCTAAGCTGTCAGGGCTGTTGTAGAACCAATTCTCAGTGTGGGTTAAGCCTATGATAAACTATAAGGGCAGAAATGTTTTTTTTTTGCTTTGTTTCCCCCGCCATTAGATCTAGTCATTGCTTTTCAAGCTGACCCACCTTTGGTTTTGGAAGGAGATTTTCTAGAGCTAACTTGTCGACACAAGTACACATTTAATTTGAAGCACAGTGTCATTGAATTTTACAAGGAAGGTTCACAAACAAGATTTTTTTCGACGACTGTCAAAAATGAAACAGCCACATATCTCGTTCAAACCAACAGTTCCAAAGACAGTGGACTTTACTGTTGCAAATTCAGACATATATCATCAAGATGTGCCCATGTTCAGGTTAACGGTATGTATACAATGTTGCAATCCGCGATGTCCCTCTTAAATATGTGCCCTTATACCTGATGTGCAAAAATCCAAGAGGTTTGGAACCCGCACCAAATTCCACCTCCCTGCAACACATCCGGCCTGTTTTGAGTTAGCACCTGCAATAATTGTGTGACCACCTATGCCGCTTGAGGCAATATCAATCCTAAGACCGTGTTAACAAAAGAAGAAGAAAAAAACCTCCTGCTAATAACTAACGCCTCTCCCCCTGCCCCTCCCCCACCCTTTTACCACCCTGCCATAACTAGACACGGGCGGTCTAACAGGGAATGTTGCTCCAAAATTGCGTCAATGAAATCACACAGCGGCCAAGACATTTGAATGATTCCTGCAAGAAACAATAATTTCTCTAAAGGCTGACCCATTTTTAAAAAAAAAAAAATATTATTCTTTAGGGTCAGGCAGTGATTCTAGTAATGTGCTCCGTCTCCCTCTACGTGTATTTCCTACTTCATGTGCACATAGTCACCGGGCTCCTATCCTAAACTGGGTGATGCTCGATTATGATGACCTTGCGACCGCAGTCAGCGTGCCACAGCGTCCATCTGGCAAAGGGCATCCCGATCGCTTGTCCTATCTACAGATGGTGACACCCCTGGGTAGTCAGGGGGCGATGCCATCACGAAGGGGCTGTGGACTTCAGAGTCAGCGCTCCCCAGGCTCTTCTGCCACAGGTCTTGTTTAAAGTTGACGTCCTCCTCAGGAGTCCTCGCCTGATCGAACGGGGTTCTCTCACATCATGCATCCCTGGCAAGGGCCATCTCGCTTTACCATCTCTGATGGCCCTTGAGCTGCGAGTCTCTGACGGCCACTTCGGAGGGGCGACTGCACGTTGCTGTGGGTCCGGGGACCACCTGTAGGCCAGGCCGGTTGAGGGCGAGCGCGGAAAGACATTCGCAAACCCTGAAAGCCATAACGCCATACAGCGCAGGAGCAGGAGTGGGCCCTTCGGCCCATCGAGTCTGCTCCACCACGCAGTGAGATCATGGCTGACCTGATAATCCCCAGCTCCACTGTCCTGCCTTTTCCCCCCCCACAACCCTGGAGTCCCTCACTGATTAAAAGGCTGGCTGTCTCAGCCTTGGATATAGTGAACGAGCCAGCTTCTACAGCCCTCTGCAGTAAAGAATTCCACAGATTCACTACCCTCTGAGAGAAGAACTTCGGATTTTTCTTTTATTAAGGACAATCCAAGATAGTTTCACGGTTCCCCATTACTGAGACTCACCTGTCGGTCCCAGATTTATTTTTACCAAACAAGCGCCGCTCGAACATGGGCCTGGGACTCCGGACTTCTAGCCCAGTAGGCTGACTACTGGGCCAACAAATCCCCCGCCAAATGCCTCCACACCTGCTAAGTTTCCCTTGCTTGTATTTCCCACACCCAACATTCAACTGAAAATCTTGCCCCTCACGAATTTCCTGTTTGGGCAGAGCACGTGAACGGTACTTTGGCTGCACTGAGTTTTAGAGTCACTAAAAAAAAAGAGAGGTGTCGAAGCTTTCCATCTTGCACTCATCAGGACGCTTCGCAACCAATATTTTGGGGGGGGGGGGGGGGGGTGGGGGGGGCTGGGGGTGAATATAATGTTTGTGAAGATAGCGCCGATTGCTTGACATGGAGAATGCATCAGTGACTGACAGTTAACTGATAAGCGTTAAGGTCAAAGCAAAATACTGTGGATGTTGGAAACCCGAAACGAAAACTAAAATAGCTTGGAAATACTCCGCAGGTCTGTCAGCATCTGCGCAGAGGAACACAGTTAACGTTTGGAGTCCGTATGACTCTTCAACAGAACTGATAAGCATTGTTGCCTTTCCTTGTCTTGCCATTCTTGCGAAGGGTGCTGATGAGTGCAAGACAAAAAGCTTCGACATGTCTCTATTTTCCCCCCAGAGTATATTATTTCCCCTCAAGGGAAGCACTGGGAGTAATTTCTCCAACAATAGAAAGATGCTCCTTCTCTGGGTGTTCTACAATAGGGCCGCTTTAAGGTGAGATTAAGTATCGACGCCCCTCCTAGCGGTTTTCGGTATTGCCTCATTCTTAATATTCACAGCCGCTGTTCGGCCCTCCTGATAACAACGCCTAATTCTTTGGACAGAACGCTTTCCTGAACCGATATTGCGCACTGAAAGCGAAATCTTTGAGGGGCAGGAATTACGTTTGGAGTGTTCGGTGGAAACGAAGCAAGCCGGAATTTCGCTCCGCTACTCGTTTTACAGAGATGGCAAACGCTTGCCTAGCTATCGTGATGTGTACAGTGTATTCAGTCGGGTAGCTTCGTTGGATGACTCTGGTGGTTACCTCTGCGTAGCACAGGGTTTGTGGTACAGTATCAGCAAGAAGAGCGAGACGGTGAACATCTTGGTGAAAGGCAAGTAAATGCAACAGTCATCACCTTTCCAGTAAACACTTCATTCAGACATTTATATATATATATATTTTTTTTTTAATTCATGGGATGACAAACAACATTTGCCACCTACCCCTAGTTGCCCTTGCTCAGGTGGGGGGAGGGAGGGCGGAGTGCATTTAGCTGTCAACCCGCATTGCTGTGAGCCTGGAGTCACATGTAGACTGGACCAGGTAGGTATGGCGAGGCAGCAGTGAACCAGATGGGTTTTTAGAACAATAATGGTCACCATCCGAATTCCAATTCCAGATTTTTATTGAATTGAAATTCCACCATCTGCCGTGGACTTTCTGGGTGACTAGTCCAGCGGGAATACCACTAGGTCATCGCCTGCCCATAGTGCCTAATAATCAATGTCAAGGGGGTGGGGGGGGTGGGGGACGGGGACTGATAAACCTATGTTTTTTACCCCCTTTTTGTTTGCATGTGTGAGGCGGTGTATTTACCCAACGATTATTTGGCACTCCCTCTTCAATGAAGAGGAAAGCCTAGTGTGAAACACAACAGAAGACCCACTGTTGAATATCGCTCATTTAACGCAATCACCGGACGATAGATTTGCCCGCCCTGTCCCTGTCTTGGCTGGGACAGCAGAGTTAGCGGGGCTACTAAATCAGACCATCTTTCATCACATACTCGCCCCCAAAAACTATTGCACTCAGTTTCCGAGCAGTTCGACCCGAGGCCCTCAGGAGGTTCTTGAGGACCCATTTCCCCTGCTCGCTAAGCTGAAGGCAAGGCTGTCCCCTACCCTTTAAGACGGTCAAAGAGGCGATCTACTGGCCGGGTTGCCAGCATGAAAACCGGATGGTCCCTCTTCTTGGAAACAATCAACGTGCGCTTCCCTTAGACATGAGAGGGCCCCACTTCGTTGTGGTGGTTGTTATTTTTGAATAGTGCCTGCGAACGGGGCTATTGCAAGGCGTCTGGAGACTCGATGAGAGGTGCTTTTGGATTTCATGTGCGTGACTCAGAAGCAAAAGTTCAGTTCCAATATTGGGCGCCCATGTGCGATCGCTGTCAGTTGTGACATTCCTGCTCCCACTCAGAGAATAATCAAGTCCTGTCCTTTATATAGTGCTCTGGAATTCGTGAGTGATGTTCAGGTTCTGCCAGGGCCACTCAGCTCTTGACCCCATGACAGCCTTAGTTCAAACATAGACAAAAGAGCTGAACTCCCGAGGTGAGGTGAGAGTGACTGACCTTGATATCCAGGCCTCACTTGACCGAGTGTGGCATCAAGGAGCCCCTAACCTAAACTGGACTCTATGGGAATCAGGGGTGAATATTCTCTGCTGGTTGGAGTCATACCTAGAACAAAGGAAGATGGTTGTGGTTGTTGGAGGTCAGTCATCTCACTTCCAGGACATCACTGCAGGAGTTCCTCAGGGTGGTGTCCTCGACCCTACCATCCTCAGAGCTTCATCAATAACCTTCCTTCCATCATAAGGTCAGAACTGGGTTTGTTCGCTGATGATTGCACAATGATCAGCACCATTCGCAACTCTTCAGACACTGAAACAGTCCATGTCCAATTGCACCAAGAGCTGGAAAATATCTAGGTTTGGACTGACAAGTGTCATGTAACATTTGCACCACAAGAGAATCTAACCTTTGCCCCTTGACATTCAATGGCATTATCATCACTGAATCGCCCTCTATCAACACCCTGGGAGTTAGCATTGCCCAGTCACTGAACTGATGCAGCCACATAAATAATGTGGCAACGTGAGTGAGTCAGAGGCTAGGAATCTTGCAGAGAGTAACTCACCTCCTGGCTCCACAAAGTTCACCATCTATAAGGTACAAGTCAACAATGTGTTGGAATACTCCCCACTTGCCTGGATGAGTGCAGCTCCCACAACACTCAAGAAGTTTGACACTGTCCAGGACAAAACAGCCACGCTTGATTGGTACCCCAAACACAAATATTCACTCCCAGCACCACAGATGCACAGTAGCAGCAGTGTGTGTACCATCTACAAGATGCACTGCAGGAACACACCAAGGCTCCTTCGACAGCACCTTCCAAACCCACAACCGCTAACATCTAGAGGGACAAGGGCAGCAGATAGATGGGAACACCACCACCTGGAAGTTCCCCTCCAAGTCACTCACCATCCTGACTTGGAAATATATCAGCCATTCCTTCACTGTTGCTGGGTCAAAAACCTGGAACACCCTCTCTAACAGCGTTGTGGGTGTAGCTACACCACAGGGACAAAATCCTGGAACTCCCTCCCTAACAGCACTGTGGGTGTACCTACACCAGAGGGACAAAATCCTGGAACTCCATCCCTAACATCACTGTGGGTGTACCTACACCACCGGGACAAAATCCTGGAACTGCCTCCCTAACAGCACTGTGGCTGTACCTACACCACAGGGACATAATCCTGGAACTCCCTCCCTAACAGCACTGTGGGTGAACCTGCACGACAGGGACAAAATCCTGGAACTCCCTCCCTAACAGCACTGTGGATGTACCTACACCACAGGGACAAAATCCTGGAACTCTCTCCCTAACAGTGCTGTGGTTGTACCGACACCACAGGGACAAAATCCTGGAACTCCCTCCCTAACAGCACTGTGGGTGTACCTACACCATAGGGACAAAATCCTGGAACTCCCTCCCTAACAGCACTGTGCGTGTACGTACACCACGTGGACAAAATCCTGGAACTCCCTCCCTAACAGCACTGTGGGTGTACCCAGACCACAGGGACTGCAGCGGTTCAAGAAGGCAAATCACCACCACCTTCTCACGGGGCAATTAGGGATGGGCAATAATGCTGGCCCAGCCAGCGATACCCATTTTCAACCAATGAATTCAAAAAATATCATTTTGGCCAGACAGGGTTATGGATGGCAGATTTCTTTTCCTAAAGAACGTTAAAAAATTCCACTAATGTGAATATTTTCATAGTCACTATCACTGAAACTAGATTTCAACTCCAGATTTTAACTGAATTTAAATATCATCAGCTGCTGCGGTGGGACTTGAACCCCAGTCGCTAGAAAATTAGCCTGGTGCCTTTGAATTGTAAGCTTAGTCCCATCCCCAGTACGCCACATTGTTCAGAATCACAGGATCGCCCAGTACAGAAGAGGCCTTTCAGCCCATCGACATGTGAGAAACACGTGACCTACCTACCTAACCCCATTTAACCAGCACATGGCCTGTAGCCTTGAATGTTATGACGTGCCTAGTGCTCATCCAGGTACTTTTTAAAGGATGTGAGGCTAACCCGCCTCCACCCCCCTCCCAGGCAGCGCATTCCAGACCCTCACCACCCTCGGGGTAAAAAAGGTTTTCCTCACTTCCCCTCCTAAACCTCCTGCCCCTCACCTTGAACTTATGCCCCCTCGTGACTGACCCTTCAACTACAGGGAACAACAGCTGCTCCCTATCCACCCTGTCCATGCCCCTCATAATCTTGTACACCTCGATCAGGTCGCCCCTCAGTCTTCTCCGCTCCAACCCAAGTCTATCCAAACTCTCGTCATAACTCAAATGTTTCATCCCAGGCAACATCCTGGTGAATCTCCTCTGCACCCCCTCCAGCGCAATCACATCCTTCCTATAATGTTACCCTTGAACAGGGAGCACTTGCCCTCTGACTGGGAGAACAGGAGAAACTGGTGTCATTGTTTACAAGTAGTTCTCATAGCGCAAAGTTCGAGTTGGAAAAGGAATGAATTTCCATCGCCAAATGCTGGTGAATGCAGTGATTGGCTAGATTGGGAGTGGGTGGTGTTTGGGTTAGAAACATAGTAACTAGGAGCAGGAGGAGGCCATTCAGCCCTTCGAGCCTGCTCCCCCATTCATTATGATCATGGCTGATCATCCAACTCAATATCCTGCTCCCGCTTTCTCCCCAGATCCTTTGATCCCTTTCGCCCCAAGGCTATATCTAACTCCTTCTTGAAAACATACAATGTTTTGGTCCCAACTACTTTCTGTGGTAGTGAATTCCACAGACTCACCACTCTCTGGGTGAAGACATTTCTCCTCATCTCAGTCCTCAATGGTCTACCCCGTATCCTCAGACTGTGACCCCTGGTTCTGGACTCCCCCCACCATCGGGAACATCCTTCCTGCATCTACCCTGTCCAGTCCTGTTAGAATTTTATAGGTTTCTATGAGATCCCCCCTCATTCTTCTGAACTCCAGCAAATATAATCCTAACCGACTCAATCTCTCCTCATATGTCAGTCCCACCATCCCAGGAATCAGTCTGGTAAACCTTCGCTACACTCCCTCTATAGCAAGTACATCCTTCCTCAGATAAGGAATCAGTCTGGTAAACCTTCGCTGCTCTCCCTCTATAGCAAGTACATCCTTCCTCAGATAAGGAATCAGTCTGGTAAACCTTCGCTGCACTCCCTCTATAGCAAGAACATCCTTCCTCAGATAAGGAATCAGTCCGGTAAACCTTCACTACACTCCCTCTATAGCAAGTACATCCTTCCTCAGATAAGGAATCAGTCTGGTAAACCTTCGCTACACTCCCTCAATAGCAAGTACATCCTTCCTCAGATAAGGAATCAGTCTGGTAAACCTTTGCTACACTCCGTCTATAACAAGTACATCCTCCCTCAGATAAGGAATCAGTCTGGTAAACCTTCGCTAAACTCCCTCTATAGCAAGTACATCCTTCCTCAGATAAGGAATCAGTCTGGTAAACCTTCACTACACTCCCTCTATAGCAAGTACATCCTTCCTCAGATAAGGAATCAGTCTGGTAAACCTTCGCTACACTCCCTCTATAGCAAGTACATCCTTCCTCAGATAAGGAATCAGTCTGGTAAACCTTCGCTACACTCCCTCTATAGCAAGTACATCCTTCCTCAGATAAGGAATCAGTCTGGTAAACCTTCACTGCTCTCCCTCTATAGCAAGTACATCCTTCCTCAGATAAGGAATCAGTCTGGTAAACCTTCGCTACACTCCCTCTATAGCAAGTACATCCTTCCTCAGATAAGGAATCAGTCTGGTAAACCTTCGCTACACTCCCTCTATAGCAAGTACATCCTTCCTCAGATTAGGAATCAGTCTGGTAAACCTTCGCTACACTCCCTCTATAGCAAGTACATCCTTCCTCAGATAAGGAATCAGTCTGGTAAACCTTCGCTGCTCTCCCTCTATAGCAAGTACATCCTTCCTCAGATAAGGAATCAGTCTGGTAAACCTTCGCTACACTCCCTCTATAGCAAGTACATCCTTCCTCAGATAAGGAGACCAAAACTGCACACAGTATTCCAGGTCTCACCAAGGCCCTGTATATTTACTGCAAGAATTTTCTGTTCCTTTACTCGAATCCTCTCACTATGAAGGCCAACATACCATTTGCCTTCTTTACCACCTGCTGCACCTGCATGCTTACCTTCAGCGACTGGTGTACAAGGAAACCCAGGTCTCATTGCACATTCCCCTCTCTCAATTTAAAGCCATTCGGATTATAATCTGCCTCCCTGTTTTTGTTACCAAAAATGGATAACCTCACATTTATCCGCATTAAACTGTTCTGTTCGGAAGTGGGGGCGGTGGGTAGTAACCCGCAGTGAGCAGTGAATAGTCCTCCTGACTCTGGGTACCTCTGGATATACTCGATGAGCCGGCACAGCTTTCAGTTCCAATTTATTTCAAAGTTAAGGTCGCTTTGACCCCACCCTCCCCCTCCCCCGCCCTTCTACACACGAAACAGCGTTAGCACTCTGCTTCCAAATCTCCCGCTACCCCAAGCCCCAGGTTTGCTCCAAACACTCCTGGAAAGGCTCCATTCCGAGCCTGGCCACCAGCATTTCATCGGGCTGGTCATTGTCAACTGTGTTGAGTTATCAAGTCGGGACTAACGTAGCACGTTTTGAAACCCCATGTCTTACTGTTATTCTTTTTTTTTTCACAGAAGCCTTCACCAAACCCACATTGTCCGCTGCTGGTCAAATATTCGAGGGAGAGCCGCTGAAAGTGGAATGCCGGGTGGAATCGAACCCCTCCTCTTTTACTTTGAGATACGAGTTCTTCAAAGATTCACATGCCCTCGGTTCACAATCATCTGAGAACTGTTACAAGAGGGAGGCCGCTCAGCTGGAGGACTCAGGCACCTACCAGTGCCGAGTAGCGGCGACTAATGGCGTGGACAATGGCGTGACCAAGTCTAGTGACACGTTTTATCTGAAAGTCAACCGTGAGCACAATTGATCGCTGTTCTTTTACCTGTAACAATCAGAAAGCACTCGACCAGGTATCTTGGCCACTTCCCCCCATAAGTAGAGAGACACAGGGTGAAAAGAGTCGCGAAGTAACGGCCTAGTTTGGCAAAGGCATCCGTTAGATTGAAGATGTTGTGTATAGGTTGAGGTGCTCCGGTAGAAAGAGAAGGTCGATTCATGCGTTGCGAGCGGTAGAAGGCAACTCTTTAAGCAGCACCTTCCAAACCCGCGACCGCTTCCATCTAGAAGGACAAGGGCAGCCGATAGATGGGAACACCACCAGCTGGAAGTTCCCCTCCGAATCACTCACCATCCTGACTTTGAAATATATCGGCTGTTCCTTCACTGTCACTACAGGGACAAAATCCTGGAAATCCCTCCCTGTCAGCGCCGTGGGTATACGTACACCAAACAGAGAAAGTCCTGGAGCTCCCTCCCTAACAGCGCTGTGGGTGTACCTACACCACAGGGACAAAATCCTGGAACTCCCTCCCTAACAGCGCTGTGGGTGTACCTACACCACAGGGACAAAATCCTGGAAATCCCTCCCTAACAGCACTGTGGGTGTACCTACACCACAGGGAGAAAATCCTGGAACTCCCTCTCTAACAGCACTATGGGTGTACCTACACCGCAGGGACAAAATCCTGGAACTCCCTCCCTAACAACACTGTGGGTGCACCTACACCACAGGGACAAATTCCTGGAACTCCCTCCCTAACAGCACTGTGGGTGCACCTACACCACAGGGACAAATTCCTGGAACTCCCTCCCTAACAACACTGTGGGTGTACCTACACCACAGGGACAAAATCCTGGAACTCCCTCCCTAACAGCACTGTGGGTGTACATACACCACACGGACAAAATCCTGGAACTCCCTCCCTAACAGCACTGTGGGTGTACCTACACCACACGGACAAAATCCTGGAACTCCCTCACTAACAGCACTGTGGGTGTACCTACACCACAGGGACAAAATCCTGGAAATCCCTCCCTGTCAGCGCTGTGGGTATACGTACACCACAGGGACAAAATCCTGGAACTCCCTCCCTAACAGCACTGTGGGTGTACCTACACCACAGGGACAAAATCCTGGAAATCCCTCCCTGTCAGCGCTGTGGGTATACGTACACCAAACAGAGAAAGTCCTGGAGATCCCTCTCTAACAGCGCTGTGGGTGTACCTACACCACAGGGACAAAATCCTGGAACTCATCCCTAACAGCACTGTGGGTGTACCTACACCACAGGGACAAAATCCTGGAACTCCCTCCCTAACAGCACTGTGGGTGTACCTACACCACAGAGACAAAATCCTGGAACTCCCTCCCTAACAGCACTGTGGGTGCACCTACACCACAGGTGGAAAATCCTGGAACTCCCTCGGAAATTAGGGATGGGCAACAAATGCTGGGCCCAGCCAGCGACTCCCGCATCCACTGAATGAATTTAAAAATGAGATCATTCGGTTTATCATTGTGTACCTGGGTCACAGGCATTAAAGAACTGCAATTCCATTTGTTGCTTTGTGGCGTGATAGTGGTGAAGGGTGAGTGATATTTGTGTACCCTCTGATTGTGAAGACAGTGAAGCCGATATATTGTCATCTCACAATGACCATTGAGCAGTTGGGCGGGGAGTGGACCAGGGAGGGTGTAGAAGATGGGAGGGGCTCCAATTATGATATGAATCTCTGGGGACATGGAACGATTAACAGAATGGACAGAGGGAGCATTTACGACAGAGCCATTATTTCAGGGAAAGGCGAAATGTTAACGAAGGCGCTGGTCAAACTGACGAAGTCTGGCAGCATGAGTGGAGAGAGAAACAGGGTTAACTATTCCAGGCCTAAAACTTAGCATTGCCGATAATTGCTCAGCATCCATTTTATGTGCGTTTCAGCTGTTCCAACACCTGCCATTCTTCTTCTGGCTGAAGATATTTTAGGAGCAGTGTCTTGGACGAGCAGGTTCGGTGAAATGTTAAGACAGATCGAGATGTAGGTTGCATTGGAGAAGCTTTGAGTTCACAGGGACATGCGTCCCGCCACTAAGCTGGCAAGGTTAGGCTTAGCGAGGGAACGAGCTCATTGGAGTGATGTCAGGCAGAAGATTGATTTATTTATTTCCCGCTGCTTTGAAAATCACATTTCAATTTGAGGTTAACGCCGCGAATTCCGGTAAAGCTAAGACGTGGGTGCATTTTACAGTGATCCCCGTGCAAAAGCCTCAGTTGACAGTCCGCCCTGGAACGGAATTGCTGGAAGGAGACGCGGCTTGGTTCCGTTGTTCAGTGTCGGAGGGGTCCCTGCCCATCACCTACCGTTTCTACAAAGACTCTGGCGAGGTGCTCCACCGGGAAACTTCCAGAGTGACCAACGCCCTGTACGAAGTAGCCGGCGTCCGCCCAAGCTCCGGCGGGAGGTACCACTGCGAGGTGGAAAATAGGGCGACAGAGGGACCTCTCCAAAGCGAATTTGTGACCCTGGCAGTGATAGGTGAGTTGTTCCAAGGACTCGCGCACACCCCATCCCCCACAACCCCCCAACCTCCCCATCCACCACCCCCCACCCCAAGTGTCTCATATGCCTTTTTCACCACCCCGCTCACATGCTGCTCTGCCTTCAAATATCTATGCACACATCGATGCCAAGGTCCCTTTGTCCCTCAGCACTTCCTATTGTCTAGTGTCATGCCATTCGTTGAATACTTCCTTGACAAATTACTCCCTCCAAAGTGTGTCACCTCACACTTTTCAGGGTTAAATTCCACCTGCAATTTATCTGCCCGTTTGACCATCCCGTCTCTATCTTCCTGTAGCCCAAGGCACTCAACCTCACTGTTAACCACTTTGTCTCATCCGCAAACTTCCTACGCAGGTAAGGAATTGCAGGTTTCGCTCTGATCTGGAAGTTGTAACAGCGTCTTTGAGACGCATCTGTTTGAAGACGGGGATGTCACAAAGCAACAACGAGTCTCTGAAGGCCGTTGCTATCGTGAGCCGCAGAAGTCATCTGACTGTTGTATGCAGTCGTCGCTTCGGTATCAGTCTAGGGCTATCAAGAGAGGCTGGGGGTGGGGGTGGGGGTTGTGGATAAATGCCCGTTTTCATTCTTTGTTGGAAGGTGGGCGCAAGGTCACCTTGTGTTGCGCGCCCCTCATTGATTCGGTAGCGCCCTGAGCCATTAGAGGGGGGAGCTGAGAGTCGAACACACTGGTCTGGGGTCTGGAGTCACATGTACCCCCGAATCAGGATGGCTCACCTCCTCCCCGAACGACATAGAAACATAGAAACTAGGAGCAGGAGGAGGCCATTCGGCCCTTCGAACCTGCTCCCCCATTCATTATGATCATGGCTGATCATCCAACTCAATAGCCTGCCCCTGCTTTCTCCCCATACCCTTTGACCCCTTTCACCCCAAGAGCTATATCTAACTCCTTCTTGAAAACATACAACGTTTTGGTCTCAACTACTTTCTGTGGTAGTGAATTCCACAGGCTCACCACTCTCTGGGTGAAGACATTTCTCCTCATCTCAGTCCTAAATGGTCTACCCCATATCCTCAGACTGTGATCCCTGGTTCTGGACTCCCCCCACCATCGGGAACATCCTTCCTGCATCTACCCTGTCCAGTCCTATTAGAATCTTACAGGTTTCAATGAAATCTCCCTCATTCTCCTGAACTCCAGCGAATATAATCCTAATCGACTCAATCTCTCCTCATATGTCAGTCCCACCATCCCAGGAATCAATCAGGTAAACCTTCGCTGCACTCCCTCAACAGCAAGTACATCCTTCCTCAGATAAGGAATCAGTCTGGTAAACCTTCGCTGCTCTCCCTCTATAGCAAGTACATCCTTCCTCAGATAAGGAATCAGTCTGGTAAACCTTCACTGCACTCCCTCTATAGCAAGTACATCCTTCCTCAGATAAGGAATCAGTCTGGTAAACCTTCGCTACACTCCCTCTATAACAAGTACATCCTTCCTCAGATAAGGAATCAGTCTGGTAAACCTTCGCTGCTCTCCCTCTATAGCAAGTACATCCTTCCTCAGATAAGGAATCTGTCTGGTAAACCTTCGCTGCTCTCCCTCTATAGCAAGTACATCCTTCCTCAGATAAGGAATCTGTCTGGTAAACCTTCGCTGCACTCCCTCTATAACAAGTACATCCTTCCTCAGATAAGGAATCAGTCTGGTAAACCTTCGCTGCTCTCCCTCTATAGCAAGTACATCCTTCCTCAGATAAGGAATCAGTCTGGTAAACCTACGCTGCACTCCCACTACAGCAAGTACATCCTTCCTCAGATAAGGAATCAGTCTGGTAAACCTTCACTACACTCCCTCTATAGCAAGTACATCCTTCCTCAGATAAGGAATCAGTCTGGTAAACCTTCGCTGCTCTCCCTCTATAGCAAGTACATCCTTCCTCAGATAAGGAATCAGTCTGGTAAACCTACGCTGCACTCCCACTACAGCAAGTACATCCTTCCTCAGATAAGGAATCAGTCTGGTAAACCTTCACTGCACTCCCTCTATAGCAAGTACATCCTTCCTCAGATAAGGAATCAGTCTGGTAAACCTTCGCTACACTCCCTCTATAGCAAGTACATCCTTCCTCAGATAAGGAATCAGTCTGGTAAACCTTCGCTACACTCCCTCTATAGCAAGTACATCCTTCCTCAGATAAGGAATCAGTCTGGTAAACCTTTGCTGCTCTCCCTCTATAGCAAGTACATCCTTCCTCAGATAAGGAATCAGTCTGGTAAACCTTCGCTACACTCCCACTACAGCAAGTACATCCTTCCTCAGATAAGGAATCAGTCTGGTAAACCTTCGCTACACTCCCTCTATAGCAAGTACATCCTTCCTCAGATAAGGAATCAGTCTGGTAAACCTTCGCTGCTCTCCCTCTATAGCAAGTACATCCTTCCTCAGATAAGGAATCAGTCTGGTAAACCTTCGCTGCTCTCCCTCTATAGCAAGAACATCCTTCCTCAGATAAGGAATCAGTCTGGTAAACCTTCGCTACACTCCCTCTATAGCAAGTACATCCTTCCTCAGATAAGGAATCAGTCTGGTAAACCTTCGCTGCTCTCCCTCTATAGCAAGTACATCCTTCCTCAGATAAGGAATCAGTCTGGTAAACCTTCGCTGCTCTCCCTCTATAGCAAGTACATCCTTCCTCAGATAAGGAATCAGTCTGGTAAACCTTCGCTGCACTCCCTCTATAGCAAGTACATCCTTCCTCAGATAAGGAATCAGTCTGGTAAACCTTCGCTGCTCTCCCTCTATAGCAAGTACATCCTTCCTCAGATAAGGAATCAGTCTGGTAAACCTTCGCTGCTCTCCCTCTATAGCAAGTACATCCTTCCTCAGATAAGGAATCAGTCTGGTAAACCTTCGCTGCTCTCCCTCTATAGCAAGTACATCCTCCCTCAGATAAGGAGACCAAAACTGCACACAAGAGTGAGCAAGATGTAGCTTTCCCTTGTTTTTAATAGTGATCAGCAATTGACCGAGTGTTTCATGGCAACCTGAGCTGAGCCTGGCTTCATATACCAGACATTATCAATTCACTGGACTGAAAGCCAAACATTCGCATTGATAGAATATCAACTCCTAGCACACGAGAGTTAGCCTGGTCACTTACCACTGCCCCCAGCTTTACAGCTGATCGACCCTGTCTCCAAACATCGATCTGTGGTGGAACATGAGTATTCAGCGTAGCTTGCATGTATCTTATTTTGAAATAAAAGTGATGCACTATAAGGAGAATTTCCCCAAACTCGCCAATGAGATTAAAACTCAACCTCATTTTTCCTTATCGTTTTTCTTTGACACCAAATTCATTGATATGCTTGACTTATCACATAATCACACACAGTGCAGAGAGGTCCTTCGGCTCATTGAGTCTGTACTGACACGTGAGAAACACCTGACCTACCTACCTAATCCCATTGACCAGCACTTGGCCCCATAGCCTTGAATGTTTATGAGGTGCCAAGTGCTATATCCAGCTCCTTTTTAAAGGATGTGAGGCTAACCCACCTCCACCACCCTCCCAGGCAGCACATTCCAGACCCTCACCATCCTCTGGTTAAAAAAGTCTTTCCTCACATCTCCCCTAAACCTCCTGCCCCTCACCTTGAATTTATGACCCCTCATGACTGACCCTTCAACTAAGGGGAACAGCTGCTCCCTATCCACCCTGTTCATGTCCCACAACATCTTGTCCACCTCGATCAGGTCTCCCCTCAGTCTTCTCTGCTCCAACGGAAACAACCCAAGTCCATCCAACCTCTCTTCAATAACTTAAATGTTTCATCCCAGGCAACATCCTGGTGAATCTCCTCTGCACCCCCTCCAGTGCAATCACATCCTTCCTATAATGTGGCGACCAGATCTGCACACAGTACTCCAGCTGTGGCCACACCAAGGTTCTATACAACTCCAACATGACCTCCCTACTTTTGTCATCTACACAAGTGTCCCATCTGCCTTTTTCACCTCCCCACTAACATGCCCCTCTGCCTTCAGAGATCTATGGACACACACGCCAGGGTCCTTTTGTTCCTCAGAACTTCCTCATGTCATACCTTTATTTGAACACGTCCTTGTCAAATTATTCCTTCCAAATTTAACTTTGTGGTAAAAGATTGGCCCCAGTTTCGGTCTTAGGCGGAGAAGTAACTCTCCCACAGTTTAACCTGGTGTGTTTGCTCTATTTTTCTCTAGTTCCTGTTGCCAATGCTCTGCTGATCTCCAAACCCAACACCACCGTTATTGGAGTCGGACACCGCCTGGTACTGCAGTGCCACCTGAAGGCTGGCACCACACCTCAGTTCCACTGGTACCGGGACAACCAGCCATTAGGAAACGCCAGCCAATCCTATCACTTCAGCGCCGATGGGACCGAGTTCATCATCCATCCGTTCCAGAAAAGCGATGAGGGGCGATATCACTGTGTGGCGACCAACAGGGGTATCGACGACGATATATTTAACGCAACCAGCAATTCTATCGAAGTTAACGTGCCAGGTAACAGATGCTGTGAAACAAAAACAAAAATTGCCGGAAAATCTCAGCAGGTCTGACAGCATCTGTGGGGAGGAAGTCAGGGTTAACGTTTTGAGTCCATATGACTATTCATCAGAACTTTTAATGGATTCAATGAACGGCATGGCACTAGGAAGTTCTGAGGAACAAAGGGACCTTGGCGTGTGTGTCCATAGATCTCTGTAGGCAGAGGGATATGTTAGTGGGGGTGGTGAAAAAGGCATTTGTGTCATGTGCCTTTATCAAGCGGTGCTTAGATTACAAAAGTAGGGAAGTCATGTTGGAGTTGTATAGAGCCTTGGTGAGGCCACAGCTGGAGTAGTGTGTGCAGTTCTGGTCACCACATTATAGGAAGGATGTGATTGCACTGGAGAGGGTGCAGAGGAGATTCACCAAGATGTTGCCTGGGATGAAACATTTAAGTTAAGAAGAGAGGTTGGATAGACTTGGGTTGTTTTCGTTGGAGCAGGGAAGACTGAAGGGCGACCTGATCGAGGTGTACAAGATTATGAGGGGCATGGACAGGGTGGATAGGGAGCAGCTGTTCCCCTTAGTTGAAGGGTCAGTCATGAGGGGGCATAAGTTCAAGGTGAGGGGCAGGAAGTTTAGGGGGATGTGAGGAAAAACTTTTGTACCCAGAGGGTGGTGACGGTGTGGAATGCACTGCCTGGGAGGGTGGTGGAGGCGGGTTAGCCTCACATCCTTTAAAAAGTACCTGGATGAGCACTTGGCATGTCATAACATTCAAGGCTATGGGCCAAGTGCTGGTAAATGGGATTAGGAAGGTAGGTCAGGTGTTTCTCACATGTCCGTACAGACTCAATGGACCAAAGGGCCTCTCTGTACTGTGTGTGATTCTGTGATATGTTGAGCTGGGTTTGTTGCTTTTATTGGGACAAAGCAAACAACATGTTTAATTTGCTGATTTCCACATAATGAAATGCCCCTCATGTGTCAGTCCTACAGAGGAAAGGGGAGGTGGGGAGGATTGGAAATGCTGCTGAAGGATCCATGGGGTATGCACCAAGGACCCTTCATTATCCCAAATAGTCATACCGGACTTAACGGGGATCTGGGAAACAAAGGCGGCTGCCCGTTCACAGCTTCTGGTGGGTAAAAAGTTCCAAAACATGCCCAACAATTTAATGATGAATAATCTCTTCACCTCAGCCGTCAGTGATAGACCCCTGATTCCGAGAGTGAAGCACCTAGTGTCCGCCCCCTCAGTCAGGGCAAGCCTCTTCCTAGTGTCTAGCCCGTCAATCCTCTGACTCACTATCCCCTCAATGTTGTATCTCCAATCATGCGGGTAAATGCCAGGAATTTGTATTATTAGAGTCACTCCAACCTCTGCCTTTAACATTCTCAAGTCTGCTATAGTTAGTCTTTTCCTCTTTATGCGTCTATATATGTATATACATATACATATATATATATATATATATATATATATATATGCATATATATTTATTTATTTATTTATTTAAGAAAGCTTTACAGGAAAACAGTTGAAAGGCCAGGATGGAAAGAGGGAGAGAGATGGACATTGAGAAGGGTGAGACAGAGAAACATAGAAACTAGGAGCAGGAGTAGGCCATTCGGCCCTTCGAGCCTGTTCCCCCATTCATTATGATCATGGCTGATCATCCAACTCAATAGCCTGCCCCCGCTTTCTCCCCATACCCTTTGATCCCTTTCGCCCCAAGATCTATATCTAACTCCTTCTTGAAAACATACAATGTTTTGGTCTCAACTACTTTCTGTGGTAATGAATTCCACAGGCTCACCACTCTCTGGGTGAAGACATTTCTCCTCTTCTCAGTCCTAAATGGTCTACCCCATATCCTCAGACTGTGACCCCTGGTTCTGGACACCCCCACCATCAGGAACATCCTTCCTGAATCTACCCTGTCTAGTCCTGTTAGAGTTTTATAGGTTTCTATGAGATCCCCCCCCTCATTCTTCTGAACTCCAGTGTATATAATCCTACACCTCTTGTAGATAGGCTTGCAAATAGAAGGGGGAATGGGGTTAATGAGGTGATTTAAGAGCATATAAAGAGACCCAATTTCAGTACTGGTGTCATAAAGGACAAGCATAAACCGAAGAGACTGCAATCACCTAACTGACAGTTGTAAACCTTAACAAAGGTTTAGAGGCTATTTGTTAGACATATGAGGACTAGGGGCCAGTGGATGGGTTAAATATGATACCCTGGCAGACCGGGAGCTGCCTGAGCACAATTTTAAAACAGGGCTTAGTGTGGGACAGAATCCACTAGGTCCAGTGAATGTTGTCAGCAGTGAACTGCAGAGAATACAAAGGAGGCAGCTGTAATCATCAAACCAGCACTGAAAAGCCCCACCGACCGGTGTTGCAGGGCTGAGGGGCTGAGAATGGGGGAGGCAAGGCAGTTATTTATCTAGAGGCAAGGAGAAGAGCGCATGGCCTGGCAGTGTTGAATTTGTCATGCTTGTGGCTGCTTTGCCGGATTAATTTGATATGCTTATTGGATTTGCAGCGGCGAGTTACACAACCGAGGTCACAGCGTCAGTCCTCACGCTTCTCCTGTTGGCCGCAGCGATTGCCTTGATCTGCTTCAAACTGCGGCGACCCAAGCAAGGTGCGTGCTGCCTTAGGGGCAGGCGATTGGCCCTTGAACCGCGTGATGTCATTCACTTTCCCGCCATTCGCAGACGGGGCATTGCTGGGTCACTTTGGGAGGAAGCGATTGGTTCGGGCTGGAGGGCGGTGAGTCTGTCGCAATGATAAGTTTGGGACATTCATAAACAGGGCTGGTCAGGTCGAGGAGACTTTTACTGACTTGAACTCCATGAGGGTGCACAACTGAGAGTGATAAAGCGAAAGCGGACCTGGTTTGCATTAGGCCTTGAAATCAAATAACTGAATTTCAATGCTAGGTCTACAGACACTATTTGAACATTGACGCTGTCTCTTATATATTTCTACACATTTATAAGTGTTTAGAATTGTGGTCCATTCACACGTTTGTGCTTGGAAATTAGTTAGAGAAACAGAAACAGACTCTGGTCAGTAACAGCACAACTTTCCTGTACAATCACACTGAATCATATCTCTTTTTACATTCTCCAGACAATCCCACAGCCACTTCACCGCCCCTTGGGTAAGTAAGCAAAAGGGACTAGATTTTGCAATTCACCACGTTGAAGTGGCAGATGTAGAAGACAAGTTGAAAGTGATCTCGCAAGAAGATTTCCAAGACCTTTCACCATCTGACCCACAACTGGAGAGCTGCCGGCAAAACTCAGCAGCACATAAGCAGGAGAGGGGCAAAGGCCTTCGAGTGTAGGCAGAATAGGTGATGGCCTACTGGGATTGTGGCTGGACTACTTATCCCACCACGGGAGATGGTGGAAGTGAATTCCATCTGGAATTAAATGTCTTAGTGATGATCCTGAAACCCTTGTTGTCCATTAACATTCCTGTTGTCAAGAGGGTGATGGAATACTCCCCACTTGTCCGGGTGAGTGCAGCTCCTACAACACTCAGTAAGCTTGACACCATCCAGGACAAAGAAGTCCATCCACAAACATTCACTCCCTCCAACACCGATGTACAGTAGCAGCAGTGTGTGTACCATCTACAAGATGCACTGCAGCAAATCACCAAGGTTCCTTCGACAGCACCTTCCAAATCCATGGCCACTACCATCTAGAAGGACAAGGGCAGCAGGCACATGGGAACACCACCACCTGGAAGTTCCCCTCCAAGCCAATTACCATCCTGACTTGGAAATATATCAGCTGTTCCTTCACTGGTGCTAGGTCAAAATCCCCTCCCAGCACCACATGGACTGCAGCAGTTCAGGTTGATAGCTCAGCACTACCTTCTCCAGGGATGGGCAATAAATGTTGGTCCAGCCAATTACCCTCATCACATGAATGAATAGGAAAAAGGACATGTTCAACAGCATGAGACCACAGACAAAGGAGACAGCTTAGCATAAGAGTGCGATTTAAGTTAGTCCTGTAATGTTATGCCCTTTAGGGAAGAAAATCTGCCATCCTTACCTGGTCTGGCCTACATGTGACTCCAGAGCCACAACAATGAGTTTGACTCTTGAATGCCCTCTGAACAAAGACACTTAGGGATGGGCAATAAACACTGGAATAGCCAGCGATGCCCACATCCCATGAATGAAATTTTTAAAAAGTTGTATTCTCCTTGGAAAAGAGATGGTTGAAATGCTTCTTCGAGAAAGTTTTCAAGATGCTTAGACATATCAATAAAATACAGAGGGAAAATCACTGCCTTTGGCAAGTGTGAATATAAATTTAAAATATTTTAACATTTTAAAATATTCGGGTAAACATTTTGAAGACTGAGGCAGAGAATTGTGTTTCACTCTGGGTCTTTTTGGGATGTTTAACAAGGCTCTGTCTTCTAAAGTTGCGGAACTGGATATGCAAACAACATTAATATGGAAATGCAAAGTTATCTCAGGATGTGAACATTATAATTTTGAACGAAAAGCAGGGATGCGATACCATGCAAGACAATTCAGTTAAAGACTGCTTAGTTCTGTAAACTTAATGCTACAGTTCAGATGATCCCCAAAATATTTTGTTCTAAATTGAGATTTGTGTTGAGTAAACACTACTGGGTCAATAACTGATATTTTGTTTCTGCAAAATGGGGAAACTGTAATTAGACCTGAACCCACGAGTCAAGTACCATCTGCAACCAATTTCGAGTATGCAGTTGTGGGATCTCACCCAAATGCCGGTAAGTGTGATATGATATATCTGTAAAAATGCATAGATCGTTCACTGTAGCATTGTTGTGAGTGTTCCGCTGCTATAATATTGCATCATTGGAAGTTAGGTTCAAATCTCAGAGAAAGAAACATTTATGGAGAGATTCTGTCCATATCCCACTGAAGTTCTGCCTGGACATAAGGGGAAAATACAGTCATTTAATGTCTTTGCCTTCAGGCACTCAACATATTTAGGGATAATTTTCCCTCTCTGATATGTAGCTTTAAGTTTCATTAGGGTAGGGCACTTGAAAGGGCAACAGTTTGGGAACATTTGAGGTGCCTCATATTATCGCAGAGTGAAATTGTGCTAGGCTCCAGGAAGAATACA
The DNA here is from genome assembly GCA_026770705.1 of Isurus oxyrinchus. NCBI lineage: Eukaryota > Metazoa > Chordata > Chondrichthyes > Lamniformes > Lamnidae > Isurus > Isurus oxyrinchus. The sequence continues at coordinate 2,806,419 of JANJGN010000048.1, forward strand.
TGTGGTGATCCAGCCACTTTTAAATAATGCATTCATCAATCCATCCATCAATCCAACCATCGATCCATTTACCGATCCATCCGTCCATCAATCCATCTATCCATCCATCCATCAGTCCATCTGTCAACCCACTTAACAATCCATCTTTCTATCCATCCATCCATTCACCCATACAGCAATCCATCCATCAATCCATCCATCCATTCATCCAACCATCCATCAATCCATTTACTGATCCATCAATCCATCACTCAACCCATTCATCAAAACATCCATCCATCCATCAATCCATTTACCAGTCCATCCATCAATCCCTTCAGCCATCCATCCATTAATCTATGTGCCGATCCTTCCATCAATCCATCTGTCTACACATTCATCATCCCATCAATCAATCTGGTCAC
>JANJGN010000048.1:2811822-2855487 GCA_026770705.1 Isurus oxyrinchus
AACGCAAACTGGAGGAACAACACCTCATCTTCCGACTAGGCACCTTACAGCCTTCCGGTCTGAATATTGAGTTCAACAACTTTAGATCATGAACTCTCTCCTCTAACCCCACCCCCTTTCCGATCCCCCTTTTTTCAAGTAATTATTTTTAAATTTTTATACATATATTTTTCCCCACCCATTTTTATTATTTTTTAAAAAATTTATTTCCATTTTGATTCATTGTTTTATCCACACCCTTTACCCTATGTCGACCCTTTCCCCTCAAATCACCCCACTCCACCCCCAATAGGGCCATCTGTCACTTGTTCATCCTGCTTTCTGCTCTTAATATCACCATTAGCACCTCCTTTAGCCAGTATCACCACCATCAACACCCCTTCGACCTTTTGCTTATGACATCTTTCATAATGTCTCCTTTGTCTCCACATATCGCTGACCTGCTATCCAGCTCCACCTGTCTCCCCACTATCCCCCCCACCCCCTCCCCTTAAACAGTATATATTTCACCCCATTTCTCTTTCTCTTTAGTTCTGAAGAAGAGTTGTACAGACTCGAAACGCTAACTCTGCCTTTCTCTCCAGAGACGCTGATCAGGCCCGCTGAGATTTTCCAGCAATTTTTGTTACCATTTCAGGTTTCCAGCATCCGCAGTAATTCGCCTTTATCCACTTCAGACGCCTTCCCCACAGAACTGACACTTTACACGAGACAGAAATAGAGACACTTAAGAAAAATGTAAGACGCGCAAAATCCTCTCAAGTCACCGAGGAAACACAGGCAACAGTGTAGAGATATTTCTGCTAACTGCCTGCCTGTACATAAGGCAAACAGACCTCCGATTAGCAGACGGCTAGCGGTTAATCAGACCTGCTGACTTCCTCCAGCTATTTTTGTTTTCAAAACATACTTTATTCATAAAATATCTGGGAGAACATTCCAAAACATTTCTAAACGGCCATCACAAAATGTACAATCGGATTCAACTTTTACACATGGATCGCAAGGTGCCTCAATACAGTCAATGAATATTACAGTCATTTCAATATGGTCATTACAGACAATCAGACAGTGCAATGGGGATTGGAGTTATTGACACACATCATGTTGCACTCTGAGGTTCTTCAATACATTTATAATACAAGTAATATTCAATGTATACATTCATTGTGATTCATACAACGCGAGAGGTCTATACAATTCCCAGCCCCTTGGTGCACTATGACAGAAAGGCTTTAAACAGCGGCTTTTTGTTAGTAGCTAATACATCTTTGACTGATTTTAACCACACTCAGCCTCAGGGACAAGATGATGAAATTTATATTGTTTTAGGAGGGGCATGGTGGGACAGGTGAAGCTGGATAGAGGGTCAGCGATAGGTGGAGGCAAAGGAGAGATTGACAAAGATGTCAGAAACCAAAGGTCAAAGAGGTGTTGATTTTGTGATACTGGCTAAAGGAGGTGCGAATGGCGACATTAAGAGCGGAAAGCAGAATGAACAGGGAGCACTCTGTTCGTGCTCGAAGTGCACTGAATTCTTCAGCAGCTTTAGTCGAGAGAAGGAGTCCCATGAATGTAATGCTGGTGTGTATCCATCCCAAGGTTAGCTTCCGGTCGGTTCACTAACTTGCTGCAATGGGGAAGCTGCGAAGGGTTATTCTAGCCCTGAGGCATCTACCGGTGTTGCCTGGATCAGATTGGTAACTTCCCTCTGGGGCCCGATAGGTGCTTATTCATGTCATTGGTTAAGAGGTGACAGGAGGACTATGCAGTGTAGAGGGCAGGAGTGAGCTAATCATTGTCTAACGTTGTATTATTTAAAAAAAAAACAAAAGCTTATTGAGACTGAACTTCCATGAATTGGCAATCAGGTGTGGACTATCAACTCCCCTTCTACTTTCTAATCTCTTCTCTAGTTTTTGGATCCAATCTTCTGACTCAAGGGGCTGAGGGGGACTGGGGGGTTGGGGGGGAGGTCATCGTGTCAGAAATTTGAGGAGGATGGGGCGGCGCTGGCGATAGTATGGTGTGCCCGGCGTAAGTGAGGTGCGGGGTCAGGGGATGGAGAGCTGGTGGGGTTGGGCCGGGCCACTGGGTGGGGGTGGGGAGGGGGAGGGGGAGTGTATTGGGGATTGGGGAGGGGGTTCAGGTCGCCTCGGGTCTGGGGGAGGGAGGGAGGCTGGAGGATCGGTGGAGATTAGCATTGGGAGGTTGACCTGGGGCGTCGAATTGGGAAGCAAGAGATCAAGGGATTGGGGAGGGGATGGGAAATCCCCTTGGAGGAGGGGGTTCCCTGGGGGCTGGGGAGTTCCCTGGGATGGGGAGAATACCGTCGGTGATAAATTGGCGATTTAGATCGCATTTTCCGATGGTTTCCACTGCCAGACAATCAATTCCCTAGGAGGTGGGGGGGTGGTGGTGGTGGGGGGTGGAGTCAAATTTCCCAGACAATTCCCATCCAACCCTGAACTGGGAACTCCCGGGATTGAGTATAGGAGTTGGAACGTTATGGTGAGATTGCATAAGACATTGGTGAGGCCAACTTTGGAGTATTGTGTGCAGTTGTGGTCGCCTGACTACAGCAAGGATATCAGTGAGATCGAGAGAGTGCGGAGAAGATGTACTAGGATGTTGCCGGTGTCTTCAGGAGTTGAGTTACAGGGAGAGATTAAACAGGTTAGGACTTTATTCCTTGGAGGGTAGAAGGATGAGGGGAGATTTGATAGAAGGTTACAAAATTATGAGGGGTGTAGACAGAGTAAATGCGGAGTAGGCTCTTTCCACTTAGATTAGGAGAGATAAACGCGAGAGGACATGGCTTTAGGGTGAAAGGGGAAAGGTTTCGGGGGAACATTAGGGGGAACTTCTTCACTCAGAGAGTGGTGAGAGTGTGGAACGAGCTGCCATCTGATGTGGTAAATGTGGGCTCGCTCTTAAGTTGTAAGAATAAATTGGATAGATACATGGATGGGAGAGGGCTGGAGGGTTATGGACTGGGTGCCAGGTCAATGGGATTAGCGGAATAATATTTCGGCACAGACTAGAGGGGCCGAATGGCCTGTTTTCTGTGCTGTAGCCTTCTATGGTTCTGTGGAAGCGGTGTTAGGCTGGTGGGGGGAGTCGGGAGGAGGGCTGTAGTAGGGTCCCCCAGCGCATCCGTGGGCTACCCCACCTCCCCCCCCCCACTACCTTTACCCCCCCAAGTTGCACTGTGCACTGCCCTAAGAGAGCTGGGAAGTTACGGCCGAGGGGTGAGCGGATTGTACTAGTCCCACACTAGCCAAGAATGAACGACGCTCACTTGCAAAGAATGACGCTGTAGTACAACCGTCTTACTTCAGATCTGTAGAGTTTCGTCGGTCGTATTCGAACAAGCCCTGGTTAATGCAATCCTGTTCCTCAACCAGCCCGGGTTAACGCTTTTCAAATTGTGTGTTTTATATTCAGGCCGCGGTGAATGTTCCACCAGCATCACAAAGGCAAGTCCTAGGATTTTGTTTGTTGTCCAAATTGGCGATATTCTCGGTGTATGTATATATATATATTATTGTGGTTTCCAGCTGGCGCTCTGAATTAAAACGTCAGCCCTCAGTTATAGAAAAAGGCCCAAACGAAAGATCTGCCCTGCTCCTTGTTTCCAATACTCGGCTTGAATAGCGAGCGTCGCCTCCTCCCACCTCCCCCAGCCCTGCTATCGTCCCCACTGTCCCATCCTCTGACATTGGGGTAGAGCTATCTCCGCTTTACATCCCCGCCGCCCCATGGCCGCCAGCTAGTTTGCACCTGAACCGAAGAGTTGAACTAAAATTGCAATCCGGAGTTTTGGCCTCAGCCTCGTTTACCCCAGAGCAACAATTGGGAAGGATAAAGAAAACAACGTTTTATTTATAAATAATAATAATAATATAATTAATCACTGTCCATTATTATATGTTCTCGTGTTGCTTGTTTGACCTGTAACAATGATCATTGTAGTTTCATTCCCCCAGCTTTCTATTAATTATAAATAACAATAATATTATAATTAATCACTGTCCATTATTATTAAATGTTCTCGTGTTGCTTGTTTGACCTGTAACAATGATCATTGTAGTTTCATTCCCCCAGCTTTCTATTAATTATAAATAACAATAATATTATAATCAATCACTGTCCATTATTATTAAATGTTCTCGTGTTGCTTGTTTGACCTGTAACAATGATCATTGTAGTTTCATTCCCCCAGCTTTCTATTAATTATAAATAACAATAATATTATAATTAATCACTGTCCATTATTATTAAATGTTCTCGTGTTGCTTGTTTGACCTGTAACAATGATCATTGTAGTTTCATTCCCCCAGCTTTCTATTAATTATAAATAACAATAATATTATAATTAATCACTGTCCATTATTATTAAATGTTCTCATGTTGTTTGTTTAGACTGTAACAATGACCATCTTAGTTTCAGTTCCCCAGCTTTCAATTACTTGTTAATAACAATAATAATATTATAATTAATCACTGTCCATTATTATTAAATGTTCTCGTGTTTTTGTTCAGACTGTAACAATCACCATTGTAGTTTCATTCTCCCTAGCTTTCAATTAATTATAAATAACAATAATAATATTATAATTAATCACTGTCCATTATTAAATATTCTATTGCTGTTTGCTTAGACTGTAACAATGATCATTGTAGGTTCATTCCCCCAGCTTTCAATTAATTATAAATAACAATAATAATAATATAATTAATCACTGTCCATTATTATTAAATGTTCTCCTGTTGTTTCTTTGAACTGTAACAATGGCCATTGTAGTTTCATTCCCCCGTTTTGCAATTGATTATAAATAACAATAATAATATTATAATTGATCACTGTTCATTATTAAGTATACTACTGCTGTTTGTTTAGACTGTGACAATTATCAATGTAGTTTCATTCCCCCGCTTTCAATTAATTATAAATAACAATAATAATATTATAATTGATCATTGTCCATTATTAAGTATACTACTGCTGTTTGTTTAGACTGTGACATTTATCAATGTAGTTTCATTCCCCCGCTTTCAATTAATTATAAATAACAATAATAATATTATAATTGGTCACTGTTCATTATTATTAAATATTCTACTGCTGTTTGTTTAGACTGTGACAATGATCATTGTAGCTTCATTCCTCCAGCTTTCAATTACTTATTAATAACAATAATAATATTATAATTAATCACTGTCTATTATTAAATATACTACTGTTGTTTGTTTAGACTGTAACAATGATCATTGTAGTTTCATTCCCCCAGCTTTCTATTAATTATTACGAATGTTATGAATATTATTAATAATATATCTATAATATTATAATCAGCATTATTAATGATAAGAATAACAATAAGAATAACTTCATTCTTTTTGTTTATTTGTTCATGTGTCGTTGGTGCCACTTGCTTGACATGCATTTATTCCCAATCCCATTGGGCCATTGAGATTCTGTTGCAGAAGTGCTTTCTTGAAGCACTGCATCCCATGTGGTGTAGGCGCACCCAAGGGTGGAGAGTTTGGAGACAGTTTGTAGAGGTTGACCCAGTGAGTTAGAGGGAATCTTCCATGGGATGTTGCTGTGGTTGCCTTTGCCCATTGTCCATACACGGCGCACAGTTTAGCAGGTGCTGTTCATAGAAGTCGTGGTGAGTTGTTGAACTGCATCTCCAGATCAGTTTTAATAGTGTCGGAACGCCACTTTGAAAATCAGTGAGTAATCGCTGGCTCTCGTTTAATTAATTTTTCTATAGAATTCTCACAATCACAAAACCCTAGCTGACAAGTTCAGCAGGTAATAGGGAAAGCGAATGGAATGTTGGCCTTTATCTCAAAGGGAATGGAGTAAAAAATAAGGAAGCTTTGCTAAAACGATACAAGGCACTAGTTAGACCGCGCCTAGAATACTGTGAACAGTTCTGGTCCCCTTATCTAAGGAAAGATATACTGACATTGGAGGCAGTCCAGAGAAGGTTCACCAGGTTGATCCTGGGGATGGAGGGATTTTCTTATGCGGAGAGGTTGAGTAGGTTGGGCCTGTACTCATTGGAGTTTAGAAGAATTGGAGGCAACCTTATTGAGACATATAATAGTCTTAGGGGGCTTGGCAGGGTAGATGCTGAGAGGTTGTTTCCCCTTGTGAGAGAGTCTAGGACCAGAGGGCATAATCTCAGAGTAATGGGGTGCCACTTTAAGACAGAGATGAGGAGGAATTTCTTCTCCCAGAGGGTAGTGAATCTTTGGAATTGATTACCGCAGAGGGCTGTAGATGTTGGGTCATTAAGTATATTCAAGACTGAGATAGACAGATTTTTTTAATCAGTAAGGGAATCAAGGGTTATGGAGAAAAGGCAGGAAAGTGGAGTTGAGGGTTATCAGATCAGCCATGAGCTCATTGAATGGTGGAGCAGACTCGATGGGCCGAATGGGCTAATTCTGCTCCCTTGTCTTATGGTCTATAAAATATTTAATTATACGCGAGCCAGCGATTACTCAGTGATTTTCAAAGTGGCATTTCCGACAATATTAAAAGTGATCTGAAGATGCAGTTCAACCATGGTCAACAATGAGAAGGTGAGGCAGACAATGAGTTTTGTTAACATCGGTTTTAAGGAAACAGGTAATATCTTGGAAGAGCAATTTAAGAGCTGATTCAGACATTGAACAGGCAGAACAGAGATGGAGGATAATGGTGACTGCAGTAACAACCTAGTGCCTTATAATTGAACTTTGTTCAATGCCATATATACATCATCAGTTAATATAACACATCCAAATAAAAGTGGCAAATGGCCAAATTAACATTAGCTGCAGTCTCAACTCATGTATATGTCTAAAAGCTTCACACCGCTCATTAGGCTACAACTAAGCACCTTATCAAACAGGAAGCAGAGTAAAAATAAATCACCAAATAGGACATGGAACTAAATTGGAGCAAGATCTAAGTAAATTGATCTAACCTCATTCCCCAGTTACAGACTCTAATGGATAAGAGATTCTTAGAACAATGCAATGCCTGAAATAGGCAGCAAACAGAATTATTATGACACCTTCACACTGCTGGTGTCCAGATTGCATGTACCCTAGTATCACAAGAGAAACTGGCCTCCCACTTCCAGACCCCTGGCATTGAATGTACTGACTGGAGTCACAGCTGGAAAACATGCCAGATGAGTGGCCCAGCGCTCAGAAATACGAGTGTTCTGGAGCTCATAGTTGGACATCTGGTCATATAGTTATAACCTGGAGAGGGGTGGTGCAGTGATATGGAGAGGGTTGCAGTGGAAAAGACTAGAGGGGTGGTGAAGCAGTAGGAGGGTGTGGTAAGGGAAAGGGGGGTAGAGGCAGGGGTGGTAGCATATTGGCATAGGGGGTAGTGTAGTGGTATAGGGGGTGGTATATTGGTACAGGTGGTGGTGTAGTGGTATAGGGGGCGGTGTAGAGGTATACGGGGTGGCGTAGTGGTATTGGGGGCGGTGTAGTGGTATAGGGGGGTGGTGTAGTGGTGTAGGGGTGTGGTGTAGTGGTATAGTGGGGTGGTGAAGAGGTATAGGGGGTGGTGTAGTGGTATAGGGGGTGGTGTAGTGGTATGGGGTGTGGTGTAGTGGTATGGGGGGTGGTGTAGTGGTATGGGAGGTGGTGTAGTGGTATAGGGGGTGGTATATTGGTACAGGTGGTGGTGTAGTGGTATAGGGGGCGGTGTAGTGGTATACGGGGTGGCGTAGTGGTATTGGGGGCGGTGTAGTGGTATAGGGGGTGGGGTAGTGGTATAGGGGGTGATGTAGTGGTATAGAGGGTGGTGTAATGGTATAGGGGATGGTGTAGTGGTATAGGGTGTGGTGTAGTGGTATAGGGGGTGGTGTAGTGGTATAGGGGGGTGGTGTAGTGGTGTAGGGGTGTGATGTAGTGGTGTAGGGGGGTGGTGTAGAGGTATAGGGGGGTGATGTAGTAGTATAGCGGGGTGGTGTAGTGGTGTAGGGGGGTGGTGCAGTGCTATAGTGGGGTGGTGTAGTGGTATAGGGGGTGGTGTAGTGGTATAGAGGGTGGTGTAGTGGTATAGTGGGGTGGTGTAGTGGTACAGGGGGGTGGTGTAGTGCTATAGTGGGCTGGTGTAGTGGTATAGGCGGGCGGTGTAGTGGTATGGGGGGGTGGTGTAGTGGTATAGGGGGTGGTGTAGTGGTATAGGGGGGGTGGTGTAGTGGTATAGGGGGTGGTGTAGTGGTATATGGGGAGGTGAAGTGGTATAGGGGGTGGTGTCATGGTTCAGGGAGTGGTGTAGTGCTATAGGGGGTGGTGTAGTGGTATGGGGGAGGTGTAGTGGTATAGAGGGTCGTGTCGTGGTATAGGGGGTTGTGTAGTTGTATAGGGGGTGGTGTAATGGTTTGGAGATGGTGTAGTGATATAGGGGGGTGGTGTAGTGATATAGGGGGGTGGTGTAGTGACACAGGGGGAAGGTGTAGTGACACAGGGGGGAGGTGTAGTGACACAGGGGGGTGGTGTAGTGACACAGGGGGGAGGTGTAGTGACACAGGGGGGTGGTGTAGTGGTTTGGAGATGGTGTAGTGATATAGGGGGGTGGTGTAGTGATATAGGGGGGTGGTGTAGTGACACAGGGGGGAGGTGTAGTGACACAGGGGGGTGGTGTAGTGACACAGGGGGGTGGTGTAGTGACACAGGGGGGTGGTGTAGTGACACAGGGGGGTGGTGTACTGACACAGGGGGGAGGTGTAGTGATATAGGGGGGTGGTGTAGTGACACAGGGGGGTGGTGTAGTGACATAGGGGGGTGGTGTAGTGACACAGGGGGGTGGTGTAGTGACACAGGGGGGAGGTGTAGTGATATAGGGGGGTGGTGTAGTGACACAGGGGAGTGGTGTCGTGACACAGGGGGGAGGTGTAGTGACACAGGGGGATGGTGTAGTGACACAGGGGGGAGGTGTAGTGACACGGGGGGTGGTGTAGTGACACAGGGGGGTGGTGTAGTGACACAGGTGGGTAGTGTAGTGACACAGGGGGGTGGTGTAGTGACACAGAGGGTGGTGTAGTGACACAGGGGGGTGGTGTACTGACACAGGGGGGAGGTGTAGTGACACAGGGGGGTGGTGTAGTGACAAAGAGGGGTGGTGTAATGACACAGGGGAGTGGTGTAGTGGTTATAAGGGGGAGTTTAGTTATATAGCGGGGTTGGGTGTAGTGGTATAGCGTGTGGTGTAGTGGTATAGCGTGTGGTGTAGTGGTATAGGGTGTGGTGTAGTGGTATAGGGGGTGGTGTAGTGGTATAGGTGGGTGGTGTAGTCGTATAGGGGGTGGTGTAGTGATATAGGGTGTGGTGTAGTGGTATAGGTGGGTGGTGTAGTCGTATAGGGGGTGGTGTAGTGATATAGGGTGTGGTGTAGTGGTATAGGGGGTGGTGTAGTGGCATGGGGGTGGTGTAGTGGTATAGGGGGTGGTGTAGTGGTATAGGGGGTGGTGTAGTGGCATAGGGGTTGGTGTAGTCGTATAGGGGGTGGTGTAGTGGTATAGGGGGTGGTGTAGTGGCATAGGTGGGTGGTGTAGTGGCATAGGTGGGTGGTGTAGAGGTATAGGTGGTGGTGTAGTGGTGTAGAAGGTGGCGTATGGGTTAGGTGTAATGGTGTAGGGGGCTGTTGTAGTTGTATAGGGTGGGATGGTGTAGTGGTGTAGGGGGATGGTGTAGTAGTATAATTGCGTGGTGTAATGGTATAGGTGGGTGTTGTAGTGATATAGGGTGGTGTAATGGTATACGGTTTGGTGTAGTGGTATAGGGTGGTGTTGTGGTATAGGGTGGTGTAGTGGTATAGTTGGGTGGTGTAATGGTATAGGTGGGTGTTGTAGTGATATAGGATGGTGTAGTGGTATACGGTTTGGTGTAGTGGTATAGGGTGGTGTTGTGGTATAGGGTGGTGTAGTGGTATAGGTGGGTGTTGTAGAGATATAGGGTGGTGTAGTGGTATAGGGTGGTGTAGTGGTATAGGTGGGTGTTGTAGTGATATAGGGTAGTGTAGTGGTATAGGGGGTGCTGTAGTGGTATAGATGGGTGGTTTTGATGTGTATGGTGGTGGTGTAGTGGTATGGGGGTTGATGTAGAGGTACAGTGGGGTGGTGTAGCATTATACGGGGTATGTTAGTCATATAGCGGGGTGCTGTAGTGGTTTAGGGGGGTGGTATAGTTTTATAGGGGGTGGTGTAGTGGTATGCAGTGTAGGGTAGTGGTATATGGAGTTGGTGTAGTGGCACAGGGGAGTAGTGTGGTGGCATAGGGGGCTGGTGTAGTGTTATGGGGGGTGGTGTAGTGGTTTTGGGGGCTGGTGTAGTAACATAGCGGGGTGGTTTAGTGGTATAGGGAGTGTAGTGTTGTGGTATAGGGTGTGTGGTGTAGTGGCATAGGGGGTGTGGTGTAGTGGTTATTGGGGGTGGTGTAGTAGTATAGTGGGGGCTGGTGTAGTGGCATAGGGGTCTGGTGTAGAGGTTATGGGGGGTGGTGTAATGGCATAGTGGGGGCGGTGTAGTGGTATAGTGGAGGTGGTGTAATGGTATAGTGGGGGCGGTGTGATGGTATAGTGGGGGTGGTGTGGTGCTATAGTGGGGGTGGTGTAATGGTGTAGTGGGGGCGGTGTGGTGGTATAGTGGAGGTGGTGTAATGGTATAGTGGGGGCGGTGTGGTGGTATAGTGCGGGTGGTGTAGTGGTATAGTGGGGGCGGTGTGGTGGTATAGTGCGGGTGGTGTAGTGGTATAGTGGGGGTGGTGTAGTGGTATAGTGGGGGCGGTGTGGTGGTATAGTGGGGGGCGGTGTAATGGTATAAGGAGCTGTGTAGTGGTGTAGGGGGTGGTGTTGTGGTATAGGTGGGTGGTGTAGTGTAATAGGGGATGGCTTATTGATATGGGTGGTTGCGTAGTGGTATAGGGTGGTGGTATAGGGGGATGGCATAGTGGTGCAGGGGGTGGTGTAATGGTATAGGAAGGTTGTGTAGTGGTATGGGGGGTGATGTAGTCGTATAAGGCGTTGGTGTAGTGGCATGTGGGGGTGGAGTAGTGGTATAGGGAGGTGGTGTAGTGCTATAGGGAGGTGGTGTAGTCGTATAAGGGGTTGGTGTAGTGGCATAGGGGGGTGGTGTAGTGGTATGGGAGGTGGTGTAGTGGCATAGGTGGGTGGTGTAGTGTTATAGGGGTGGTGTAGTGGTATAGGGGTGTGGTGTAGTTGTATAGGGGGTGGTATAGTGGTACAGGGGGTGGTGTAGTGGTATAGGTGGTGGTGTAATGGTATAGGGGGTGGTGTAATGGTATAGGGGGTGGTGTAGTGGTATAGGGGGTGGTGTAATGGTATAGGGGGTGGTGTAATGGTATAGGGGGTGGTGTAGTGGTATAGGGTGTGGAGTAGTTGTATAGGGGGTGGTGTAGTGGTATAGGGGGTGGTGTAATGGTATGGGGGTGGTGTAATGGTATAGGGGGTGGTGTAATGGTATAGGGGGCGGTGTAGTGGTATAGGGTGTGGAGTAGTTGTATAGGGGGTGGTGTAGTGGTATAGGGGGTGGTGTAATGGTATAGGGGGTGGTGTAATGGTATAGGTGGTGGTGTAGTGGTATAGGGGGTGGTGTAGTGGTATAGGGGGTGGTGTGATGGTATAGGGGGTGGTGTGATGGTATAGGGGGGTGGTGTGATGGTATAGGGGGTGGTGTAGTGGTATAGGGGGTGGTGTAGTGTTATAGGGGAGTGGTGTACTGGTATAGGGGGCGGTGTAGTGTTATAGGGGGTGGTGTAATGGTATAGGGGGTGGTGTAGTGGTATAGGGGGTGGTGTGATGGTATAGGGGGTGGTGTGATGGTATAGGGGGTGGTGTGATGGTATAGGGGGTGGTGTAGTGGTATAGGCGGTGGTGTAGTGTTATAGGGGGGTGGTGTACTGGTATAGGGGGCGGTGTAGTGTTATAGGGGGTGGTGTAATGGTATAGGGGGTGGTGTAGTGGTATAGGGGGTGGTGTAGTGGTATAGGGGGTGGTGTAGTGTTATAGGGGGTGGTGTAGTGGTATAGGGGGTGGTGTAGTGGTATAGGGGTGGTGTAGTGTTATAGGGGGTGGTGTAATGGTACAGGGGTGGTGTAGTGGTATAGGGGGTGGTGTAGTGGTATAGGGGGTGGTTTAATGGTATAGGGGGTGGTGTAGTGGTATAGGGGGTGGTGTAGTGGTATAGGGGTGTGGTGTAATGGTATAGGGGGTGGTGTAGTGGTATAGGGGGCGGTGTAGTGGTATAGGGGGTGGTTTAGTGGTGTAGGGGGTGGTGTAATGGTATAGGGGGTGGTGTAGTGGTATAGGGGGCGGTGTAGTGGCGTAGGGGGTGCTGTAGTTGTATAGGGGGTGGTGTAGTGGTATGGGGGGTGGTGTACTGGTATAGGGGGCGGTGTAGTGGTGTAGGGGGTGGTGTAGTGGTATAGGGGGTGGTGTAGTGGTATGGGGGGTGGTGTACTGGTATAGGGGGTGGTGTAGTGGTATGGGGGGTGGTGTACTGGTATAGGGGGTGGTGTAGTGGTATAGGGGGGTGGTGTAGTGGTATAGGGGGCGGTGTAATGGTATAGGGGTGGTGTAATGGTATAGGGGGGTGGTGTACTGGTATAGGGGGTGGTGTAGTGGCATGGGGGTGGTGTAGTGGTATAGGGGGTGGTGTAGTGGTATAGGGGGTGGTGTAGTGGCATAGGGGTTGGTGTAGTCGTATAGGGGGTGGTGTAGTGGTATAGGGGGTGGTGTAGTGGCATAGGTGGGTGGTGTAGTGGCATAGGTGGGTGGTGTAGAGTTATAGGTGGTGGTGTAGTGGTGTAGAAGGTGGCGTATGGGTTGGGTGTAATGGTGTAGGGGGCTGTTGTAGTGGTATAGGGTGGGATGGTGTAGTGGTGTAGGGGGATGGTGTAGTAGTATAATTGCGTGGTGTAATGGTATAGGTGGGTGTTGTAGTGATATAGGGTGGTGTAATGGTATACGGTTTGGTGTAGTGGTATAGGGTGGTGTTGTGGTATAGGGTGGTGTAGTGGTATAGTTGGGTGGTGTAATGGTATAGGTGGGTGTTGTAGTGATATAGGGTGGTGTAGTGGTATACGGTTTGGTGTAGTGGTATAGGGTGGTGTTGTGGTATAGGGTGGTGTAGTGGTATAGGTGGGTGTTGTAGAGATATAGGGTGGTGTAGTGGTATAGGGTGGTGTAGTGGTATAGGTGGGTGTTGTAGTGATATAGGGTAGTGTAGTGGTATAGGGGGTGCTGTAGTGGTATAGATGGGTGGTTTTGATGTGTATGGTGGTGGTGTAGTGGTATGGGGGTTGATGTAGAGGTACAGTGGGGTGGTGTAGCATTATACGGGGTAAGTAAGTCATATAGCGGGGTGCTGTAGTGGTTTAGGGGGGTGGTATAGTTTTATAGGGGGTGGTGTAGTGGTATGCAGTGTAGGGTAGTGGTATATGGAGTTGGTGTAGTGGCACAGGGGAGTAGTGTGGAGGCATAGGGGGCTGGTGTAGTGTTATGGGGGGTGGTGTAGTGGTTTTGGGGGGTGGTGTAGTAGCATAGCAGGTTGGTTTAGTGGTATAGGGAGTGTAGTGTTGTGGTATAGGGTGTGTGGTGTAGTGGCATAGGGGGTGTGGTGTAGTGGTTATTGGGGGTGGTGTAGTAGTATAGTGGGGGCTGGTGTAGTGGCATAGGGGTCTGGTGTAGAGGTTATGGGGGGTGGTGTAATGGCATAGTGGGGGCGGTGTAGTGGTATAGTGGAGGTGGTGTAATGGTATAGTGGGGGTGGTGTAATGGTATAGTGGGGGTGGTGTAATGGTATAGTGGGGGCGGTGTGGTGGTATAGTGCGGGTGGTGTAGTGGTATAGTGGAGATGGTGTAATGGTATAGTGGGGGCGGTGTGATGCTATAGTGGGGGCGGTGTAATGGTATAGTGGGGGTGGTGTAGTGGTATAGTGGGGGCGGTGTAATGGTATAGTGGGGGCGGTGTGGTGATATAGTGGGGGCGGTGTAATGGTATAAGGAGCTGTGTAGTGGTGTAAGGGGTGGTGTTGTGGTATAGGTGGGTGGTGCAGTGTAATAGGGGATGGGTTATTCATATAGGTGGTTGCGTAGTGGTATAGGGTGGTGGTATAGGGGGATGGCATAGTAGTGCAGGGGGTGGTGTAATGGTATGGGAGGGTGGTGTAGTGGTATAGGGGGGTGGTGTAGTGGCATGGGGGGTGGAGTAGTGGTATGGGGGTGGTGTAGTGGTATAGGTGGGTGGTGTAGTGGTATAGGGGGGTGCTGTAGTGCTATAGTGGGGTGGTGTAGAGGTATAGGGGGTGGTGTAGTGGTATAGGGGTGGTGTAGTGGTATAGAGGGGTGCTGTAGTGCTATAGTGGGGTGGTGTAGAGGTATAGGGGGTGGTATAGTAGTATAGGGGGGTGGTGTAGTGGTATAGGGGGGTGCTGTAGTGCTATAGTGGGGTGGTGGAGTGGTATAGGGGGTGGTGTAGTGGTATAGTTGGGTGGTGTAATGGTATAGGTGGGTGTTGTAGTGATATAGGGTGGTGTAGTGGTATACGGTTTGGTGTAGTGGTATAGGGTGGTGTATTGGTATAGGGGGTGGTGTAGAATTATAGCGGGGTGTTGCAGTGGTATAGGGGGTTGTGCCGTGGTATAGCCGGGTGGTGTAGTGGTATAGGGGTGGTGTACTGTTATAGGGGGTGGTGTAGTGGTATAGGGGGTGGTGTAGTGGTATGGGGGTGGTGTAGTGTTATAGGCGGTGGTGTAGTGGTATAGGTGGTGGTGTAGTGGCAAACGGGAGTGGTGTAGTGGTATGGGGGGGTGGTGTTGTTATATAGTGGATGGTGCAGCTGTATAGGGGGTGGTGCAGTGGTAACTGGGGGTGGTGCAGTGGAATAGGGGGTGGTGTAGTAGTATAAGTGGTGGTGTAGTGGTATAGGGGGTGATGTAGTGGTATAGGGGTGGTGTAGTGGTATGGGAGTGGTGTACATTTATAGGGGGTGGTGTAGTGGAATAGGGGGGTGGTGTAGTGGTATAGGAGGTGGTGTAGTGGTATAGGGGGTGGTGTAGTGGTATAGGGGTGTGGTGTAGTGGTATAGGAGGTGGTGTAGTGGTATAGGGGGTGGTGTAGTGGTAAAAGGGGTGGTGTAATGGTATAGGCGTGGTGTAGTGGTATAGGGGGTGGTGTAGTGGTATAGGGGTGGTGTAGTGGTATAGAGGGTGGTGTAGTGTTATAGGGGGTGGTGTAGTGGTATAGGAGGTGGTGTAGTGGTATAGGGGGTGGTGTAGTGGTATAGGGGGTGGTGTAGTGGTATAGGGGGCGGTGTAGTGGTATAGGGGGTGGTGTAGTGGTATTGGGGGTAGTGTAGTGGTATAGGGGGTGGTGTAGTGGTATAGGGGGTGGTGTAGTTGTACAGGGGGTGGTGTAGTGGTATAGGGGGTGGTGTAGTGGTATAGGGGGTGGTGTAGTGGCATGGGGGGTGGTGTAGTTGTGTAGGGGATGGTGCAGTGGCATGGGGGGTGGTGTATTAATTATGGGAGTTGGTGTAGTGGCATAGGTGGGTGGTGTAGAGGTATAGGTAGGTGGTGTAGAGGTATAGGTGGGTGGTGTAGTGGTACAGGGGGTGGTGTAGTGGCTTAGGTGGGTGGTGTAGAGGTATAGGTGAGTGGTGTAGAGGTATAGGTGGGTGGTGTTGTGGCATAGGTGGGTGGTGTAAAAGTATAGGTGGGTGGTGTAGTGGCATAGGTGGGTGGTGTAAAGATATAGGGGGTGGTGTAGTGGCATAGGTGGGTGGTTTAGAGGTATAGGGGGTGGTGTAGTGGTGTAGATGGTGGTGTAGAGGTGTAGAAGGTGGAGTAGTGGTGTAGAAGGTGGTGTAGTGGTATATGGGTTAGGTGTAATGCTGTAGGGCAGTGTTGTAGTGGTTAGGGTGGGATGGTGTAGTGGTGTAGGGGGATGGTGTAGTGGTATAGTTGGGTGGTGTTGTGGTATAGGTGGGCGTTGTAGTGATATAGGGTGGTATAGTGGTATACGGGTTGGTGTAGTGGTATAGGGTGGTGTAGTGGTATAGGGTGGTGTTGTGGTATAGGGTGGTGTAGTGGTATAGGGTGCTGTAGTGGTATAGGGGGGTGTAGTGGTATAGGGTGGTGTAGTGGTATAGGGTGGTGTAGTGGTATAGGGGGGTGTAGTGGTATAGGGTGGTGTTGTGGTATAGGGTGGTGTAGTGGTATACGGGTTGGTGTAGTGGTATAGGGTGGTGTAGTGGTATACGGTTTGGTGTAGTGGTATAGGGTGGTGTAGTGGTCTGGGTGATGTTGTGGTATAGGGTGGTGTAGTGGTATAGGGTGGTGTAGTGGTATAGGGGGGTGTTGTGGTATAGGGGGGTGTAGTGGTATAGGGTGGTGTAGTGGTATAGGGGGGTGTAGTGGTATAGGGTGGTGTTGTGGTATAGGGTGGTGTAGTGGTATACGGGTTGGTGTAGTGGTATAGGGTGGTGTAGTGGTATACGGTTTGGTGTAGTGGTATAGGGTGGTGTTGCGGTATAGGGTGGTGTAGTGGTATACGGATTGGTGTAGTGGTATAGGGTGGTGTAGTGGTATTGGTGGGTATTGTAATGATATAGGGTGGTGTAGTGGTATACGGGGTGTTGTAGTGATATAGAGTGGTGTAGTGGTTTACGAGGTGTTGTAGTCATACAGGGTGGTGTAGTGATATAGGTGCATGTTGTAGAGATATAGGGTGGTGTAGTGGTATAGGGTGGTGTAGTGGTATAGGTGGGTGTTGTAGTGATATAGGGTAGTGTAGTGGTATAGGGGGTGCTGTAGTGGTATAGATGGGTAGTTTTGATGTGTATGGTGGTGGTGTAGTGGTATGGGGGTTGATGTAGAGGTACAGTGGGGTGGTGTAGCATTATACGGGGTAAGTTAGTCATATAGCGGGGGTGCTGTAGTGGTTTAGGGGGGTGGTATAGTTTTATAGGGGGTGGTGTAGTGGTATGCAGTGTAGGGTAGTGGTATATGGAGTTGGTGTAGTGGCACAGGGGAGTAGTGTGGTGGCATAGGGGGCTGGTGTAGTGTTATGGGGGGTGGTGTAGTGGTTTTGGGGGCTGGTGTAGTAACATAGCGGGGTGGTTTAGTGGTATAGGGAGTGTAGTGTTGTGGTATAGGGTGTGTGGTGTAGTGGCATAGGGGGTGTGGTGTAGTGGTTATTGGGGGTGGTGTAGTAGTATAGTGGGGGCTGGTGTAGTGGCATAGGGGTCTGGTGTAGAGGTTATGGGGGGTGGTGTAATGGCATAGTGGGGGCAGTGTAGTGGTATAGTGGAGGTGGTGTAATGGTATAGTGGGGGCGGTGTGATGGTATAGTGGGGGTGGTGTGGTGCTATAGTGGGGGTGGTGTAATGGTGTAGTGGGGGCGGTGTGGTGGTATAGTGGAGGTGGTGTAATGCTATAGTGGGGGCGGTGTGGTGGTATAGTGCGGGTGGTGTAGTGGTATAGTGGGGGCGGTGTGGTGGTATAGTGCGGGTGGTGTAGTGGTATAGTGGGGGTGGTGTAGTGGTATAGTGGGGGCGGTGTGGTGGTATAGTGGGGGCGGTGTAATGGTATAAGGAGTTGTGTAGTGGTGTAGGGGGTGGTGTTGTGGTATAGGTGGGTGGTGTAGTGTAATAGGGGATGGCTTATTGATATGGGTGGTTGCGTAGTGGTATAGCGTGGTGGTATAGGGGGATGGCATAGTGGTGCAGGGGGTGGTGTAATGATATAGGAAGGTTGTGTAGTGGTATGGGGGGTGATGTAGTCGTATAAGGCGTTGGTGTAGTGGCATGTGGGGGTGGAGTAGTGGTATAGGGAGGTGGTGTAGTGCTATAGGGAGGTGGTGTAGTCGTATAAGGGGTTGGTGTAGTGGCATAGGGGGGTGGTGTAGTGGTATGGGAGGTGGTGTAGTGGCATAGGTGGGTGGTGTAGTGTTATAGGGGTGGTGTAGTGGTATAGGGGTGTGGTGTAGTTGTATAGGGGGTGGTATAGTGGTGCAGGGGGTGGTGTAGTGGTATAGGTGGTGGTGTAATGGTATAGGGGGGTGGTGTAATGGTATAGGGGGCGGTGTAGTGGTATAGGGGGTGGTGTACTGATATAGGGGGTGGTGTAGTGGTATAAGGGGTGGTGTAGTGGTATAGGGGGTGGTGTAGTGGTATGGGGGGTGGTGTAGTGGTATAGGGGGTGGTGTAGTGGTATAGCGGGTGGTGTAGTGGTATAGGGGGTGGTGTAGTGGTATAGGGGGTGGTGTAGTGGTATAAGGGGTGGTGTAGTGGTATAGGGGGTGGTGTAGTGGTATAGGGGGTGGTGTAGTGGTATAGAGGGTGGTGTAGTGGTATAGGGGGTGGTGTAGTGGTATAGCGGGTGGTGTAGTGGTATAGGGGGTGGTGTAGTGGTATAGGGGGTGGTGTAGTGGTATAGGGGGTGGTGTAGTGGTATAGGGGGCGGTGTAGTGTTATAGGGGGTGGTATTATGGTATAGGGGGCGGTGTAGTGTTATAGGGGGTGGTGTAATGGTGTAGGGGGTGGTGTAGTGGTATAGGCGGGTGGTGTAGTGGTATAGGGGGTGGTGTAATGGTATAGGGGGTGGTGTAGTGGTATAGGGGGTGGTGTAGTGGTATAGGGGGTGGTGTAGTGGTATAGGGGGTGGTGTAGTGGTGTAGGGGGTGGTGTAATGATATAGGGGGTGGTGTAGTGGTATAGGGGGTGGTGTAATTGTATAGGGGGTGGTGTAGTGCAGATGTTTAAGAAAGCATGTGGGATACTTGCCTCTATCAGCTGAGGCATAGAAGGTAAGAGCAGGGAAGGTTATGTTGCAGCTGCATAGACCATAAGACACAGGAGCAGAAATGAGGCCATTCGGCCCATCGAGCCTGCTCCGCCATTCAATCATGGCTGATAGGTTTCTCAACCCCATTCTCCCGCCTCCTCCCTGTAACCTCTGACCCCCCACCCCCTTACCAATCAAGTATGAAACACCGGTTAGGCCACAGCTGGAGTGCTGTGTGCGGTTCTGGTCACCACACTGCGGGAAGGATGTGATTGTACTGGAGAGGGTGCAGAGGAGGTTCACCAGGATGTTTCCTGGGCTGGAGCCTTTCAGCTATGAAGAGGGATTGGAGAGGCTGGGGTTGTGTTCCTTAGAGCAGAGAAGGCTGAGGGGGTACCTGATAGAGGTATACAAAATAATGGGGGGCATTGATAGTGCAGATAGGCAGGAACTTTTTCCCGTAGCGGAGGCGTCAATCACCAGGGGGCATTGATCTAAGATAACGGGCAGAAGATTTGGAGGGGGTTTGAGGAAATACTTGTTTCATCCAGAGGGTGGTAGCTATCTGGAACTCACTGCCTGAGGGGCTGCTGGAGGCAGGAACCCTCGCAACATTTCAGGAGTATCTAGACGAGCACTTAAGACGCCGTAGCATCCAGGGATCCGGGCCAAGTGCTGGGGGAAATGGGATTAGAGTAGATAGGGGGCTTGATGGCTGGCACACACACGATGGGCCGAAGGGCCGCTTTCTACGCTGCGCAACCCTGCGACTCTATGACTAATCTGCCGGCCTTACCTGGTCTGGCCTAGACGTGACGCCAGACTCTCGGCAATGTGGCTAATCCTTCACCACCCTCTGAAGTGGCCCAACGAGCCAATACGTTGAAGGGCGTATAGGGATGGGCAACATATATTGGCTTAGCCGATGGAGCCCACATCCACGTGAAAGAATAAGGGGAACAAAATGCATTAAGTGCTGTTTATCCATGTCTCCTGACGCTTGTTTCTGTTGAAATCCCCATTGCTCCCGTCCCCTTGGTTAGTTCCACGACCGATTTCACCAACCCCCACCCCCCCAACCGTCTTGTTCCTTGGCAGGTCACTCAGGATGATTCCGAAGACTATTGCATCACCTACGCCACACTGAGTCACAGTAAAGCGGCAGAGAACCTGGGTGGAGTGGGGACCGAGTGGGGAGAAGGCACCGATACGAACCTTTACGAAAACCTTCCGCGGAAATAAAGACGAGAGGAGGAGGAAAGCCGGCGGGGGTGGGGGGGGGGTGGGGGTGGGGGTTGGTTTGGAGGGGGGGTGGTGGGGGAAATGTGTTCGTGAGGTTGCAGGCCAATCGGGTTAAAAAACACATGATCCCCAAAACGGGCAGGACCTTTCGCAGGCTGACTGGGCCCCACCTCTCACCTGAATGTGTGGCCGTGGGTGTACGCTGATTGAATTTGTTTTGCGTGAACTACCTGCATTGCGTCAGCTCCTGTTCACTTGGCCCCTTTCACGTGAGAAGGCTTAACATAACAGGAGCCTGTTTTTATTAGTTATTATTATTTAGGGTGAAAGCTGCACCATTCGATCCGAATAATTCTCCATGAAGCATCTTCATTCGGTCTTGACGTCCCCTCAGATTAACGCTGACCGGCCGGTTGCAACCAACATTGGGAAGGTCATCAGCTGCATTGCTGCTGTGAAATGTAATCTGATTCCAGCATGAGTAACTCTCTTGGCAACTACTCTTTGTTAAAAAGGGGCAGAGCAGTGCCAAACGCCATTGTGAGTCAGGGGGTCAGATGGAGCCTTCCATCGTTGGAAAGCTGTGTGTGCGCTGTTTGAAACCTGGTCTGATCCTTGGGGGGGGTGGGTACACGATTCTTCATCGTCAGTGATGAGACTGACCACACGTGGGGTTGAATGGATTTGGTTGTCGTTCTACAGTCTGTGGTGAGGGGAAACCATGGTTGAAAGTTGCAGAAGTGTAGAGTTTAGGAATAAAGTGGCTGCGCTGGAGGTGAGGCACAAGGGTGATACAATGGGTAGAAAATTAGCCATGTGTCATACATGACTAGGCTCAAATGAAATGATCGGACTGGTCTCTTGACCCTGCGATGCCGCCACAGTTATTCCGTAAATGGCTTCCGGGGAACCTAGAGCAGTACAACTCATTTATTCATACTCTGAGCCAAAACGCAATTTAACATTAATGGGTTTTTTCACCCCCTCCCCCCCCCCCCAACCCCCACTTGCTGGTGCGGTAGTGCATTCCCTTGTAGTGGAGTTCCCCAGGAGTCTGGGTGGTGATCCATGTTTTTAGGGACATAGGCGTATGGCTGGGACTTCGTTGTACAGGACACCATTTCATAGTTTGGTGAACGGTGAGGGGTTGAAGTCGGAAAGGAGATAGGCAAGTTGGCGGGATGGGGAAGCAGGCGTCGGTTGAAGTACACTGCAGGAGTAGTGTGGAGTAATTCATATTGATAGGAAAAGCATGGAGAGACAATATACAGTAAAGGGTACAAATATGGTGGGGGCACAGGAGCAGAGGGACCTGGGTGTCTTTGTACATAGGTCAATGGAGAGCTTGAGAGCACCATTACTCAACCATAGATTATCTAGGTATCTAGGCCTCTATTAATAGGGGCATAGAGAACAAGGAGGGTATGTTGAACTTGCAGGAGTTACTGGTTTGGCCTCAGCTGGAGTTTTACCTCCATTTCTGGATGCCAGACCTAAGGAGCTTTGTCACAGCCTCAGCGATGAGGAGCAATTACTTTTCTCCAAGGGTGGTGAATCTGTGGAATTCACTACCTCAGGGTGCAGTGGATGCCGGGACGCTGAATAAATTTGGGGAGGAGATGGAGAGATTTTTAAATTAGGAACGGGTTGAAAGGTTATGGGGAGAGAGCGGCACAGTGGAGTTGAGGCTGAAATGAGATCAGCCATGGTGGTAATGAATGGCGGGGCAGGATAGAGGGGCTGAATGGCCCACTCCTGCTCCTAATCCTTGTGTTCTTTAGAGAGGGCGCAGAAAGGATTCAGGTGAACGGTCGCAGGGACAAGGAACTTCCGCCTCAAAGAGGGAATGCAAAATCTAGAGCTGTGTGGCGTAGAGAAGAGAAGACTCAGGGTAGATTTGATAGAGGTGTCCAAAATCATGAGGGGAGTGGGCAGGGGAGAAACTTCTCCCAACTGGTGAAAGGATCAAGAACAAGGTTTAAAGCGATTACGGCAAAGAGGCAGAAAGTAACACGAGGGTTTTTTTTTCACGCAAAAGGAGCGGAGAGGGTTTAGAATGCGCTGCCTGAGAATGTGGTGGAGGCAGGAACAGTTCAGAAGGGAATTAGCCTCTTACCTGTAAAGGGTTAGTTGGTGGGGGAGAAGGCAGGAGAAAGGCACTGGGTGAGTTTGCTCGTTGGGAGAGCACGTGTGGACATGATGGGCCCAATGGCCGCTCCCTCTGCCCCTATACCAATCCTGTGCTGCTCTGATTGTGTGAAGGTGGACGGCACCATGAGCCTGGGTGGGGGGGTGGGGGCGGGGGGTGGCTATTGATCTGTGGAGGGAATAACGTAGGAGCAGACTCGATGGGCCGAATGGCCTAATTTCCGCTCCTGCGTCTCACGGTCACACGAAATGCCTTGTGGAAGGGGCGGGCTTGAAGCGACGAGTAGCCAAGTTCACCCTCCCCAAGTGCAGCGAGATGCCCAGAGCCCTCCGTTGACGGGTGGCTTGATGATCATGGTGATGGCATCGAATCAGAATACGCCAGCAGATTGCGTTGGACAACGTCGATGCTCGATTCTGGGCAGGGTGGCGGTCTGAAAGGAAGACCGGGGCGTGGCAGGGTGTGCTGTGAATTGGGTCTGGGAGGGAACTGGAGGTTCTGAAGGCCAGCAAACAGAGAGGTGAAGCCGGACATTTGTTTCAAGCAACGGACTGATTAGCGCGGAGAGGGTTGCGCTCCTTAACTGGGAGTCCAGTAACGCTCCAGGCAGGGAGATACTTACTGATTCACATCCAGCGCACTCAGGGGAAGACAGATAAGAGCTGGTACAGTGAGGGACTCTCATGTGCTTTGGTAGCTAAAGAGGCAAAGGCTATAATTGAGAGCTGGCCATGACGATACCAAATTGATTGTGCAACCAAGCAGGTAGAGCAGAACGGTAACACATGAGGAGAGACTTACGCTGACTGCCGGGACATTGGTTGGGCCTGCAGTGGAATAAAAGTTTGAAACAAAGCATTCACCCACTCTAACCAATAGGCCCAAGAAACATTGCTGGGGGGTGTCCGTGTCTAACTTCATCTCGAGACCGCCATTGCTTGCAGATTAACGGTGGGTTTAGAGTAAAGTAAAACAGTAAAAAAATCAGTGGAATGAATCACGGTTCATGACGGCAAGAGAATGTAATGAATCCTGAAAGCATCCGAGGGGGTTAATGTAACGGATGCACAAGAAGACTCGCTCTCTGGAGGTATTATTTATTGTCCTTGGTGTGTGTGTGTGTGTGTGTGTGTGTGTGTGTGTGTGTGTGTCTATAGATCTCTGAAGGCGGAGGGGTATGTTAGTTGGGGTGGTGAAAAAGGCAGATGGGACACTTGCCTTTATCGGTCGAGGCATAGATTACAACAGTAGGGAGGTCATGTTGGAGTTGTATAGAACCTTGGTGAGGCCACAGCTGGAGGACTGTGTGCAGTTCTGGTCACCACATTATAGGAAGGATGTGATTGCGCTGGAGGGGGTGCAGAGGAGATTCACCAGGATGTGGCCTGGGATGAAACATTTAAGTTATTGAAGAGAGATTGGATAGACTTGGGCTGTTTCCGTTGGAGCGGAGAAGACTGAGGGGCGATCTGATCGAGGTGTACAAGATTATGAGGGGCATGGACAGGGTGGATAGGGAGCAGCTGTTCCCTTTAGTTGAAGGGTCAGTCACAAGGGGACATAAGTTCAAGGTGAGGGGCAGGAGGTTTAGGGGGGATGTCATTTTCACCCAGAGGGTGGTGAGGGTCTGGAATGCACTGCCTGGGAGGGTGGTGGAGGCGGGTTAGCCTCACATCCTTTAAAAAGTACCTGGATGAGCACTTGGCACCTCATAACATTCAAGGCTATGGGGCCAAGTGCTGGTCAATGGGGTTAGGTAGGTAGGTCAGGTGTTTCTCACATGTCGGTACAGACTCAATGGGCCGAAGGGCCTCTTCTGCACTGTGTGTGATTCTGTGATTCTGTGACATTAGAGGCTGGTGGCAGACGGGGGGACTCGGTCAATATTTTGGGATTTCCTCCAAGCTACAGACTACAGTTTTGGACATGTCTCTTTGACAAACTGCCGGAATGGAGTAGAGCCATGGTCACTTTTTAATGTCAGTTTGACCAGTGCATTTTTAAGTCTTGCAGAAAGTATATTGTTCATGGAAATCCCACTGGATGGAAATTGGTAACAGACTGGATGGAAATTGGTAACAGACTGGATGAGGCATTCGGACAGAAATACAATTAATGCAGATGTTTGGAACCTGACTAAAGACGGAAAATGAGGGCAACATCTGGAGCAGATCTGGGATCATCTGTGGAGGGTATACTGTTCATGATTCAGGACAGTGACCTCATCGACATAACTGACGCTGGTTTCCCTGTTGAGTATTTCCAACATTCCTATGATATGAATGGAGTAATTTGTGTAAATGAATGGCAGCTGATATTCATGTTCAAGTTTCATGTATTTTTACACTCAGCCCATGAGAAGGAAGGAAGCAGCAGTAATGCCAGAGTACGCTGTATGTATTAGGTAATGGGAATGGGACTAGGGTCAGTACTGAGGGAGTGCCTCCTTGTTGAAGGGTCAATATTGAGGGAGTGCTGCACTGTCAGGGGTTCAGTACTGAGGGAGTGCTGCACTGTCGGAGGGTCAGTACTGAGGGAGAACCGCACTGTCAGAGAATAGATACTGGAGGAGTGCTGCACTGTTGGAGGGTCAGTACTGAGGGAGTGCCGTACTGTTGGGACAGTACTGAGGGAGTGCCGCACTTTTGGAGGGGCAGTACTGATGGAGTGTTGCACTGTAGAGGGTCAGCACTGTGGAAGTGCCACACTGTTAAAGGGTCAGTACTGAGGGAGTGCTGCACTGTCAGAGGGCCAGTACTGAGGAAGTGCTGCACTGTCAGAGGGCCAGTACTGAGGGAGTACTGCGCTGTTAGATGGGCAGTAATGAGGGAGTGCTGCACTGTCAGAGGGCCAGTAATGAGGGAGTACTGCGCTGTTAGATGGGCAGTACTGAGGGAGTGCTGCACTGTTGGAAGGTCAGTACTGAGGGAGCACTGCACTGTTAGAGAGTCAGTACTGAGGGAGTGCTGCACTGTTGGAGGGTCAGTACTGAGGGAGCACTGCACTGTCGGAGGGTCAGTACTGAGGGAATGCCGCACTGTTAGAGGGTCAGTACTGAATGAGTGCTGCACAGTCGGAGGGTCAGTACTGAGGGAGTGCTGCACTGTTAGAGGGTCAGTACTGAACGAGTGCTGCACAGTCGGAGGGTCAGTACTGAGGGAGTGCCGCACTGTTGGAGAGGCAGTACTGATGCAGTGTTACACCGTAGAGGGTCAGCACTGTGGGAGTGCCGCACTGTTAAAGGGTCAGTACTGAGGGAGTGCTACACTGTCAGAGGGTCAGTACTGAGGGAGTGCTGCACTGTTGGAAGGTCAGTACTGAGGGAGCGCTGCATTGTCGGAGGGTCAGTACTGAGGGAGCACTGCACTGTTAGACAGTCAGTACTGAGGGAGTGCTGCACTGTTGGAGGATCAGTACTGAGGGAGCACTGCACTGTCGGAGGGTCAGTACTGAGGGAGCACTGCACTGTCGGAGGGTCAGTACTGAGGGAATGCCGCACTGTTAGAGGGTCAGTACTGAGGGAGTGCTGCACTGTCGGAGGGTCAGTACTGAATGAGTGCTGCACAGTCGGAGGGTCAGTATTGAGGGAGTGCCGCACTGTCGGAGGGTCAGTACTGAGGGAGTGCTGCACTGTCAGAGGGTCAGTACTGAGGGAGCGCCGCACTGTCGGAGGGTCAGTACTGAATGAGTGCTGCACAGTCGGAGGGTCAGTACTGAGGGAGTGCTGCACTGTCAGAGGGTCAGTCCTGAGGGAGCACTGCACTGTCGGAGGGTCAGTACTGAGGGAATGCCGCACTGTTAGAGGGTCAGTACTGAGGGAGTGCTACACAGTCGGAGGGTCAGTACTGAGGGAGTGCTGCACTGTCAGAGGGTCAGTACTGAGGGAGCACTGCACTGTCGGAGGGTCAGTACTGAGGGAATGCCGCACTGTTAGAGGGTCAGTACTGAGGGGAGTGCCGCACTGTTAGAGGGTCAGTACTGAGGGAGTGCTGCACAGTTGGAGGGTCAGTACTGAGGGAGTGCTGCACAGTCGGAGGGTCAGTAGTGAATGAGTGCTGCACAGTCGGAGGGTCAGTACTGAGGGAGTGCTGCACTATCAGTGGACTCAGTGGACATGAGTTCATATATACTATGAACATAAACGATGGGTACTTGAAGGCCTTATTGCAAGGGTGAATTGCGGTGGGCACACAGAAGTGCTTTAATTTGTGATTAATAAAATTCCTATGTGTAGCAAAATTTCAATGCAGCCGTGTTCGGTAGCCTATTATGCAAGCATTACATTGTAATAAGACCATGTTTCTGATTAATTACTGTCATTCCAGAGTGCCAGATTTCCAATAAATCAATGTGATAGTTGTAATCTTAATTTTGACACTGGCATTCATTTATATTCATTAATATTGCTCGTTAATCAATTATTGACCAACAATGCATGAGTTGAAGTGTTAACTGAATTCGTTTATCTGCCTGTAGTTTGTATCTAGTCGCAACTCAGAATGATGTAAAGTAACTCTTTCGAGTGAAGATGTAACTCTTTCGAGTTTTTAAGATGTAACTCTTTCGAGAGAATGATGTAAAGTAATGGAATCCGTTAACTGCTCCAGGTATCGATTAAAAATAGTAAGTTTCCAGATCATCGTTAAGGGCATTTTCTGCCCTGCTTTTTTGGCTCAACTGAATTGAATGTGATCAAGAAACTCTTGGAAATTTCAACATGCATTAAACAATAAATGATGTAACACTGTGATAATGTCAGAGGTGTGCCTCTAAGCGTCCTACATCCGCAAAGTTGACTTTTCTCATGGGTTGTGAGCGTCGCTGGCAAGGACAACGTCTGTTGCCATCCCTATTTGCCCTTGAGCTTAATGGCTTGTCGGGCTACTGCAGGAGGCAGGTAACAGTCAACCACAATAGTGTGGGGCTGCTATCACATGTAGGCCAGACTGGGCAAGACAGGCTCCCTCCATGAAGGGCGTGAGTGAAACCAGTGGGTTTTTAGAGCCATCGACGCTCGCCTCAGGGGTCACTATTGATGAGATTGGCTTTTCAATTCCAGGCTTAACCAACTGACTGCATAAGCCAGGGTATTCACCTGGGCTCCTGGGTTACCCATTCAGGGACACCATCAATTTGACAACCTAAGAGCTGTTTGTCCACAGCATCCGGTCTCCGTCGTTGCTATCGGAACCAGATTCGGGCACTGGCAGAACACTGGAGATGCTGACGATAGGTTCCTACAAAAGTAGAGCATGGGTCATAAATGCAGGTCAGTGCTGGTGGATTGTTTAGAACATGAGAGCTAGGAGCAGGAGTGGGCCATTCAGCCCCTTGAGCCTGCCCCCCCCCCCCCCCATTCATTACGACCATGGCTGATCTCATTTCGGCCTCAACTCCAATTTCCCGCCCTCTCCCCCATAACCTTTCAACCCGTGACTAATTCAAGATCTCTGTATCTCCTCCTTCAATTTATTCAGCGTCCCGGCATCCACTGCACACTGAGGTAGTGAATTCCACAGGTTCGCGACCCTTTGCGGAAATTAATTCCTCCTCATCTCTGATTGAAATCTCCCACCCCTTAGACCAAAACTATGGCCTCTCACCCTAGCATGCCCCACAAGGGGAAACATCCGCTCCACATCTACTCCGTCTATCTCCTTTAGCATCCTATATACCTCAGTTAGATCTCCCCTCATCCTTCTAAACTCTAGCGAGTACAGGCCTAAACTGCTCAATCTCTCCTCATAAGTCAAGCCCCCGCATCTCTGGAATCAATCCAGTGAACCTCCTCTGAACCGCCTCCTGTTCAACTACATCCTTCCTCAAGTAAGGGGAACAAAACTGTGCACAGTACTCCAGGGGCGGTCTCACCAATGCCTTGTACGGTTGCAACAACACTTCATATTTTTATACTCTATTCCTTTAGCAATAAATGCCAAAATTCCATTTGCCTCCCTCATTACCTGCTGTAGCTGCACACTAGCTTTCAGTGATTCATGCACAAGGACACCCAGATCCCTCTGCGCTGAAGCATTCCGAAGTCTCTCTCCATTTAAATAATAAGTCGCCTTTTTTATTCATCTGACCAAACTGGATAACCTCCCACTTACCCACGTTAAACTCCATCTGCCAAATTTTGACCCATTCACCTAACCTGTCCATATCCATCTGTAAATTCCTTATATCTTCATTGCAACTCACTTTTCCCACCTATTTTGGTGTCAACTGCAAATTTAAGGACTAATTACGAACGTGTGCACCAGTGTGACAGTGCAGGTCCATATACCAGACTTGTAGCTGTTGTAAAAAGACTTGACCTGTGCCTCTAGGAGAGTGTAGGTACTAATTACACTCTTGTATATAGATGACACTGTAATCACTAATACTAGACCAGTACCAATATTGTAGAACACATGCTACTTATAAACCTGCACCGGGAAACATTATATCCACTAAGCATTTCTCTTTGGAAAAATGATGGGTCCTGATAATTGACCTGAAGCTTTATGACGCTGACCGTAATCACAGTAAGCTTCCATCTACAGCAGATAATGGACATGCACCAACAATCCAGTTCAGGTGGGGTGCTTTTATGGGGCGTCCCCTTGCTGTTGGAGGAACAGGCCGATCCTTTCGAGGCAGCTTCTTCCTCAAGCACTGCATGTGAAGCTACCAGGTGTCCCGGCGCGTCGGTGCTCCTGCCGTTGGCGTCTGTTGCCAAGCTGCTGTCGCCGTGGGACATCATGGTGGGGTGCATGTCAGGCTGCAGGAGGTATTGCCAGTCCCCTCCCCCGACCCCCCATGTCCGAAGCCATTGGCTCCCGGTGTGTGAGAACGTATTTTCCAGGCCTTTTCACGTCGCACTCGCAGTTATACTTGAAGCAGAGCTTTGAGCATCCTACGCAGAGGATGCCCCTCGACCTGTGGCAGCCCTTTGACCTGTGGCAGCCCTTTGACCTGCGACAGCCCTCCCTCCATCCTGTGGATGTGCCCGAGCCTGGGCGGCTGGTTATGTGTGGTGAGTGCTAAGCAATTTGTGAACTCTGCCCTTCGAGAGGACTCTTCTGTTTGTGATACACCCATAAAGCGCACCCGGCGGCGGAGCTGTCTGTGACTCAACTGAGCCGAACCAAATGAACTCCATGGACTAAATCAGGGACAGGTTAAAACGCAGCCTCTTAAAGGGGAACTGCAAAGACAGAGAGGAAATTTAAAGGAAACTTACGAACGCCAAACCAGAACGCGGTGAAGAGGGCCCATACAACAGCCCAGTCCCCTGCGGTGCCTACCGGGCACTGAAGGTCTGGATGGTGATGTCAGACGCCGCGTGCTCCCTCTCCAGGGTCAACCAGCTGCAAACCTAGCCACGGAAGAGGGGCGGACAGACAGGTCGGACGACCCCCCCCCCCCTCGATCGCCCACTTCCCGGGCTTGTTAACGTCCAGCACGGCCAGGCCCGGGAGCAGGTTCCCCAGGAGGTCCTCCACCCACCTTCCCCCCCCTCCCCCCCAACGCCCCCCCCACCCCTCCTCCTCTCTGCACTGAGGGCCTGCGATAACGTCGGTAACTGGACCGTGTTTCGCATCCATTCAACAAGGCCGCAGGCCACAGAAACCATCACTGTTGTTCTAAGGGTCGGCTTGACCTTATTCCTTGCGCATATAGCGAGCTGGCCAAAAGCGGGGAGCGTCTTTGAGTGCCTCGATGTTTGCGTTGAGGGCGAAATGGCCCTCCCCATGTACCCAAGGTGGGAGAATTTGTGAACAAATTCAGCGGGTTACTGTGATCAGGGATGGAGGTCCTGCCGGCTGTTCATTGACCGCGGTTTTCTTGATGCTTAACCTGTCAGATTGCTTTATAGAAACGAGGAGCAGGAGTAGGCCATTCAGCCCTTCGAGCCTGCTCCCCCACTCATTCCGATCATGGCTGATCAGCCAACTCAATAGCCTGCTCCCGCTTTCTCCCAGACCCTGTGACCCCTTTCGCCCCAAGAGCTATATCTAACTCCTTCTTGTAAACATACAATGTTTTGGCCTCAACTACTGTCTGTGGTAACAAATTCCACAGACTCACCACTCTCTGGGTGAAGACATTTCTCCTCATCTCAGTCCTAAATGGTCTACCCCATATCCTCAGACTGTGACCCCTGGTTCTGGACTCCCCCCACCATCGGGAACATCCTTCCTGCATCTACCCTGTCCAGTCCTGTTAGAATTTTATAGGTTTCTATGAGATCCCCCCTCATTCTTCTGAACTCCAGCGAACATAATCCTAATCGACTCAATCTCTCCTCATATGTCAGTCCCGCCATCCCGGGAATCAGAGGGCACAGTGATAAAGTGACTGAATTAGCACTGTCAAGGCCCTTGAAAGTGCTCGGGGGTCATGGGTTCAAATCCCACCATGGCAACTGGTCGTATTTAAATTCAATTAATAAACTGGGAATGATAAAACTAGTCTCAGGGACGGCGACCACGGAGCTATCGTTGATTACTGTGAGAGAATGAAGAGTCTTGTCCCTTTGGGGAAGGGAAGCTGCTGTTATTACCTACATGTTCTGGCCTACGTGTGGCTCCACGTGCACATTGCTGCCCTCTGATATGGGCCAAACAGCAAGGTTGCTCTCGTCCCATGAAAGGTCAAAGCGGAGAAATGGTGTATTATAGTCACTGATTACAGGGAGGTGAGACAATGCATGTGTGAACTATGAGATCATTCTCAAGGGCCAAGATTCCATCATCAGACACACCAAGTGCAATTGCAAACTTACACAACTACCTATGGGGCCAGCAAAAGACTTGATGGGCCCACGCAACCCACTCAGTAATTCGAATGTTACACTGCGACTTGCATGACCACTTTCTTTTAACTCACAGCACTGGGTGGAGAAAACATATTTTGCATGGGGCTATTCGTCCGGACTGAGTGAATAAACATCTCTTTAGAATCCATGGTTTCTTTCAAGGTATTATCGGATTATGTGCTCTGAAAGAGAAACGTTACACGTAACCCGAATTTAGTCGGACAGTGGGATTTGATTGGGTACCTCAGACACGTGTCCCAGTTAAACCGAGTTCAGGAACAGTGACCTGTGAGTCCAACCGCCCTCTGGTGACCTTGTGCTGAACGTTCGGGATGTGAGTCGCTAATTCTCGGAAAATGAAACAGGCTCTGTGGTTAAAAACTCAGAGAGGAACACGGGACATAGGGGCAGGAGTAAGCTGTTCAGGCCTTCGAGCCTTCTGCGCCTTTTCATTAAGGTTATGACTGATCAGATTGTCATCTCAACTCCAGTTTCCTGTCTCCCATACCGACTGACTCCCTTCTCTATCAAAAAAACCGATGTAACCCAGCCTGGAATAAATTCAATGACTTGGCCTCCAGTGCTTTCTCAGGAAGAGCACTCCACACATAAACGAACCTCAGAGAGGACAAAAATGTTCCTTATCTCCATCTTATAAGGGAAGCCGCTTATTCTCAACATGTGTCCCCTAGTCCTAGTCTCCCCCCACAAGTGGACACTCGCAACCCCCTCGTATCTACCAAATTCAGTGTACTCAGCATCTTATATACTCCAATAAGATCACCTCTCCTTCCCCTCAACTCCAATGGGTACCGTCACAACCTGTCTAACCGGTCATAGGAATAAGCCATTCATTCCAGGAATGAGTCAGGTGAACCTTCTTTGAACTGCTTCTAAATCAATTATGTCATTTTTTTTTTCAAATCAGGAGACCGGAACTGCACACAGCATTCCTCGCCACTTCCCTCCACAAATGCAGTAAATATAGAAATTTAGAAATATAGAAACTAGGAGCCCTTCGAGCCTGCTCCCCCATTCATTTTGATCATGGCTGATCATCCAACTCAATAGCCTGCTCCCGCTTTCTCCCCATACCCTTTGATGCCTTTTTGCCCCAAGATCTATATCTAACTCCTTCTTGAAAACATACAATGTTTTGGTCTCAACTACTTTCTGTGGTAGTGAATTCCACAGGCTCATCACTCTCTGGGTGAAGACATTTCTCCTCATCTCAGTCCTAAATGGTCTACCCCGTATCTTCAGACTGTGACCCCTGGTTCTGGACTCGCCCCAACATCGGGAACATCCTTCCTGCATCTACCCTGTCCAGTCCTGTTAGAATTTTATAGGTTTCTATGAGATCCCCCCTCATTCTTCTGAACTCCAGTGAATATAATCCTAACCGACTCAATCTCTGCTTAAATGTCAATCCCGCCATCCCAGGAATCAGTCTGGTAAACCTTCGCTGCTCTCCCTCTATAGCAAGTACATCCTTCCTCAGATAAGGAATCAGTCTGGTAAACCTTCCCTGCTCTCCCTCGATAGCAAGTACATCTTTCCTCAGATAAGGAATCAGTCTGGTAAACCTTCGCTGCACTCCCTCTATAGCAAGTACATCCTTCCTCAGATAAGGAATCAGTCTGGAAAACCTTCGCTACACTCCCTCTATAGCAAGTACATTCTTCCTCAGATAAGGAGACCAAAACTGCGCACAATATTCCAGGTGTGGTCTCACCAAGGCCCTGTACAATTGCAGCAAGACATCCCTGCTCCTGTACTCGAATCCTCTGACTACGAAGGCCAACATACCATTTGTCTTCTTTACCGCCTGCTGCACCTGCATGCTTACCTTCAGCGACTGGTGTACAAGGACACCCAGATCTCGTTGCACAGTCTCCTCGCTCCCCCTCTCTCAATGTATAGCCATCCCTACTGTTATATTCAGCTCCCCTTGCCAACATTCCTTTTTGCCCCCCCTAATCCCTCCTGGCTGGGCAATAAGTGTCGGCATAGCCCGCGACACCCACATCCCATGAAAGAATACATGAAACAAGTTGTGTGCTAACTGGTTTTTTTTGTCTGATTCATGTACAAGGTCACCCAGATCCCTCTGTACCACTGAGTTCTGCAACCTCACTCCCTGTCAACAGTAGAGATGGACATCAAGCCTTCATTCCTTATCTGCCTTGTCACGCAGGTCATGGCATCAAGATGGTGTGAGCGCCTCCCCCTCAGGGCGCTCATAAAAATGGCTTTGACTGAGCGCCACATCTCAAGCCAGTTTTTGATGTTTTTTTTGCCCCGATTCATTTAAGGGATGCATACGTCACTGGCAAGGCCAGCAGTTTTGCCCATCCCTCTTTGTCCTTGAACTGAGTTACTTGCTTGGTGTGGGGGGGAGGGGTTTGTTAAGAGTGAACCACATTGCTGTGGGACTGGAGGCACATGTAGTGGGGGTGGGTTTCCATACCTAAAGGGATACCAGTGAACCAGACAGATATTGCAGCAATCAATTAGTTTTGTGGAAATCATTCCTGATTCTTGTTCTCACTTCCAGACTTGATTCATTGAACTCAAACTCCACCCTCTGCCAAGGTGGGATTTGAACTCATGTCCCCAAGAGAATTAAGCCTCTGAATTGCCAGTCCAGTGACATTATGACTGGGCTGCCATCTAACAGGACTAGACAGGGTAGATGCAGGAAGGATGTTCCCGATGGTGGGGGAGACCAGAACCAGGGGTCACAGTCTGAGGATACGGGGTAGACCATTTAGGACTGAGATGAGGAGAAATCTCTTTACCCAGAGAGTGGTGAGCCTGTGGAATTCACTACCACAGAAAGTAGTTGAGACCAAAACATTGTATGTTTTCAAGAAGGAGTTAGATATAGCTCTTGGGGTGAAAGGGATCAAAGGGTATGGGGAGAAAGTGGGAGCAGGATATTGAGTTGGATGATCAGCCTTGATCATATTGAATGGTAGAGCAGCCTCGATTTGCAGTGATGCCCTCAGTCTGATCATCCACTGCTCAGTTTTGCAACTGGTTCAAATGCTGACACTGTGTGTCTCGCTTTTCAATGTTGGGGTGTGCTACTTCACAGCAACTGCTGGAGTTTCCCCTTACCTCTGCTGACCAGTCTGGTGTGAGAAGTCATATTTAAGGGGGTGCACTGGAGGAGGTGCAGAGGAGATTCACCAGGATGTTGCCTGGGATGAAACATTTCAGTTATGAAGAGAGGTTGCATAGACTTGGGTTGTTTCTGTTGGAGCAGAGAAGACTGAGGGGCGACTTGATCGAGATGTACAAGATTATGAGGGGCATGGACAGGGTGGATAGGGAGCAGCTGTTCCCCTTTAGTTGAAGGGTCAGTCACAAGGGGACATAAGGTCAAGGTGAGGGGCAGGAGGTTTAGGGGGGATGTGAGAAACAACTTTTTTACCCAGAGGGTGGTGAGGGTCTGGAATGTGCTGCCTGGGAGGGTGTTGGAGGCGGGTTAGCCTCACATCCTTGAAAAAGTACCTGGATGAGCACTTGGCAGGTCATAACATTCAAGGCTGTGGGACCAAGTGCTGGTCAATGGGATTAGGTAGGGAGGTCAGGTGTTTCTCACATGTCAGTACAGACTTGATGGTGCTGAAGGACCTCTTCTGCATTGTGTGTGGTTCTTGGGATATAAACTCACTGCTCAGGCGCCCCATCTTCACTACAGAGCAAACAAAGAACAAGGAAAAGTACAGTACAGGAACAGACCCTTCGGCCCTCCAAGCCTGCGCCGATCATATTGCCCGTCAACTGAAACATTTTGCACTTCCGGGGTCCGTATCCCTCTATTCCCATCCTATCATGTATTTGTCAAGCTGCCTCTTAAACATCACTATCATACCTGCTTCCACCACCTCCTCTGGCAGCCAATTCCAGACACTCACTACCCTCTGCGTAAAAAACTTGCCCCACACATCTCCTCTATAGTTTTCTCCTCTCCCCTTAAATCTATGTCCCCCTAGTCATTGACTCTCCCACCCTGGGGAAAAAAACGCTTCTGACTATCTACTCTGTCCATGCCACTCATCATTTGGTCCACTTCCATCAGGTCGGCCCCCTCAATCTCCGTCGCTCTGGTGAGTGAGAAGTGCTCCTGAGTGACTTTCAGGGATGGGTGATGGTACGGTCAGAGGCGTGAGGCATGAATGGTGTGGGGGCCAGTCGTGTCCCTGAGACGAGGGGGGGGGGGGGGGGGGGGTGGGTGGGGAAGCAAGGG
Organism: Isurus oxyrinchus; assembly: GCA_026770705.1. Lineage (NCBI taxonomy): Eukaryota > Metazoa > Chordata > Chondrichthyes > Lamniformes > Lamnidae > Isurus > Isurus oxyrinchus. Next base: position 2,847,106 of record JANJGN010000048.1, read on the forward strand.
GGCAGCAGCAAGCCGGATGCCACTCCGGCATCGGCCGTCCAACCTGGAAAATCTGTGTGTCTGGCGCATCTGTGGCGGAAACTGCGCTCAAGGAACAGCCCCTCCTTGCGGAAAGAAGAGGACATTGCGATTGCTTATTGACCACCCCCCCCCCTTACAATTTGGAGAGTGCGTGGCTTCGCTCTGAGTCCCTGTCTCCAAAGGGTGCGGACATAAACCCTCCAGAGAAAGGTATTTGGGAGTGGGAGTGGGGGTGGAGGGGGGAGATAACCTGGAAAAGCACTTGCCCCCACCCCACACCACCCCCCCCACCCCCCAACCTCCACATAGCTGGATTCGCCAATCACCTCCCCCCCCCCTCCTTTTCAGGAATCGGGGCACAGACAGCGGTTTGGCAGAACTTGCCTCCCTCCCCAGGGGCGAAATCGGGCACGTCGCCCTCAAGAATGAAAATCATCTCCGCTCTCCTTGCTCTTCTGTCGGTGAACCAACCACTTCATCCTTGACCTTCAGGTTAGTCCTGGCTCCTGGGTCGCGTCCCACGAAAATCTGCCAGAGAGCCAGTCACTGAAACTGACTGATCTCCTGGTCCATTCCGCAAGCCCGCCCTTGCGACGACCTGAATGTCTGTTCCACACACGCAGGCTGCAGCCGAATAAGAAACGAAACTTTGGTTCACCGGGGTTTTTTTTTGGTCTCAGCGTCCGAGGCTGTCTCCAGCCTCAACATGACAGGAGGTGTCCCAGTGAGGGTGACTCTGAAGCGCCCTTCTATTCGCCTTACCGAGTGTTCCGCTGCCTGGACCTTTCCCGGTGCCGCACCAGAGCAGTTTGCCCTTTACCGTGTGGGAGCGATCACGCACCGGTGCTGTTCCGAGCTCCCTGCGGAACTGTGGCCAGACTTTATTGTTGGTGGTTTCAGGGGGTCAGCTGGCCATCTCGGTGGGTTTTTGCTGCTTCTTCCTGAACATGTGCCATAAAAGAGGGAGAGAGAGAGAGAGAGAAAGAGAAGGGGCAGCGGGGGATGTGCACACACACACACACACACACACACACAGACACACACACACCCACCCACCCACATCTCCACACAAACCCCAAACCCCCCGCACACACACACATACATCCCCACACAACCCCACCCCCCCACACACACACACCCACATCCCCACACAAACCCCAACCCCCCCCGCACACACACATGCACCCACCCACATCCCCACACAAACCCACCCCCACCACACACACACACACACACACACATCCACATCTCCACACAAACCCACCCCCACACACACACACCCCACACTCACACAACCCCAGCCCCCCCCACACACACACCCACCCACATCCCCACACAAATCCACCCCCCCCACACACACACCCACATCCCCACAAAAACCCACCGCCCCAACACACACCCACCCACCCACATCCCCAAACAAACCCACCCCCACCACACACACACACACACACACACCCACCCACATCCCCACACAAACCCACCCCCCCCCACACACACACCCACCCACATCCCCACACAAACCCACCCCCCCCCACACACACACCCACCCACATCCCCACACAAACCCACCCCCCCAACACACACCCACCCACCCACATCCCCACACAAACCCACCCCCCCCCACACACACACACCCCACCCACATCCCCACACAACCCCACCCCCACACACACACACCCACCCACATCCCCACACAAACCCACCCCCACCACACACACACACACACACCCACATCCCCACACAAACCCACCCCCCCCACACACACACACCCACATCCCCACACAAACCCACCCGCCCCACACACACACACCCACAACCCCACACAAACCCACCCCCCCACCACACAGCCACCCACCCACATCCCCACACAACCCCCCGACACACACACACACCCACATCCCCACACAAACCCACCCCCCCACCACACACCCACCCACCCACATCCCCACACAAACCCACCCCCCCCACACACACACACCCACCCACATCCCCACACAAACCCACCCCCCCCCCACACACACACACCCACATCCCGACACAGACCCACCCCCCCCACACACACACACACACCCACATCCCCACACAAACCCACCCCCCCCCACACACACACACCCACATCCCGACACAGACCCACCCCCCCCCACACACACACACACACCCACAACCCCACACAAACCCACCCCCCCCACCACACACCCACCCACCCACATCCCCACACAAACCCACCCCCCCACACACACACACACCCACATCCCCACACAAACCCACCCCCCCACACACACACACCCACATCCCCACACAAACCCACCCCCCCCACACACAAACACACCCACATCCCCACACAAACCCAACCCACCCCCACACACACACATACACCCACTCACATCCCCACACAAACCCACCCCCACACACACACACACCCACCCACATCTGCACACAACCCCACCCCTCCCACACACACACACACACACCCCCCACATCCCCATACAACCCCCCCCACACACACACACACCCACATCCCCACACAAACCACCCTCCACCACACACACACACGCACCCACCCACATTCCCACACAAACCCACCCCCCCACACACACACACCCACCTACATCCCTACACAAACCCCCACCCCACACAGACACACACACCCACATCTCCACACAACCCCCACCCCACACACACACACACACACACACACACCCACATCCCTACGCCCACCCCCCCACACACACACACACACACCCACATCCCGACACAATCCCCCCACACACACACCACCCACCCACATCCCCACACAACCCCACCCCCCCACACACACACACACCCACCCACATCCCCACACAAACCCCCTCCACACACACACACACACACACACCCACATCCCCACAAAACCCCACCCCCCCACACACACACACCCCCCCACATCCCCACACAAACCCCACCCCCCACCCCACACACCCACCCACATCCCCACACAAACCCCCCCCCACACACACACACCCACATCCCCACACAAACCACCCCCCCACCACACACACACACACACACCCCCCACATCCCCATACATACCCCCCCCACACACACAAACCCACATCCCCACACACACCACCCTCCACCACACACACACACACACACCCCCACAACCCCATGCAAACCCCCCCCCACACACACACACACCCACATTCTCATACAAACCCACCCCCCCACACACACACACACACCCACATCCCTACACAAAACCCATCCCACACACACACCCCCACACACACCCCCACACAAACCCACCCCCCCACACACACACACACCCACCCCACATCCCCACACAACCCCACCCCCCCCACACACCACACATCCACCCACATCCCCACACAACCCCCCCCCACACACACACACACCCACCCACATCCCCACACAAACGCCCTCCCCACACACACATCCACACACACACCCACATCACCACACAAACCCCCCCCCCACACACACACACCCACACCCACACCCCACACAAACCCACACCCCCCACACACACACACACCCACTCCCCACACAACACCACCCCCCACACACACACACACCCACCCACATCCCCACACAAACCCCCTCCACACCACACACACCCACATCCCCACACAACCCCCTCCACACACACACACACACACCCACACCCCACCACACCCCACCCCCCCCCCACACACACACACCCACACCCCCACACAAACACACCCCCACACACACACCCCACACTCACACAACCCCACCCCCCCCCCACACACACACACACACACCCACATCCCCACACAAAACCCACCCCCCACACACACACCCACCCACATCCCCACACAAATCCACCCCCCCCCACACACACACACACCCACATCCCCACAAAACCCCACACCCCCCCCCACACACCACACACACCCCACATCCCCACACAACCAACCCCCCCCCCCCACACACACGCACCCACATCCCCACACAAACCCACCCCCCCACACACACCCCACCCACCCACATCCCCACACAAACCCACCCCCACCACACACACACACACTCACATCCCCACACAAACCCACCCCCACCACACACACACACACATACACCCACATCTCCACACAAACCCACCCCCACCACACACACACACACCCACATCCCCACACAAACCCACCCCCCCAACACACCACCCCACCCACCCACATCCCCAAACAAACCCACCCCCACCACACACACACACACACCCACACACATCCCCACACAAACCCACCCCCCCCCACACACACACCACCCACAACCCCACACAAACCCACCCCCCCCCACCACACCACCCACCCCCACATCCCCACACACAACCCCCCCCCACACACACACACCCACATCCCCACACAAACCCACCCCCCCCCACCACACACCCACCCACCCACATCCCCACACAAACCCACCCCCCCCCACACACACACACCCACATCCCCACACAAACCCACCCCCCCCACACACACACACACCCACAACCCCACACAAACCCATCCCCCCACCACACACCCACCCACCCACATCTGCACACAACCCCACCCCCCCACACACACACACACACACACACCCCCACATCCCCATACAACTCCCCCCACACACACACACCCACATCCCCACACAAACCACCCTCCACCACACACACACACGCACCCACCCACATTCCCACACAAACCCACCCCCACACACACACACCCACCTACATCCCTACACAAACCCCCACCCCCACACAGACACACACACCCACATCTCCACACAACCCCCACCCCACACACACACACACACACACACACCCACATCCCTACGCCCACCCCCCCCCCACACACACACACACACCCACATCCCGACACAAATAACCCCACACACACACACCCACCCACATCCCCACACAACCCCACCCCCCCACACACACACACACCCCCCACCCACATCCCCACACAAACCCCCTCCACAGACACACACACACCCACCCACATCCCCACACAACCCCACCCCCCCACACACACACACCCACCCACATCCCCACACAAACCCCCTCCACACACACACACACACACACCCACATCCCCACAAAACCCCACCCCCCACACACACACACCCCCCCACATCCCCACACAAACCCCACCCCCCCACCCACACACCCACCCACATCCCCACACAAACCCCCCCCCACACACACACCCCCACATCCCCATACAAACCCCCCCCACACACACACAAACCCACATCCCCACACACACCACCCTCCACCACAAACACACACACACACACCCCCCACATCCCCATACAAACCCCCCCCCCACACACACACACCCACATTCTCATACAAACCCACCCCCCCACAAACACACACACACACACACACACCCACATCCCTACACAAAACCCATCCCACACACACACCCACACACATCCCCACACAAACCCACCCCTCCCACACACACACACACCCACATCCCCAAACAACCCCAGCCCCCCCACACACACACACATCCACCCACATCCCCACACAACCCCCCCCACACACACACACACCCACCCACATCCCCACACAAACGCCCCCCCCACACACACATCCACACACACACCCACATCCCCACACAAACCCCCCCCCCACACACACACACCCCACACCCACATCCCCACACAAACCCACACCACCCCCACACACACACAAACCCACATCCCCACACAAACCCCCCCCCCGACACACACACACCCACAACCACATCCCCACACATCCCCACACAAACCCCCCCCCCACACACACATAGACACCCCACACCCACACAGCAACACCACCCCCCCCACACACAGACACACACACCCACATCACCACACAAAACTCCTCCCCACACACACACACCCACATCACCACACAAGCCCCCCCACACACACACACCCACATCACCACACAACCCCCACCACACACACATAGACACCCCACACCCACACAGCAACACCCCCCCCACACACACAGACACACACACCCACATCACCACACAAAACTCCTCCCCACAAACCCACACACCCCACACCCACACAGCAACAACCCTCCCCACACACCCACACACCCCACACCCACACACCCCACACACACACAGCCCATACACACACAGCAACAACCCTCCCCACACACACACACACCCCACACTCACACCCACACAGCAACAACCCTCCCCCACACACCCACACACACCACACCCACACAGCAACAAACTCCCCCCACACACCAACACACCCCACACCCACACAGCAACAACCCTCGCCCACACACCCACACACCCCACACCCACACAGCAACAACCCTCCCCCACACACCCACACACCCCACACCCACACAGCAACAAACCCCCCCCCACACACACACAGCACACACCCACACAGCAACAACCGTCCCCCACACACTCACACACCCCACACCCACACAGCAACAACCCTCCCCCACACACCCACACACCCCACACCCACACAGCAACAAACTCCCCCCACACACCAACACACCCCCACACCCACACAGCAACAACCCTCGCCCAAACACCCACACACCCCACACCCACACAGCAACAACCCTCCCCCACACACCCACACACCCCACACCCACACAGCAACAACCCTCCCCCACACACCCACACACCCCACACCCACACAGCAACAAACCCCCCCACACACACACACAGCACACACCCACACAGCAACAACCGTCCCCCACACACTCACACACCCCACACCCACACAGCAACAACCCTCCCCCACACACCCACACACCCCACACCCACACAGCAACAAACTCCCCCAACACACCAACACACCCCACACCCACACAGCAACAACCCTCGCCCACACACCCACACACCCCCACACCCACACAGCAACAACCCTCCCCCACACACCCACACACCCCACACCCACACAGCAACAACCGTCCCCCACACACTCACACACCCCACACCCACACACCCCACACCCACACAGCAACAAACTCCCCACACACACCAACACACCCCACACCCACACAGCAACATCCCCCCCCCACACACCCTCACACCCCACACCCACACAGCAACAACCCTCCTCCACACACCCACACACCCCACACCCACACAGCAACAACCCTCCCCCACACACACACACCCCACACCCACACAGCAACAATCCTCCCCACACACACACACTCCCCACACCCGCACAGCAACACCCCTCCCCACACACCCACACACCCCACACCCACACAACAACAACCCTCCCGCCACACACCCACACACACCCACCACACCCACACAGCAACAACCCTCACCCACACACCCACACACCCCACACCCACACAGCAACAACCCTCCCCACACACCCACACACCCACACAGCAACAACCCTCCCCACACCAACACAGCAACAACCCTCCCCCACACACACACACACCCCACACCCACACAGCAACAACCCTCCCCAAACCCCCACACACCCACACCCACCACACCCACACACCCCACACCCACACACCCACACAGCAACAATCCTCCCCACACACCCGCACTCCCACACACCCCACACACCCACACAGCAACAACCCTCCCCACACCCCCACACACACACACACCCGCACACCCACACACCCACGCACCCACACCCACACAGCAACAACCCTCCCCACACACCCACACACCCACACACCACACACCCACACACAACAACCCTCCCCACACCCCCAAACACACACACACCCACACAGCAACAACCCTCCCCACACCCCCACACACCCACACACACACACACCCCACACCCACACAGCAACAACCCCCCCCACACACCCACACTCCCACACACCCCACACCCACACAGCAACAACCCTCCCCCACACACACACACACCCCACACCCACACAGCAACAACCCTCCCCACACACCCACACACCCCATACCCACACAGCAACAACCCTCCCCACACACCCACACCCCCCACACCCACACACACCCACACCCCCCACACACACACAGCAACAACCCTCCCCACACACCCACACACCCCACACCCACACAGCAACAACCCTCCCCCACACACCCACACACCCCACACCCACACAGCAACAACCCTCCCCCACACACACACACCCCCCACACACACACAGTAACAACCCTCCCCACACACCCACACACCCCACACCCACACAGCAACAACCCTCTCCACACACACACACACCCCACAACCACACAGCCCACACACACACAGCAACAACCCTCCGCACACACCCACAAACACACACACACACAGCAACAACCCTCCCCCACACACCCACACACCCCACACCCACACAGCAACAACCCTCCCCACACACCC
>JANJGN010000048.1:2858087-2865587 GCA_026770705.1 Isurus oxyrinchus
AATCGAAATATGTTGCTATTGGACGCAGGCGGCACCTGTTGCTGAACTGAGTCGAAGTGCCCACGATAAGGAAGGAATCCATTCAATGTTTCTCCCTCTAACCACTGGTCACTGTCGTCACCTTTCTACAGCTGGGGATCGCCCCAGTCGTGACCAGTCAGCCCAGCAGTCAGCTAAAGGAAGGGGAAAAATTCAACCTGACGTGTCAATACGAAGGCAACTTTAGATCTGTTACTTGGTACAAAGATGGCAAAGACATGAAAAAGAAGTCTGACGTCATTTCGGACACGGCACGCTCCAGTACCGGAGGAGAGTACAAATGGCAAAGTGCGGCGGATTTGGTACAGGTCCACGCTCATGAGCGAACCTCTGAAAGTGGTCACCATCGGTAGGTAAACTCCTCCTCAGTCCCCGAAAGTGACGAGGCCTCGCAGCCAAATGTAATATCGGCCCATGCTGCGCAGCAATAAATGTTGCCAAGTGACAAGAAACTATTGAAACAAGAGCAAAAGCCAGCGGGACACACTCGGCAGGTCCGACAGCATCTGCGGCAGGGAGGAGGAGAGAGTTAACGGTTCGAGTCTGTATCAGAACCAAGGAGGTGAAATATAAGCTGGTTGAGGGGGGGGGGCGGGGGTGGGGGGGGGGGGGGGGGGGGTTGTTGGAACAGGTTTGGGGGGGGGGGGCGGGGAGGGAGGGAGGGGGTGGAGTGGGACAGGTTGAGGGGGGGGTCCGACAGGTTGTGGGGGTTTGGGACAGGTTGGGGGTGGGGGACATGTTGAGGGGAGTAGTGGGACAGGTTGAGGGCGATGGGATAGGTTGAAGGGGGGGGTCGGGCAAGTTGAAGGGGGAGGGGCAGGTTGAGTGGGGGTGGGGCAGGTTGAGGGGGGGTGGGGCAGGTTGAGTGGGGGTGGGGCAGGTTGAGGGGGGGGTGGGGCAGGTTGAGGGGGGGCTGGTGAGACAGGTTGTGGCGGGGGGGATGGTGAGGCAAGTTGAGGGGTGGTGAGGAGACAGGTAGAGGGGGGGTGGGTGGGACAAGTTGAGGAGAGGGTGGGTGGGGACAGGTTGAGGGGGGATGGGGTGAGACAGGTTGAGGGGAGGGTGGGTGGGACAGGTTGAGGGGAGGGTGGGTGGGACAGGTTGTGGGGATGGGTGGGACAAGTTGAGGGGAGGGTGGGTGGGACAGGTTGTGGGGATGGGTGGGACAAGTTGAGGGGGAGGGTGGGTGGGACAGGTTGAGGGGGAATGGGTGGGACAGGTTGAGGGGGGATGGGTGGGACAGGTTGAGGGGGAGGGTGGGTGGGACAGGTTGTGGGGGGATGGGTGGGACAGGTTGAGGGGGTGGGGTGAGACAGGTTGAGGGGGGATGGCTGGGACAGGTTGAGGGGGTGGGTGAGACAGGTTGAGGGGGGATGGGTGGGACAGGTTGAGGGGGGATGGGTGGGACAGGTTGAGGGGGGATGGGTGGGACAGGTTGAGGGGGGGTGGGTGGGACAGGTTGAGGGGGGGTGGGTGAGACAGGTTGTGGGGATGGGTGGGACAGGTTGTGGGGGGATGGGTGAGACAGGTTGTGGGGATGGGTGGGACAGGTTGAGGGGGGATGGGTGGGACAGGTTGTGGGGGGATGCGTGGGACAGGTTGTGGGGGGATGGGTGGGACAGGTTGAGGGGGGATGGGTGGGACAGGTTGAGGGGGATGGGTGGGACAGGTTGAGGGGGGATGGGTGGGACAGGTTGAGGGGGGATGGGTGAGACAGGTTGATGGGGGATGGGTGGGGACAAGTTGATGGGGGATGGGTGGGACAAGTTGAGGGGGGATGGGTGAGACAGGTTGAGGGGGGATGGGTGGGGACAGGTTGAGGGGGTGGGTGAGACAGGTTGAGGGGGGATGGGTGAGACAGGTTGAGGGGGGATGGGTGAGACAGGTTGAGGGGGGATGGGTGGGACAGGTTGTGGGGGCGGTGGGACAGGTTGAGGGGGATGGGTGGGACAGGTTATGGGGGCGGTGGGACAGGTTGCGGGGCTTTTGGGACAGGTTGAGAGGGGGTGTGCAGGACAGGTTGAGGGTAGGGTGGGGGAGACAGGTTGAGGGGGTGGGGTGGGGCAATTTGAGGGGGGTGGATGGGGAGGTTGAGGAGGTGGGGTGGGGAGAGGTTGAGGGGTTGGGGGGTGGTACAGGTTGAGTGGGGGTGGGACAGGTTCGAGGGAGGGTGGTGAGAGACAGTTTGATGGGGGTGGTGAGACAGGTTGAGTGGGGGTGGAACAGGTTGAGGGAGGGTGGTGAGACAGGTTGAGTGGGGGTGGGACAGGTTGAGGGAGGGTGGTGAGACAGGTTGGGTGGGGGTGGGACAGGTTGAGGGAGGGTGGTGAGACAGGTTGTGGGTGTGGGTGGGACAGGTTGAGGGAGGGTTGTGAGACAGGTTGAGTGTGGGTGGGACAGGTTGAGGGAGGGTGGGACAGGTTGATGGGTGGTTGGTGAGACAGGTTGAGTGGGCGTGGGACAGGTTGATGGGTGGTTGGTGAGACAGGTTGAGTGGGGGTGGGGTGATACAGGTTGTGGGGGGTGGGACAGGTTGATGAGGGGGTGGGTTGCAACAGGTTGTGGGGTGGTGGTGTAAGTTGAGGGAGGTGGGTGGGACAGGTTGAGGGGGCTGAGGCATGTTGAGGGGGTGGGTGGGACAGGATGACGGGGGTGGTGAGACAGGTTGTGGGGGAAGTGGGACAGGTTGGGGGGTTGTTGGGACTGGTTGAGGGGGGTTTTGGGTGGGACAGGTTGAGGGGGGTTTTGGGTGGGACAGGTTGTAGGGGTGTGCGACAGGTTGAGGCGGGGGGTGTGCGGTAGGTTGATGGGGGTTGGGAGACAGGTTGAGGGGTGGGGTGGGACAGGTTGAGGGGGGCTGGGACAAGTTGAGGGGGGGTGGGAGAGGTTGAGGGGTGTTGGGAAGGTTGAGGGTGGTGGTGAGACAGGTTGGCGGGTGGGACAGGTTGAGGGGGGGGTGGGTGATTCTGGTTGAGGGGGGAGTGGGGGCAGGTTAAGTGGCGTGGGACAGGTTGAGTGGGGGTGGGGACAGCTTGAGTGCCGGTGGGACAGGTTGAGTGGGCGTGGGACAGGTTGAGTGGGGGTGGGACAGTCAGGTTGAGAGGAGGTGGGTGAGACAGGTTGAAGGGGGGGTGGTGGGACAGGTTTAGAGGGGTGGTGAGACAGGTTGAGTGGGGGTGGGACAGGTTGAGAGGGGGTGGGGACAGGTTGAGAGGGGGGTGAGTCAAGTTGAGTGGGGGTGCGACAAGTTGATGGGTGGTTGGTGAGACAGGTTGAGTGGGGCTGGGTGATACAGGTTGTGGGGGGTGGGACAGGTTGATGAAGGGGTGGTGCGACAGGTTGTGGGGGGGGTGGTGTAAGTTCAGGGGGGGTGGGTGGGACAATTTGAGGGGGTTGGGGCATGTTGAGGTGGTGGGTGGGACAGGTTAAGTGGGGTGGGGGTGACACAGGTTGAGGGGGGACTGGGACAAGTTGATGGGGGTGGATGGGAGAGCTTGAGGAGGTGGGGTGGAAGAGGTTTAGGGGATGAGAGAGGTTGAAGGGGGGTTGGAGAGTTTGAGGGGGTTTGTGGGACTGGTTGAGGGTGGGGTGGTGAGACAGGTTGAGAGGGGGTGGGACAGGTTGAGGGGGGTTGTGAGACAGGTTGGGTGGTGGGACAGGTTGAGGGGGGGGTGGGTGAGTCTAGCTGAGGGGTGTGGGGCAGGTTGAGGGGGGGTGGGGAGACAGGTTGAGAGGGGGGTGGGTGAGTCAGGTTGAGAGGGGGTGGGTGAGTCGGGTTGAGAGGGGGGTGGGTGAGTCGGGTTGAGAGGGGGGTGGGTGAGTCGGGTTGAGAGGGGGTGGGTGAGTCGGGTTGAGAGGGGGGTGCGTGAGTCAGGTTGAGAGGGGGTGGGTGAGAGGTTGACTGGAGGTGGGACAGGTTGAAGGGGGTTGGTGAGACAGGTTGAGGGGGTGGTGAGACAGGTTGAGGGGCTGGTGAGACAGGTTGAGTGGGGGTGAGTCAGGTTGAGAGGGGGTGGGTGAGAGGTTGATTGGAGGTGGGACAGGTTGAAGGAGGTTGGTGAGACAGGTTGAGGGAGGGTGGTGAGACAGGTTGAGGGAGGGTGGTGAGACAGGTTGAGGGAGGGTGGTGAGACAGGTTGAGTAGGGTGGTGGTGAGACAGGTTGAATGGGGGTGAGACAGGTTGAATGGGGGTGGTGGGACAATGAGTGGGGGTAGGACATATTGAGTGGGGGTGGGACAGATTGAGTGGGGGTGGGACAGATTGAATGGGGGTGGTGGGACAGTGATTGGGGGTGGGACAGATTGAGTGGGGGTGGGACAGATTGAGTGGGGGGTGGGACAGATTGAGTGGGAGTGGGACAGATTGAGAGGGGGTGGGTGAGTCAGTTTGAGTGGGGGTGGATGAGCGAGGTTGATTGGGGTGGGACAGGTTGAGGGGAGTTGGTGTGAAACAGGTTGAGTGTGGGTGGGACAGGTTGAGAGAGGGTGGTGAGACAGGTTGAGTGTGGGTGAGACAGGTTGAGGGGGGGTGGGACAGGTTGAGGGGGGGTGGTTAGACAGTTTGAGGGGGTGGTGAGACAGTTTGAGGGGTTGGTGAGACAGTTTGAGGGGGGTGGTGAGACAGGTTGAGTGGGGGTGGGACAGGTTGAGTGGGGGTGGGACAGGTTGATGGGAGGGTGGTGAGACAGGCTGAGTGGGGGTGGGACAGGTTGATGGGAGGGTGGTGAGACAGGCTGAGTGGGGGTGGGACAGGTTGAGGGGGGCTGGGACAAGTTGAGGGGGGTGGGAGAGGTTTAGAGGATGAGGTTGAAGGGGGTGGGAGAGGTTGAGGGGTGTTGGGAAGGTTGAGGGTGGTGGTGAGACAGGTTGGCGGGTGGGACAGGTTGAGGGGGGGGTGGGTGATTCTGGTTGAGGGGGAGTGGGGCAGGTTAAGTGGGCGTGGGACAGGTTGAGTGGGGGTGGGACAGGTTGAGTGCCGGTGGGACAGGTTGAGTGGGCGTGGGACAGGTTGAGTGGGGGTGGGACAGTCAGGTTGAGAGGAGGTGGGTGAGACAGGTTGAAGGGGGGGTGGTGAGACAGGTTTAGAGGGGTGGTGAGACAGGTTGAGTGGGGGTGGGACAGGTTGAGAGGGGGTGGGGACAGGTTGAGAGGGGGTTGAGTCAAGTTGAGTGGGGGTGCGACAAGTTGATGGGTGGTTGGTGAGACAGGTTGAGTGGGGCTGGGGTGATACAGGTTGTGGGGGGTGGGACAGGTTGATGAGGGTGTGGTGCGACAGGTTGTGGGGGGGGTGGTGTAAGTTCAGGGGGGTGGGTGGGACAATTTGAGGGGGGTTGGGGCATGTTGAGGTGGTGGGTGGGACAGGTTAAGTGGGGTGGGGTGACACAGGTTGAGGGGGACTGGGACAAGTTGATGGGGGTGGATGGGAGAGCTTGAGGAGGTGGGGTGGAAGAGGTTTAGGGGGATGAGAGAGGTTGAAGGGGGTTGGAGAGTTTGAGGGGGTTTGTGGGACTGGTTGAGGGTGGGGTGGTGAGACGGGTTGAGAGGGGTGGGGACAGGTTGAGGGGGGTTGTGAGACAGGTTGGGTGGTGGGACAGGTTGAGGGGGGGTGGGTGAGTCTAGCTGAGGGGTGTGGGGCAGGTTGAGAGGGGTGGGGAGACAGGTTGAGAGGGGGGTGGGTGAGTCAGGTTGAGAGGGGGTGGGTGAGTCGGGTTGAGAGGGGGTGGGTGAGAGGTTGACTGGAGGTGGGACAGGTTGAAGGGGGTTGGTGAGACAGGTTGAGGGGGTGGTGAGACAGGTTGAGGGGCTGGTGAGACAGGTTGAGTGGGGGGTGAGTCAGGTTGAGAGGGGGTGGGTGAGAGGTTGATTGGAGGTTGGGACAGGTTGAAGGAGGTTGGTGAGACAGGTTGAGGGAGGGTGGTGAGACAGGTTAGAGGGAGGGTGGTGAGACAGGTTGAGGGAGGGTGGTGAGACAGGTTGAGTAGGGGTGGTGAGACAGGTTGAATGGGGGTGGGACAGGTTGAATGGGGCTGGTGGGACAGTGAGTGGGGGGTAGGACATATTGAGTGGGGGTGGGACAGATTGAGTGGGGGTGGGACAGATTAAGAGCGGGTTGGGACAGATTGAGTGGGGGTGGGTCAGATTGAATGGGGGGTGGTGGGACAGTGATTGGGGGTGGGACAGATTGAGTGGGAGTGGGACAGATTGAGAGGGGGTGGGACAGATTGAGAGCGGGTGGGACAGATTGAGTGGGGGTGGGACAGATTGAATGGGGGTGGTGGGACAGTGATTGGGGGTGGGACAGTGATTGGGGGTGGGACAGATTGAGTGGGAGTGGGGACAGATTGAGAGGGGGTGGGTGAGTCAGTTTGAGTGGGGGTGGGTGAGTGAGGTTGATTGGGGTGGGACAGGTTGAGGGGAGTTGGTGAAACAGGTTGAGTGTGGGTGGGACAGGTTGAGAGGAGGGTGGTGAGACAGGTTGAGTGTGGGTGAGACAGGTTGAGGGGGGGTGGGACAGGTTGAGGGGGGGTGGTGAGACAGTTTGAGGGGGTGGTGAGACAGTTTGAGGGGGTGGTGAGACAGTTTGAGGGGGGTGGTGAGACAGGTTGAGTGGGGGGTGGGACAGGTTGAGTGGGGGGTGGGACAGGTTGATGGGAGGGTGGCGAGACAGGCTGAGTGGGGGTGGGACAGGTTGATGGGAGGGTGGTGGGACAGGTTGAGTGGGGGTGGGACAGGTTGAGTGGGGGTGGGACAGGTTGAGTGGGGGTGGGACAGGTTGATGGGAGGGTGGTGAGACAGGCTGAGTGGGGGTGGGACAGGTTGATGGGAGGGTGGTGAGACAGGCTGAGTGGGGGTGGGACAGATTGATGGGAGGGTGGTGAGACAGGCTGAGTGGGGGTGGGACAGGTTGATGGGAGGGTGGTGAGACAGGCTGAGTGGGGGTGGGACAGATTGATGGGAGGGTGGTGAGACAGGTTGAGTGGGGGTGGGACAGGTTGATGGGAGGGTGGTGAGACAGGCTGAGTGGGGGTAGGACAGGTTGAGTGGGGGGGTGAGACAGTTTGATGGGGGTGGTGAGACAGTTTGATGGGGGTGGTGAGACAGGCTGAGTGGGGGTGGGACAGATTGATGGGAGGGTGGTGAGACAGGTTGAGTGGGGGTGGGACAGGTTGATGGGGAGGGTGGTGAGACAGGCTGAGTGGGGGTGGGACAGGTTGAGTGGGGGGGTGAGACAGTTTGATGGGGGTGGTGAGACAGTTTGATGGGGGTGGTGAGACAGTTTGATGGGGGTGTTGAGACAGGCTGAGTGGGGGTGGGACAGGTTGATGGGAGGGTGGTGAGACAGGCAGAGTGGGGGTGGGACAGGTTGATGGGAGGGTAGTGAGACAGGCTGAGTGGGGGTGGGATAGGTTGAGTGGGGGTGGGACAGGTTGATGGGAGGGTGGTGAGACAGGCTGAGTGGG
>JANJGN010000048.1:2873087-2931993 GCA_026770705.1 Isurus oxyrinchus
GATACCATTTGAAGACATGGGTTACACGTTAACATAAAAGTATTCATTTTAATTTTTTAAATATTTAATGTTTCCCACCTATTTTTATAATTTTTTTCAAGTTTGTTTCCATTTTTATTCATTGTTCTATCCCCATCTTTTAGCCTATTTCCATATTTTTTATACCAACCCACTGTACTCTCTCCCCACTAGGGCCACTTGTTCCTGTTGTTCTTTCCAGAGTGTTTACCCTTGTCCTGCTATTATCACATTCTGCTCTCTGACCTTAATGCCACCATTAGCACCTCCTTTAGCCAGTGCCACTATCATTAACACCCCTTTGTCCCTTTGTTTATGACACCTTCGTCAATCTCTCCTTTGCCTCCACCTGTCACTGGCCTTCTATCCAGTTTTCACCTGTCCTACCCCCGCCCCTTAAACAGGATACATTTCACCACGTTTATATTTCTCTTTAGCTCTGAAGAAGAGTCATACGGACTCGAAACGTTAACCCTGTCTTTCTCTCCACAGACGCTGCCAGACCTGATGAGCTTTTCCTGCAATTTTCTGTTTTTGATTCAGATTTCCAGCATCCGCAGGGATTTGCTTTGATACTCTCCTCCTGGGGCCGGTTTATTTATAATTAGCACCTATACTGGCCTCCTGACAAGACCATGTGTTGCACCTATATTGTCCTGCTATGCAGGAATATAATTAGCATGTAATTAATTATTAATACTCAATTAATAATTAATTAATCAATAGTTAATAATTAATAAATAATAATCAGTAATTAATAATTAACTAGGAAACCCAATCAAAAATAATCATTAATAATCAATTAGTAAATAATTACTAATTAATAAATAATAACCAGTAATTAATAATTAATTATCATACACTTAATCAAAAATTAATCCGTAATAATCAATCATTAGTAAATAAATAATAGCCATTAATTAATAATTAATTAGAAAGAACTTAATCAAACATGAATCACTAATAATGAATCATTAGTAAATATTTAATAATTAATAAATAATAACCAGTAATTAATAACTAATTAGCATGCACTTAATCAAAAATAATCATTAATAATCAATTAGTAAATAATTACTAATTAATAAATAATAACAAGTAATTAATAATTAATTATCATACACTTAATCAAAAATTAATCCGTAATAATCAATCATTAGTAAATAAATAATAGCCATTA
Organism: Isurus oxyrinchus; assembly: GCA_026770705.1. Taxonomy (NCBI): domain Eukaryota; kingdom Metazoa; phylum Chordata; class Chondrichthyes; order Lamniformes; family Lamnidae; genus Isurus; species Isurus oxyrinchus. The sequence continues at coordinate 2,874,286 of JANJGN010000048.1, forward strand.
ATTAATAATTAATTAGAAAGAACTTAATCAAAAATGAATCACTAATAATGAATCATTAGTAAATATTTAATAATTAATAAATAATAACCAGTAATTAATAACTAATTAGCATGCACTTAATCAAAAAATAATCAGTAATAATCAATTAGTAAATATTAAATAGTTAAATAATAGCCAGTTATTAAAAATTGATTAGCATGCCCTTAATCCAAAGTTAATCATTAATAATCAGTCATTAGTAAATATTTAATAAATAATAATTCATAATTATTTAGCATATAATTAGCAGCTACGCTGTCCTCGTGGGTGGGCCAATAATTAGCCCATGCTGTCCTAATGTTACAGATTTATAATTGGTACCTGTGCTTGACCAATGATTTCATTGGTCAAGATGCATTGCCTATAGTGAAGTCCTTGACCTGCTGGATTAGGATCATGTCTTGAACATTAGCCTCCGTCTGGAAACAACCTGTGTTTACTACTTAGGCTCTTCGAGTGGTAGAGGATTGCCATTCTTTAATGCACTCCCTTGACTGCTTTTATCTGTCGAATAATATTTACCCCTGGTGATGGGAATCGAATCAGTTCGCGCTCGGGCCGGCTGAGTTTTCCCCAGCGTTTCCTGTTTTATTTCGGATTTCAGGGCTTGCCCCGGTCGCCGCAGTATTTCACTCATTCCCTCAGCTGAGAAACCTGCTGTTGACCCCGTGCCTTTTCAGGTGGTTGCCTAGGGCCCCGCTCCGACGTTATTGACGCTTCACTGAACGAGTCACCAGCTCAGTCAGTGAGCGGGATCAGCCCAGCTGTACGTTCGGGGAGGGAGACGCTTTGCCTCTCCAAGGCCGCAAGAGATGGGGCAACTGATGTCCGATCGACAGCTCAGACGGCCATGCTCCCCCGTCCAGAACTAAATAAAACCCGAACAGGAACGAGTTGAGCGTGTAGAGAGGTGGCGCATGCATGTATTTCCCAGAAGAAGGGTTTCAAGTGTTCTTCATCATATCAGCCAATGCCAATCAGCCAAGGATGTGATTGCGCTGGAGGGGGTGCAGAGGAGATTCACCAGGATGTTGCCTGGGATGAAACATTTAAGTTACGAAGGGAGGTTGGACAGACTTGCGTTGTTTCCGTTGGAGCGGAGAAGACTGAGGGGCGACCTGATCGAGGTGTACAAGGATTGTGAGGGGCATGGACAGGGTGGATAGGGAGCAGCTGTCCCCCTTTAGTTGAAGGGTCAGTCACGAAAGGGCATAATTCAAAGTGAGGGGCAGGAGGTTTAGAGGGGAGAATGTGAGGATAAGCTTTTTTACCCAGAGGGTGGTGAGGGTCTGGAATGCGCTGCCTGGGAGGGTGGTGGAGGCGGGTTAGCCTCACATCCTTTAAAAAGTAGCTGGATGAGCACTTGGCACCTCATAACATTCAAGGCTATGGGGCCAAGTGCTGGTAAATGGGATTAGGTAGGTAGGTCAGGTCTTTCTCATGTGTCAGTACAGACTCGATGGGCCGATAGGCCTCTTCTGCATTGTGTGATTCTGTGATGTCCAGCCAAAGCACCTTAAAACTGAGTCACCCTGTCCGTGTACCATCAGCCGATTGGGACAGTTCATCTTTGTCCACACTGTCTAAACCCAGTGTCATATTGTTCCCCTCTATCAAAACTCCCCTCAATCCATTGGGCTCTAGAACAAACCTCGCTTACCCAATGTAAAATTTGAAAAAATAACAGAAAAAAAGTAACCTGCTGGACAAAGTCAGGTCTGGCAGCAGCTGTGCAGGCAGCAGCCGAGTTAACATTTCCAGGCCGTTGGACTCTTCCTCAGAGCTGAGGAGAGATGGAATTGTGATGGATTCCATGCTGTTTATGGGGTGGGAGGGGAAGGGGTGAATCAATACAGAATTGTGGGGATAGGTGAGAGCTCAGGGGAGATTAACAGAGACGTGATGGACACAGGACAAAGGTAATGTTAAAGACTGAAGAAGGTGCTAATAGCGGCACAAAGGTAAAATAGCGGAATGTGTGATTAGCAGAACAAGGGTCATGCTCTGTGAAAGCACAAAATGGAAACAAGTGACAGATGGCCCTGTGGGGGTGGGGGTTGGAAAGAACGATAAAATATTAATAAATAAGAAAATAAATACACAAATAAAATACATAAATATCTAAATAATCACGTGCATAAACAAATGCGTACAAAAATAAATAAATACATACAAAAATATATAAATAAGCATATGCATGAACAAATGCATGCATATATAAATAAATACATAAATATATAAATAGACACATACATAAATAATTACACACAAATATATGAATAAATATATGCATAAACAAATGCATACACACATAAATAAATACATACATAAATATATGAATAAATACATGCATAAACAAATACATACAAACATAAATAAATATGCACATAAATATATAAATAAATACATGCATTAACAAATGCATACACATAAATAAATACATACATAAATACATAAATAAACATGCATTAACAAATACATACATAATCACACCAATAAATATATAAAGTACACATGCATAAACAACTGCATACATACATAAAAATACATACATACATAAATATATAAATAACACATGCATAAACAAATGCATACATACTTAAATATACAGATAAACATGCATAATCAAACGCATACATACATACATACGTAAATGTATAAACACATGCATTAACAAATGCATACATACATACATAAATAAATGCATACAGAAACACATAAATAAATAAATAAACAAACACGTAATTAAGTACTTAAAATTAAATTTTTTTAAAAAATTAACCTGGATTCCGGAGTGGTAGGGATGGAGCAGGGAGTATTTTGCATTCATCCTAGCTGATCCAACCTGGCCTTGTAGCTGCCATGACTCATCACTGAAAAGATGTGGCTGAAATCCCACCTGCACTGTTTCAGGGACCGCCCCCCCCAACCCCCCATCCCACCCCCACCCCCGCACCCTTCTCTTTCCTAAAGTATCCTAATCGTTACTTGACGTAATACACTGTAGGTGCCCTCAGCTGAGCTTTGTAAACGTTCTTTCCAGCAGAATGCTGCGGATGTTGGAAATCTACAAGAAATGGGGAAATAATGCTCGAAAAAATTTCAGGGGATTAGGCAGCATCTAAAGTGAGAAACAGAGTTAACATTTTATGTCTGAGGTCTTTCATCAGAAACTGCCCAGTTTCTGTACTGAATAAAAATATTAATGAAATCTATGATCCCATATCAGTACCTCAGTATTAGTTTCATTTGATGTTCCACCCTCAAGGATAGGTACACAGATAGCATTGGGTTCTCTCTCTCTCTCTCTCCCCTCTCTCTCTGCGCAGGCTCTTTGAACTGAGCCATTGAGTTTATTTTTCCATCTCCCAGTGCCCTCTATCGAAATGAAACACCTGACACTTCTTTACAGAGCACTCCCTCTGCCACTTGACTGCCCTTTCTGATAACTTAGCACTTTCAAATTAGCCCTTTCACAGGCACATTGAGTAGGAAGCAGGCCCAGGTCAGAAGTTGGCTGATTGATTTTTAAAAAAATCATTACAATCCGTAGGCCAGGCATTACTTTAAGAATTCTACTTACTATCTGTCAGGAGGAAATTAAAAATGTTAAAAGAGAATACAGAGAGGATTTACTGAAAAACCCTAAAAGTGTCCAGGCAGTCATGGCTGTTGAACATATTAAGAGTTGGAAGATTACCAGGTGAACATTGCACAGCCTTGAGAGTCAGACTGGAGACACAAGAAAGGACAGAAATTAGTTTAAGTGTACTCCCCTGTCCCATAGGGAAGGGCAGATGATATGAAACAGAAAAAGTCATGAGTTGTGTGAACCAAGGGCTTTGCTTATGTGTTTTTATTTGATTGGTTAATATAATTATGTATAAATCCTTTAGCATAATTGGTTAGCAAAATCACACGTTTGTGCACTGAATAGGATAGAGTTAGCAGGGGACCGGTGTGTTGGTTACTGATCAGATGTATTCAACTGTGTTATGATAAGAAAAAAGGTACAAAAGTAATGCCATGTAATCAATCTGGGAGCTGGGTCTTCATTCTCAGGAACGATTGTGGCTCCCTTGCATATACTTGAATAAAATCGGTTAAAAGGAACACTGAGCTCGTGTGGTTGCTGTGTGATTGGAGATTGTAATTCCTCTTCGTCAACTGGCCGATGTGGTAGTTGCAGAATTGGGGGGAGCGCCCTCCTCGCTATCAAACGAGGTCACAGAGACAGACTGCAGTATATGACTAACTTAGATGGCAGGAAGGTGACTAACCAGTCTGCTGTAATTACAGTGATTCCAGTATCAAAACCAGATCTACAAGCCGAACCTGGAGCCAAGGTCATAGAGGGAGAGAAAACATCACTCATCTGCTCAGTGTCCACAGGGTCTGCCCCGATTACCTACATCTTCATTCACAATTTAAATAAAGAAATCTACTGGGAGATCTCCAACGATAGCAGAATTACTTACAAAATGACTGATGTCAGAAAAAACTCAGCAGGGAATTACAGTTGCAAAGTCTCAAACAAGGCACCGGGACTTGCTCTCCAAAGTGAATCCATAACGGTTGCAGTGATAGGTGAGTTTATTTGTTATTAATCTTTCACGGGCCGTGGGCCTTGCTGGCTGGGCCGGCATGTTTTAATTCCCTATCCCTAACGGCCCCTTCAAGAGGTGGTGGGTGAGCCGCTTTCTTGATCCGCTGCAGTGCCTGTGGTGTAGGTACACCCACAGCGCTGTTAGGGAGGGAGTTCCAGGATTTTGTCCATGTGGTGTAGGTACACCCACAGTGCTGTTAGGGAGGGAGTTCCAGGATTTTGTCCCTGTGGTGTAGGTACACCCACAGCGCTGTTAGGGAGGGAGTTCCAGGATTTTGTCCCTGTGGTGTAGGTACACCCACAGCGCTGTTAGGGAGGGAGTTCCAGGATTTTGTCCCTGTGGTGTAGGTACACCCACAGTGCTGTTAGAGAGGGAGTTCCAGGATTTAGTCCCTGTGGTGTAGGTACATCCACAGTGCTGTTAGGGAGGGAGTTCCAGGAATTTGTCCTTGTGGTGTAGGTACACCCACAGTGCTGTTAGGGATGGAGGTCCAGGATTATGTCCGTGTGGTGTAGGTACACCCACAGTGCTGTTAGGGATGGAGTTCCAGGATTTTGTCCCTGTGGTGTAGGTACACCCACAGTGCTGTTAGGGAGGGAGTTCCAGGATTTTGTCCCTGTGGTGTAGGTACACCCACAGTGCTGTTAGGGATGGAGTTCCAGGATATTGTCCCTGTGGTGTAGGTACACCCACAGTGCTGTTAGGGAGGGAGTTCCAGGATTTTGTCCCTGTGGTGTAGGTACACCCACAGCGCTGTTAGGGAGGGAGTTCCAGGATTTTGTCCATGTGGTGTAGGTACACCCACAGTGCTGTTAGGGAGGGAGTTCCAGAATTTTGTCCCTGTGGTGTAGGTACACCCACAGCGCTGTTAGGGAGGGAGTTCCAGGATTTTGTCCCTGTGGTGTAGGTACACCCACAGCGCTGTTAGGGAGGGAGTTCCAGGAGTTTGTCCCTGTGGTGTAGGTACATCCACAGTGCTGTTAGGGAGGGAGTTCCAGGATTTTGTCTCTGTGGTGTAGGTACACCCACAGTGCTGTTAGAGAGGGAGTTCCAGGATTTTGTCCCTGTGGTGTAGGTACATCCACAGTGCTGTTAGGGAGGGAGTTCCAGGATTTTGTCCCTGTGGTGTAGGTACACCCACAGTGCTGTTAGGGAGGGAGTTCCAGGATTTTGTCCCTGTGGTGTAGGTACACCCACAGTGCTGTTAGGGAGGGAGTTCCAGGATTTTGTCCCTGTGGTGTAGGTACACCCACAGTGCTGTTAGGGAGGGTGTTCCAGGATTTTGTCCCTGTGGTGTAGGTACACCCACAGTGCTGTTAGGGAGGGAGTTCCAGGATTTTGTCCCTGTGGTGTAGGTACACCCACAGTGCTGTTAGGGAGGGAGTTCCAGGATTTTGTCCCTGTGGTGTAGGTACATCCACAGTGCTGTTAGGGAGGGAGTTCCAGGATTTTGTCCCTGTGGTGTAGGTACACCCACAGTGCTGTTAGGGAGAGAGTTCCAGGATTTTGTCCCCTTGTTGTAGTTACACCCACAGCGCTGTTAGGGAGGGAGTTCCAGGTTTTTGCCCTTGTGGTGTAGATACACCCACGGTGCTGTTAGGGAGGGAGTTCCAGGATGTTGTCCGTGTGGTGTAGGTACACCCACAGTGCTGTTAGGGAGGGAGTTCCAGGAGTTTGTCCCTGTGGTGTAGGTACACCCACAGTGCTGTTAGGGAGGGAGTTCCAGGATTTTGTCCCTGTGGTGTCGGTACACCCACAGTGCTGTTAGGGAGGGTGTTCCAGGATTTTGTCCCTGTGGTGTAGGTACACCCACAGTGCTGTTAGGGAGGGAGTTCCAGGATTTTGTCCCTGTGGTGTAGGTACACCCACAGTGCTGTTAGGGAGGGAGTTCCAGGATTTTGTCCCTGTGGTGTAGGTACTCCCACAGTGCTGTTAGGGAGGGAGTTCCAGGATTTTGTCCCTGTGTTGTAGGTACACCCACAGTGCTGTTAGGGAGGGAGTTCCAGGATTTTGTCCCCTTGTTGTAGTTACACCCACAGCGCTGTTAGGGAGGGAGTTCCAGGTTTTTGCCCTTGTGGTGTAGGTACACCCACGGTGCTGTTAGGGAGGGAGTTCCAGGATGTTGTCCATGTGGTGTAGGTACACCCACAGTGCTGTTAGGGAGGGAGTTCCAAGAGTTTGTCCCTGTGGTGTAGGTACACCCACAGTGCTGTTAGGGAGGGAGTTCCAGGATTTTGTCCATGTGGTGTAGGTACACCCACAGTGCTGTTAGGGAGGGAGTTCCAGGATTTTGTCCATGTGGTGTAGGTACACCCATAGTGCGGTTAGGGAGGGAGTTCCAGGAATTTGTCCCTGTGGTGTAGGTACACCCACAGTGCTGTTAGGGAGGGAGTTCCTGGATTTTGTCCCTGTGTACACCCACAGTGCTGTTAGAGAGGGAGTTCCAGGATTTTGTCCCTGTGGTGTAGGTACACCCACAGTGCTGTTAGGGAGGGAGTTCCAGGATTTTATCCGTGTGGTGTAGGTACACCCACATTGCTGTTAGGGAGGGAGTTCCAGGATTTTATCCGTGTGGTGTAGGTACACCCACAGTGCTGGTAGGGAGGGAGTTCCATGATTTTGTCCCCGGGGTGTAGGTACACCCACAGTGCTGTTAGGGAGGGAGCTCCAGGAGTTTGTCCCTGTGGTGCAGGTATACCCACAGCACTGTTAGGGAGGTAGTTCCAGGATTTTGTCCCTGTGGTGTAGGTACACCCACAGTGTGGTTAGCGATGGAGTTCCAGGATTTTGTCCCCGTGGTGTCGGTACACCCACAGTGCTGTTAGGGAGGGAGTTCCAGGATTTTACCTGTGTGGTGTAGGTACACCCATAGTGCTGTTAGGGAGGGAGTTCCAGGATTTTGTCCCTGTGGTGTAGGTACACCCACAGTGCTGTTAGGGAGGGAGTTCCAGGATTTTGTCCTTGTGTTGTGGGTACACCCACAGTGCTGTTAGGGAGGGAGATCCAGGATTTTGTCCCTGTGGTGTAGAACACCCACAGTGCTGTTAGAGAGGGAGTTCCAGGATTTTGTCCCTGTGGTGTCGGTACACCCACAGTGCTGTTAGGGAGGGAGTTCCAGGATTTTATCCGTGTGGTGTAGGTACACCCACAGTGCTGTTAGAGGGAGTTCCAGGATTTTGTCCCTGTGGTGTAGGTACACCCACAGTGCTGTTAGGGGCGGAGTTCCGGGATTTTGACTGATTGACAGTGAAGGAACTGCCGGTATGTTTCCAAGTCAGGTTCGCGAGTGGCTCGGAGGGGAAGTTCCTGGTGGTGGTGTTCCCATCTACCTGCTGCCCTTATCCTCCTAGTGATCTTCTAGATGCTAGTGGTCGTGGGTTTGGAAGGTGCTGTCGAAGGAGCCTTGGTGAGTTTCTGCAGTGCATCTTGTAGATGGTACACACACTGCTGCTACTGTGCGTCGGTGGTGGAGGGAGTGAATGTTTGTGGATGGGGGGCTGATCAAGCGGGGCTGCTTTGTCCTGGATGGTGTCGAGCTTCTTGAGTGTAGTGGGAGCTGCACTCATCCAGGCAAGTGGGGAGTATCCCATCACACTCCTGACTTGTGCCTTGTAGATGGTGGACAGGCTTTGGGGAGTCAGGAGGTGAGTTACTCTCCGCAGGATTCCCAGCCTCTGACCTGCTCTTGTAGCCACAGTATTTATATGGCTGAACAAAAACAGAATTACCTGGAAAAACTCAGCAGGTTCTGGCAGCATCGGCGGAGAAGAAAAGAGTTGACGTTTCGAGTCCTCATGACACTTCGACAGAACTTGATTTCGAGTCCAAGAAAGAGTTGAAATATAAGCTGGTTTAAGGTGTGTGTGTGGGGCGGAGAGATAGGGAGAGAGAGAGGTGGTTGTGTGGACAAACAAGCAGTGATAGAAGCAGATCATCAAAAGATGTCAGCGACAATGGTACAATAGAACACATAGGTGTTAAAGTTAAAGTTGGTGATATTATCTAAACGAATGTGCTAATTAAGAATGGATGGTAGGGCACTCAAGGTACAGCTCTAGTGGGGGTGGGGGGAGCATAAAAGATTTTAAAATATTTAAAAATAATGGAAATAGGTGGGAAAAGAAAAATCTATATAATTTATAGGGGAAAAAAAGGGGGAAACAGGAAGGAGTTAGGGATGGGGGAGGGAGCTCACGACCTAAAGTTGTTGAACTCAATATTCAGACCGGAAGGCTGTAAGGTGCCTAGTCGGAAGATGAGGTGCTGTTCCTCCAGTTTGCGTTGGGCTTCACTGGAACAATGCAGCAAGCCAAGGACAGACATGTGGGCAAGAGAGCAGGGTGGAGTGTTAAAATGGCAAGCGACAGGGAGGTTTGGGTCATTCTTGCGGACAGACCGCAGGTGTTCTGCAAAGCAGTCACCCAGTTTACGTTTGGTCTCTCCAATGTAGAGGAGACCACATTGGGAGCAACGAATGTAGTAGACTAAGTTGGGGGAAATGCAAGTGAAATGCTGCTTCACTTGAAAGGAGTGTTTGGGCCCTTGGACGGTGAGGAGAGAGGAAGTGAAGGGGCAGGTGTTACATCTTTTGCGTGGGCATGGGGTGATGCCATAGGAGGGGGTTGAGGAGTAGAGGGTGATGGAGGAGTGGACCAGGGTGTCCCGGAGGGAGCGATCCCTACGGAATGCCGATAAGGGGGGTGAAGGGAAGACGTGTTTGGTGGTGGCATCATGCTGGAGTTGGCGGAAATGGCGGAGGATGATCCTTTGAATGTGGAGGCTGGTGGGGTGATAAGTGAGGACAAGGGGGACCCTATCATGTTTCTGGGAGGGAGGAGAAGGCGTGAGGGCGGATGCGCGGGAGATGGGCCGGACACGGTTGAGGGCCCTGTCAACGACAGTGGGTGGAACACCTCGGTTAAGGAAGAAGGAGGACATGTCAGAGGAACTGTTTTTGAAGGTAGCATCATCGGAACAGATGCGACGAAGGCGAAGGAACTGGGAGAATGGGATGGAGTCCTTACAGGAAGCGGGGTGTGAGGAGCTGTAGTCGAGGTAACTGTGGGAGTCGGTGGGTTTGTAATGGATATTGGTGGACAGTCTATCACCAGAGATTGAGACAGAGAGGTCAAGGAAGGGAAGGGAAGTGTCAGAGATGGACCACGTGAAAATGATGGAGGGGTGGAGATTGGAAGCAAAATTAATAAATTTTTCCAAGTCCCGACGAGAGCATGAAGCGGCACCGAAGTAATCATCGATGTACCGGAGAAAAAGTTGTGGAAGGGGGCCGGAGTAGGACTGCAACAAGGAATGTTCCACATACCCCATAAAGAGACAGGCATAGCTGGGGCCCATGCGGGTGCCCATAGCCACACCTTTTATTTGGAGGAAGTGAGAGGAGTTGAAGGAGAAATTGTTCAACGTGAGAACAAGTTCAGCCAGACGGAGGAGAGTAGTGGTGGATGGGGATTGTTCGGGCCTCTGTTCAAGGAAGAAGCTAAGGGCCCTCAGACCATCCTGGTGTGGGATGGAGGTGTAGAGGGATTGGACGTCCATGGTGAAGAGGAAGCGGTTGGAGCCAGGGAACTGGAAATTGTTGATGTGACGTAAGGTTTCAGAGGAATCACGGATGTAGGTGGGAAGGGACTGGACAAGGGGAGAGAGAAGGGAGTCAAGATAACGAGAAATGAGTTCTGTGGGGCAGGAGCAAGCTGAGACGATCGGTCTACCGGGGCAGTTCTGTTTGTGGATTTTAGGTAGGAGATAGAAGCGGGCCGTCCGAGGTTGGGCGACTATCAGGTTGGAAGCTGTGGGAGGGAGATCCCCAGAGGAGATGAGGTCAGTGACAGTCCTGGAAACAATGGCTTGATGTTCAGTGGTGGGGTCATGGTCCAGGGAGAGGTAGGAGGAAGTGTCTGCGAGTTGACGCTCAGCCTCCGCGAGGTAGAGGTCTATATATGGCTGGTTCAGTTCAGCTTTTGGTCAATGGTAACCCCCAGGATGTTGATAGTGGGGGGGATTCAGTGATGGTAATGCCATTGAACGTCAAGGGGGCGATGGTTAGATTCTCTCTTGTAGGTGATGGTCATTGCCTGGCACTTGTGTAGCATGAATGTTACTTGCCACTTGTCAGCCCCAAGCCTGGATATTGTCCAGGCCTTGCTGCATTTGGACATGGGGCTGCTTCAGTATCTGAGGAGTGGTGAATGGTGCTGAACATTACGCAACCATCAGCGACCACCCCCACTTCTGACCTTATGATGGAAGGGAGGTCATTGATGAAGCAGCTGAAGATGGTTGGGCCGAGGACACTACCCTGAGGAACTCCTGTAGTGATGTCCTGGAGCTGAGATGATTGACTCCAACAACCACAACCATCTTCCTTTGTGCTAGGTATGATTCCAACCAGCGGAGAGTTTCCCCCCTGATTCCTATTGACTCCAGGTTCACTAGGGCTCCTTGATGCCACACTCAATCCAATGTTGCCTTGATGTCAAGGGGCAGTCAATCTCACCTCACCTCAGGAGATCAGCTCTTTTGCGCTTGATTGAACCAAGGCTTTAATGAGGTCAAGAGCTGAGTGGCCCTGGTGGAACCCAAACTGGGCATCAGTGAGCAGGTCATTGCTAACCAAGTGCCAGTGGTTAGCACTGTTGATGATGCCTCCCACCACTTTCCTGATGACAGTGGGCAGTTAAGGGTAGCCACACTGATGTTGGTTTGGAGTCACATAATAGGCCAGACCAGGTAAGGACGCAGATGTCCTTCCCTTAAACGATATTAGTGAACCAGATTTTTTTTTGTTTGTTTTGTAGCGATGGATAATGGTTTTACACTCACTATGACCGAGGCTGGTTTCTAATTCCAGATTTGTGGATAGAATTCCAAAATCCACCAGCTTCCGTGGTGGGATTTGAACCGGTGTCCCCGGGGCATGAACCTGGACCTCTGCATTGACAGGACAGTTGCATATTTTGTGTTGTTGTTGCGTCAGTCAAATGCAGTGATGCGATTTAGTCTAAGTTAGCAACCCAAAAGGAGCTTCCATGTTCGATTTAGACCGTGAATTCCGTCCCTGACCCCGGCACCTTCAATGTTCCTCTCCAGTTCCCGTGGACGGCGCTTCTATCACCTCTGAAGCCAACAACACGGAGGTTCCCATCGGGGGTCATCTCGTTCTGCACTGTTTGCTGAAGGCAGGCACCTCTCCACAGTTCCTTTGGTACCTGAACCGCCAGCGCTTAGAAAACTCCAGCGAGTATTATGACCTCAGGGCGGACGGGAGTGAGCTCAATATTCATTCCTTCCAGAAACGCCATGAAGGACGGTATCACTGTGAAGCAAACAACGCAGGGCCCAATGGAGTGAGATTTAACACGACAAGCAATGAGATCCACATCACAACGCCAGGTAACAGGTTAATGTTCCTTGGTCTGATTTTATTCTACACTATATGTTGGGGAACACAGTTTATTGAGTCCCGGTGATATATGGAAATAGACATCCCCCCCCGCCAACCTCCCGTACCCCCCATGGGGTGAACATTTCTATGTTCAATTTCTGCTCATGGGTTTCATATTAATGTATCAACGCTGCTTCTAAAATAATCTAGCAGCATTTAACAGGGGATGAGGGGGAATAATATAGAGGTCGTGGCGAGAGAGAATGACAGAGAGAGAAGGAGAGACAGGAAGAGAAAGACAGAGAGAGAGGGGGGAAGCGAGAAACAGAGAGAGGGAGAGAGAGAGAGACCGAGAGCAAGAGAGAGACTGAGACAGAGAGAAAGATGGAGAGAGAAATGGAGAGAGAAACAGAGACAGATAGGGGGAGAGAGAGAGAGAGAGAGAAAGAGAGAGAGAGAGAGACAGAGGAGGAGAGAAAAAGAGATAAATAGATAAAAACAGAGAGAGAGAGAGAGACCAAGGCAGAGAAAGAGAGAGAGAGAGAGATTGAGGTAGAGAGAGGGAGAGAGAGAGACCGAGAGATAGAGAGAGAGAGAAACAGAGACAGAGAGAAAGGGAGAGAGAGAGTGAGAAAGAGACAGAGGAGGAGAGAGAGAGGGAGACCAAGCCAGAGAGAGGGAGAGAGGGCCGGAGAGAAAGAGAGAGAGAGAAACAGAGACAGAGAGAAAGGGAGAGAGAGAGAGTGAGAAAGAGACAGAGGAGGAGAGAGAGAGGGAGACCAAGCCAGAGAGAGGGAGAGAGGGCCGAGAGAGAAGAGAGAGAGAGAAACAGAGACAGAGAGAAAGGGGAGAGAGAGAGTGAGAAAGAGACAGAGGAGGAGAGAGAGAGGGAGACCAAGCCAGAGAGAGGGAGAGAGGGACCGAGAGATAGAGAGAGAGACAAACAGAGACAGAGAGAAAGGGAGAGAGAGAGTGAGAAAGAGACAGAGGAGGAGAGAGAGAGGGAGACCAAGCCAGAGAGAGGGAGAGAGGGACCGAGACAGAGAGAGAGACAGACAGAGAGAAAGGGAGAGAGTGAGAAAGAGACAGAGGAGGAGAGAGAGAGAGTGGGAGACTGAGACAGAGAGAGGGAGAGAGGGACCGAGACAGAGAGAGACAGACAGAGAGAAAGCGAGAGAGTGAGAAAGAGACAGAGGAGGAGAGAGAGAGAGTGGGAGACTGAGACAGAGAGAGGGAGAGGGGGAGAGAGAGAGGGAGAGAGAGAGAAAGAGAAAGAGAGAGACCGATACAGAGAGAGGGACAGGGAGGGAGAGAGGGAGACCGAGGCAGAGAGAGGAGGAGGAGGGAGAGGGAGAGAGAGAGAGATACTGAGACAGAGAGAGAGAGGGAGAGGGAGAGAGACAGAGAGAGATAGAGAGAGAGAGAGAACAGATACAAAGAGCGAGAGAGAGAAAGACAGAGACAGACAGGCAGACAGAAAACGAGAGAGAAAGACAGACAGACAGACAGAGAGAGAGAGGTGGGGGAAGGGGGGTGGGGGATTGCTGTCCGCAGGATGTAATGGGTACGGAAATGGGACCAGATGGTTTAGAAGAGTAAGATTCAAAACACTCCAGGAATGTTGAGAAAGAAAGTAGCTGTGAGACCCATCAGGTTGTAAAAGATACAATAAGGTTGGGGAAGTTTCCCAGACCTACAGGATCAATTGCTTCACTTCGATACTTTGAGGACCGAGGGGCTGAACAGAGAGAACGGTGGACAGCATTGAACGTGAGGCAGGGGGTTCGGCCATGGCTGGATTTTGGTGGTCAGCTACACAGCAGCAATCAAAATTTAAGCGTTGGCTTCTCCAGGGCTTAGTACTGAACATTTGGAGGGATGGAGGTGGAGAGGGAGGGAATCATTTAGTGGGCGCCGCTTTCAATTTAACATTGGGCGGTGTAGTGTTCCTCACACAATGTACTTATTTGAATCCAGTGCAGAGTAAGGCCATCGTCACCACCGCGTCGACTCTTCCTCTACTTATCGCTGCCCTGGCTGCATTGTGTTGCTTCAAACTGCGGAATAAGGCGAAAGGTGAGCAATATCCGGCCAGCCACATGCAAATATCACGTGGCAGGGTTCACTCCGATCTCTGTCCAGTTACAGCATCGCACAAGGAACGGGGTGGTGGGTGGGGGGGGCGGTCATTTGACAAGGAGATGTACTGTGTGAGCTGGCAGGAAAAGCTTCATGCCTGGCGACGATTTGAGCGTTTGCTGACGAGGCAGACATGTTTGCCAAAGTGCTAATTTTTTAATCCCCCTCCAACCCCGTCTTGCACTCATCAGGACAAAGACAAGAATGCCAAATTTCAGAGGATCGGAGCAATTGACGTAGCCCGGAGAGAAGCGTGCCCATTGGTTAGCAAGTCGAATCTGATTGGCCAGGGAGAAAAAAAAAAGAACACACCGAGGAAATACAGGGTCCCAAAGTTCCCCGGAAATGTTAAACTTTAAAGTGAAAGGGCTTGGACGTTTTTCAATTGATTTCAGGAAACGCGTTCCTGTGGATGGAAGTGTTTCCCTTTCTGGCAAGCAATGCCCCAGCCAATCAGAGGCAACGTGCCGCCCAATCAGCACCCTCCTCTCCTGTCCTCGAGAATGCTGGGAGTCTCTGAAATTTGGCGTTCTTGCGTTTGTCCCGAAGACTTCCTGACGAGGAAACTCAGGAAAAAAATGCCTCTCTTTTCATCAGTATGCAAGTTCTACGCTGCCAAATGACTGTTTGCGACGATTTATTTCACCAAATATATTTATAAGCGTGAGCTTGTTTTTTCATTCATCCATTCTGTCAAGGACCAGGGATAATCAACAAAGGTCACCTGATATGTGGCAGAGAGCGAAACTAAATAATAGGCGCTTGATGGCGGCTAACATAAGAAGATAAGAACCAGGAGCAGGAGTGGGCCATTCAGCCCCTCTATCCTGCCCCGCCATTCATTACGACCGTGGCTGATCTCATTTCGGCCTCAACTCCAATTTCACGCACTCTCCCCCATAACCTTTCAATCCGTTAGTCATTTAAAAATCTGTCTACCTCCTCCATAAATTTATGCAGCGTCCCGGCATCCACTGCACCCTGAGGTAGTGAACTCCACAGACTGGCGACCCTTTGAGAAAAGTCATTGCTCCTCATCTCTGGTTTAAATCAGAATGGTGATATCTTAAAGTTCTCTGGACAGCCTTTGCTTGTTGGCGCGATATTAATGGGACTGATGTTGTGGTTAATAATAATGATCAGGCTAACAACACTTGTCGTTACTCGAGCGTGCAATTGTCAATTCCAGCGATCACACATGAGCAGTTCAAAGTTTAAATCCGGTTGTTGGTGTTTGGGACGATCTGGTACTCCAGAATCTGGGTACGAATGGCCATCATGAGATCGGAAGGGTTGAGGCGTTGGGTCCAGTGAAAATTGCCTCGTAAAACCGCTAATGAAAACCTAGTTGAAGTTAAAAGTGGACAAGGTGAGGGGGAAGAGGGAAAGCGTCCAGGTCACTCAATAAACTAAGGGAGGGAACTGCAGGAGCATGGTCAGCCACCTCCCCTATCCTACTTGGATGCAAGTCTGGGAGCCGGGGATTGGAAAATTGCCATTAGCACACTGGCTTCACAAAAGAAAAGAGTGCAAGTATTAACCCAGCAATACCCCAGGCCTGTCAGTTTAACATCGGAAGCTTTTCGAACGGATAACGCCAGATGCTATCGACAGACACTTGGTCAAGCCTGAATTAATTAGGAACACTGGCGCCTGTTTCTTAAGGGCAAGGGGTGTTTCACTGACCTCATCGAGTAACTCGCTGAGGGCAAGTGGAAGTGGTTGGTGAGGATTATGTGATTGAGGCGCTGCACGTGGCCTTCAGAAAGGTGGGGGGGGGGTGGTGGTTTGATGCAGTGACATGATTTGAAACAGATGGAATGAAATAGACGGCGGTCTCACTAACCTGAAGTTGGCTGAGTGACAAGAAACAGGGTGCAGCTGTGCACAGTGACTACTTTGGGCCACAGAGGGGGGGTTATCTGCTGGGACCACTACAGGGGAAACCTGCTGTTCTTGATGTATGCCAACAAGGCAGACGTGGGCGGACAGGAGACCTTGTCATGTTTGCAAGCGGCAGTCAGCTTGCTCAGAGCTGCGAAATGGACAGTGACCAGCGACAAGAGGGCACGTGCAGGCTGCTGGGGTGGGCGGACTTGTGGTAGTTCAAAATTCACTTGCAGCCATGTTGGTGCGAGGTGATACATCCTGGTAGAGGAACGAGGAGGGGTTAAAATGAAGTGAATTATCGGGCCTAAAGGGGGTGTAGCAATAGAGAGACCAAAGGCTAAATGTGCACATGGCATTGAATGTGGCAGGGCAGACTGAGGTGAAAGAGACAAGCGTCTTGCAAAGGCACAGGGCACACAGATAAGGGGGTTAGGATGGATCCTCATATATGTGTATATATATATATAAAACGCATCGACCTGACCTGGTCTATGGTGTAAAATTCTAGCCATAGCACTTCATGAAAACTGTGAATAACTTGGAGGGATGTGTGTCAGTGATTCCAGGAATGGGGGATTCCAGTTAAGCGGATAGTTTGAGGAAACTGGGGACAAATGTACATTCAAAATTCCTGCTTCGGAACCTATCTGGTTGTGAACAGTGCTTCAAGCTGATTCAACTGTGTGAGCCACTGTCACTCGTCCTGTTCACACACAACACATAGGTCCTGAAGGGGGCGTTGTGTGGTAGAGGGCGTTGAATTCTTGGGAGGGGTGGGGGGGGGGGGGTGGGGGTGGGTGGGGGGGTGGGTATTGTGCCGGAGAGGGCGTTGTGTTCTGGGAGGTGTGTTGGAGGGGGTGCTGTGTTGTAGGAGGCGTTGTGTTGCTGGGGTGGGTGTTGTGTTGTAGGGGGGGGGGTGCATTGTGCAGTAGGGGGCGTTGTGCAGTAGGGGGCGTTGTGCAGTAGGGGGCGTTGTGCAGTAGGAGGCATTGTGCTGTAGGGGGCGTTATGCTGCGGGGTGCGTTGTGCGGTAGAGGGCTTTGTGTTGCAGGGGGGGCGCTGTGTTGCGGGGGGGGTGCTGTGTTGCGGGGGGGGCGCTGTGTTGCAGGGGGGCGCTGTGTTGCGGGGGGGCGCTGTGTTGCGGGGGGGGGCGCTGTGTTGCGGGGGGGCGCTGTGCTATAGGGGGCGTTGTGCTATAGGGGGCGTTGTGCTATAGGGGGCGTTGTGCTATAGGGGGTGTTATGTTGCGGGGTGCGTTGTGCGGTAGAGGGCTTTGTGTTGCGGGGGAGCGTTGTGTTGTGGGGGGCGTTATGTTCCGGGGTGCGTTATGCAGTACGGGGCGTTGTGCTGTAGGGGGCACTGTGTTGTGGGGGGGGCGCTGTGTTGTGGTGGGGCGCTGTGCTATAGGGGGTGTTATGTTGCGGGGGGCGTTATGTTGCGGGGTGCGTTATGCAGTAGGGGGGCGTTGTGCTGTAGGGGGCGCTGTGTTGTGGGGGGGGCGCTGTGTTGTGGGGGGGCGCTGTGCTATAGGGGGTGTTATGTTGCGGGGTGGCGTTATGTTGGGTGCGTTGTGCGGTAGAGGGCTTTGTGTTGCGGGGTGAGTGCTGTGTTGTGGGGGGGTGTTATGTTGCGGGATGCGTTGTGCAGTAGGGGGCGTTGTGCTGTAGGGGGCGTTGTGTTGCGGAGAGGGCTTTGGGTTGTGGGGGCGTGTGGTGTTGGAGGGGCCAGTTTGTTGTAGGAGGCGTTGTGCGGGGAGGGGGTGGTGTGGGTGTGGTGTGGTTGGGGGTGGGGGAGGATGTTGTGGTGTGGGGGGGCACTGTGCTGTTGGGTGCGGGGGCGCTGTTGTGCTTTCCGATAGTGGGCTACCAGGAACTTCCAGCACAAAAGCCTCTGTCCCAGCCCAAGCTTAAAGAACCACAAATGTTGCATTTTCGATGCTTACCACAAAAACCGACCTGTATCTTAACGCATGGCTGCACCAGTTTTACATTTCAGATCAATTAAGATGCTTGCTGTGCGCAGACCAGTCCAAACCGCCAGTAAGTAGTTCGTGCACAATATTCACATTTGCTTTCTGATGAATGTCTCTTCGTATTTTATCCAGGCAATTCTTCAAGCGTTGCCCAGCAGCAGGGGTAAGTCCTCGAACTGTAAGGTGTAAGCTTGTAGCTGCGTTTACTTAAGGGGAGGCGATGGACTAGTGGTTTTGTGCTAGGAATCAGGAGACCCGGAGGCCCCGGGGTTGAATCTTGCCATGGTCAGAGTTTGAATTCAATTAAAATCTGGCATCTAGTCCAGTGATAACCGTTGTTGGTTTTACTGTTTTAAAAAAAAACACCTGATTCACTTATCTGGCGGCAGAAATCTGCTGTCCTAACCTGGTCTGGCCTACATGTGACTCCAGACCCACACAGCAATGTGGTTGACTCTTAAATGCCCTCTGAGCAAATGAATGCACGGATATAATGTGGAATTGTATAAAGCACGCGTGAGGCCACAGCTGGAGTATTGTGTGCAGTTCTGGTCACCACATTATAGGAAGGACGTAATAGATCTGGAGAAAGTGCACAGGAGGTTTACAAGAATGTAGCCAGGGTTAGAAAAGTGTAGCTACGAGGAGAGATTGGATAGGTTGGGGTTATTTTCCTTGGAACAAAGAAGGCTGAGAGGTGACTGGATTGAGGTGTACAACATTATGAGGGGATGAGATAGAGTGGACAGGATAACATTGCTTCCCTTAGTGGAAAATTCTAGAACCAGGGGACGTAGATTCAAGATAAGTGGCAGAAGGTGTAGGGGGGACATGAGGAAGAACATTTTTTACGCAGAGGGTAGTGGGGGTCTGGAACTCGCTGCCCAAGTTGGTGGTAGAGGCAGAAACTCTAAACTCTTTTTAAAAAGTACCTGGATCTGCACCTAAAGTGCTGTAAGCTGCAGGGCTATGGGCCGGTGCAGGAAGGTGGGATTAGGAAGGGCACTCGGGTGTCATCGGGCTGGCATGGACAAGATGGGCTGAATGGCCTACTTCTGTGCTGCAACTTTTCTGTGGTTCTGTGGTTCTAATTAGGGATGGGCAACAAATACTGGCCTAGTCAGCGACACCCACATCCCAAGGATGGAGAATAATACAACAGACTGAAAGGGTTGAAATTCTGCTTGGTCCGTGATGCGAATCCATATATATATATATATTATGTATATATGGTGAAAGTTGCACCATCCATTTTCTCCTCATCGGTCATTGTGAATTTCATTGCCGATACTCTCTGATAGAACTGAGCTTGACACGGTTACAGATTCGAAGAACTTGCATATTCCTTGATTGTATCTCTTGCTATTTAACTTACCAGTCGATCAGTCAGCCCAACATCCAGCACCCGGAAGTTGAATGAAATAGCTGTCGGGCCAGAAATAAATTTAATTTGGAAAGTCGCGGCTTAAGCAAGGAGCGTCGACACAGATTTGCTAAAAGCCAATCGGATCGAGACAAACTTTACTGGTGGGGGAGCAGAGGGGCTGGTCAGCAGGTGATCAATATCAGCACATATAAATAGCATGCTGTGGCCGGGTATCCCTGGTGAGGGAGCATGGGGTGAGTCCCGGCACTGTTACGGCCTTCCATGCCCGGTAGGCACCACAGGGACTGTGGTACTTTATTGACCCCCCACCGCAATCACATTTTGGTTTGATGTTTGTAAGTTTTCTTTAAACTTTGTCTTTGATTTCACAGCTATCCTAATTTAGGGGCTGTGCTTACTTTATCCCTCATTTTGTTCATTTAGTTTAATTGTTTGACTCCAAAAGAGTTAAAAGGCATATTCAATGAAATGCACTCGGGTGCATTCTAAGCCCATGGAATTAATAAAAATACAAGTGATGCTATTGTTCCGGATTTGGAATAGTGAGGAGAAGCAGTGGGTTCATTAGAGTTGGAAGTGATCCGCAGCGATCTATTTTCAGGAGTCTGCTCCGGATCGTTGCACTTTCCAATCACGTGAAAGGCCCAGGAATGTACAGGGAGCATAAAATATGTGGCCACCTATTGGATAGGGAGGAGAGTTGAGTGGTCAACTGCCAGATGGGCATGGGGAGAAAGAGCAGGGGCAGGAAGAAGGGTTTCAATGCGGAGCTGCGGTCAACGATGAACGTTGGTGGAACTCAGATGGTAAGAAGGTGTACTGTGCGTTGGCACGAATTGGGAGAGTGTTGGACAGCAAGGAGACTTGGCAGTGCCTGTAGATCTTTGAATGTGGCGGGTCATGTTGTGAAAATGGTTAACATCATTTGGGGCACTTGTGTTCATCAGTGCAGGCACCAAATATGACATTAAAGAGCTCAGAATGTACCTTCTTACTCCACTCTTTAGGCCCCGGATGGAATATTATGGGTTATTTATTATGCGTTCTGCATGGACGCCATGAATTGCAGTCATTGCTTTACATGGTTACAAGGCGATATTGAAGGAGAGATTTGGGGGATTTTTTTTTTCACTGAGTGTTGTGGGGACGGATAGCTTTTTAACTTCCGAGGTGGTGAAGGTTGTTTACATGAGTAATTTTAAATGGGAGTTGGCCTGATAATTAATGCTGATGAAACTCCAAGACATAGGGAATATTATACCAATGGCTATTGTTCATGCAATAATACCTACTTCCCATAATCGAACTGTTGCAAGTTCCCTTTTTTGCTGATTCTATCAGTGAGACTTGACTCGCTTAGGATTTATTCACTAATCTCTGAACATATTTTGTGCAAAGTGATGTGACTGCAACTGGATCTCAAAACTCAAGTCGAGAGCCACCTGCAAGCAATTTTGAACATGCACTTGCCGATAAGTGGCCAAATATCGGTAAGCGTGAAGCAGTAGTCACGGTAAAATGTGTATTTATTTATTTATATATATATATAATATATATATATATATATATATATATATATATAGTAACTTGTACAGCCGTTTCCCTGTATGTTCTGCTAATTTCCAAATGTCAATGAAGAGGAAATTCGGGGGAAAAAATGCCTTTGAAAAATCCCTCTATATTCTACCCAACAATGACTCTTAATCGCCCGGGGTTATGTGGCTACTTCATTGGCCTGCATTCAGAATTCTCCGGGGTTTCGTTTCTGTTTCCCTGGCCTGAGTTTAAGCATGGTTTCCGTCTTGTACATGAAGGACATGGTTTGGCAAGGTTGACGCAGTCCATCTGAACAATGTAACTGAATTATCACAGAATCACACACGGTGCAGAAGAGGCCCGTCAGCCCATCGAGTCTGCACCGACACGCGAGAGCCACCTGACCTACCTACCTAATCCCATTTAACCAGCACTTGGCCCCATAGCCTTGAATGTTATGAGGTGCCAAGAGCTCATCCAGGTACTTTTTAAAGGATGTGAGGCTAAACCGCCTCCACCACCCTCCCAGGCAGCGCATTCCAGACCCTCACCACCCTCTGGGTAAAAAAGGTTTTCCTCGCATCCCCCCTAAACCTCCTGCCCCTCACCTTGAACTTATGTCCCCTTGTGACTGACCCTTCAACTAAGGGGGAACAGCTGCTCCCTATCCACCCTGTCCATGCCCCTCATAATCTTGTCCACCTCGATCAGGTCGCCCCTCAGTCTTCTCTGCTCCGACGGAAACAACCCAAGTCTATCCAACCTCTTTTCAATAACTTAAATGTTTCATCCCAGGCAACATCCTGGTGAATCTCCTCTGCACCCCCTCCAGCGCAATCCCATTATTTGGGGTTCTGTAAGAGATGAGCATGTTGATTTTCTCTCTCTCTCTGTTTTATATGCAGGCGATGTTTAGGGGAAATTTCCACCATCACTTTCTTCCCGTTCGGAAATTGCGACTTCATTTCCGCTTCCTCACACTCTTCCCTTTCCTGCGAGGTGGTGAGCGAGGCTTGGTCAGGATTGAACGCGCTGTTAGTTCCCTCCGAACGTCAGAGTCCAGCACTCAGCTAATCAGCCACCAGTCTCAGTACCATAAGGACTTTATGGGTTCCTGTATTTCTCTTCAGACGGGCATTTGAAATGCACTCACAGAGCTAACAATGCTGGCTATGGACCGCCCACCTATATCTGAATGCTAAGCATAAGGAAATGGGTTCCACATTGTTGCTTAGAGTCACTCCAATTGCTATCAAATACATAGGCACAAGGACTAGTCAGCCTCGTAGTTCAAGGCAAAGCCATGGTCTTCACTTTGCGTATAAAATTGTGGGAATCCCCTATTCGTCCGGCCTATAGGTTATATTATTTTAAACACAGCGAACGCGGGAGTAGATGTCCCGCCAATTTCGAATAATAGACAGGCGTAGCACCTGAATGATTCATTTTGAAACTATACCATTTAAGATATAATTGTCCTTTTTATTTTTTTAACCCTTCAGATTCAACCTATTGTGCAGTAAATCAGCCGGATCCTGCAGAAGGTAAACACCCACTGGGTGCTTTAGCGATCTGAATTTGTGCATTTGACATGAGTTATTAACGACCGGGGAGGTAGCAGTTATCACGTGACGCTATGAAGTTTTTTGGGAAAAGTCAATAGAATTATCCTTTGCAACACACTCCACAGGACCCATATTTTTAAGGCAAAAACACGATTTTTGCATTGTTAATTCATTCCTTTCAGAATAGAATCGGTATATTCTGCATAATACTACTAATAATGATGATAATAATGATGATGATGATACTTATAATGATAATGAGAATAGTAATAATAATGATTATACTGATAATGGTAATAATGATAATTATGATATTGATAATAGTAATAACAATTATGATTTTGATAATGATAATGATGATAACAGTAATAATGATAATAATGATAATAATAATGATGATAGTAATAATAGTAATAATGATAATGATGATAATGATAGTAATAATAGTAATAATGATGGTGATATCAATAATAGTAATAATGATGATGATGATAATGATAGTAATAATAGTAATAACGATGGTGATATCAATAATAGTAATAATGATAATAATGATAATGATGATAGTAATAATGATGATAGCAATAATAGTAATAATGATGGTGATATCAATAATAGTAATAATGATAATGATGATAGTAATAATGATGATAGTAATAATAGTAATAATGATGGCGATATCAATAATAGTAATAATGATGATGATAGTAATAATAGTAATAATAATGATGATGATGATAATAATGATAATAGTAATAATAGTAATAATGATGATGGTGATATTAATAATAGTAATAATGATAATGATGATAATAATGATGATGGTACTAATAGTAATAAAGATAATGATAATAATGATAATGATGATGATAACGATGATGGTACTAATAGTAATAATGATAATGATAATAATGATAATGATGATAATAATGATGATGATGGTACTAATAGTAATAATGATAATGATGATAATAATGACGGTAGTAATAATGATAATGATGATAATAATGACAGTAGTAATAATGATAATGATGATAATGACGATGGTACTAATAGTAATAGTAATAATGATAATAGTAATAATGATAATTATGATGATGAGAATAATAATGATGATAATCACCATCCTGGGGTTTACACATCTATGGCGTGTTTCAGTGTAATTGACCTGAATAAGAACATTACCCTAAAGCAGAGCAACAGAGACCTACGGAAGGTAGCAAGGCGATCGGTGTAGTTGAAGGAAAATGGGGTGCATATTCAGCAAATTGCCCATTCCCAATCACTGCAGCCGAGGCTGCAGGTGTGTCTGTATTTAGGATGCCCGCTTACGGCGTCGCTTGTTAGAATCTTTTTCATTCGATTGCTTCAAATTCGTCCCGTTTGCCAAGACTGCGGTCAACAATCTGATATTAACCCGAGCAATGAGCTGCTAAACCGAGATCACACGATTTGCATAACTACTTAGAATAAATAAGAGACAAATATTCCAATTCTATTCCAGTATGTGCTGCCTCTAGGGTCACTAAAGGTGATCAATCATATTGTCATCCTTGCATACTGATAGGAACGGCATTCCTTAATCGCATCTATTGGAACAAAAGTGGATAGTAATGTTGCATCACGGCTTATTATCGCTATCTAATAATTTATATCAACCACTCTAACTATCTCCCTATTTATCGATATATGAAGGCGTGTATATATTCACACATCTCCCCCTGTCCCTCTCCAGCTACCTCATTATATCTACCATCGTTCCAGCATCTGTACATGAATCCAGATTAAGACAACATCCTCATACTCACTTTGTCTGTTGATTCGTCTATTTTAGATGTTGCCAAATCTGAGGATGGGGTGGTTTATTCGATTGTTACCATTGCCAAGTCAAGAGCCGCTGGTAACTTATCTCCTTATTTTGTTTTTTACACCTGTTGCTAAGTGGGATGATAAATCCATCCCCGCACTGTGAATTCCATGGCCTCTTTCCAAATCGCTTTGTGATTTTTTTTTAGGATCTTGCAGTCATTTTGGCAGCAATGTGGTCAAAACAGTGAGGGAGCGGGGTCCACTAAAGTCCCTGCATATTTATAAAGGGCGAGTGAAAGTGCTTTGGGTTATGTAGAGGCCAATAGGGGCAAGCCAGAGTGCAAAGCGAATGTCCCAGGCATTCCTGACTGTTTCCTGTCCTGCAAAAATGTAAACAAAACATAGCCTGAATATGGAATGCAAAAACTGGCTGTGGAAAATGAAAACAGAAATAAAGCCATTTGATTTCATATAACTATATACATGTATAGAAAGAGAGAGGGAGAGGGAGAGAGATATGTACTATAGAGAGAGAGGGGGGTGCGAGAGAGAGAGAGAGAGAGGGGGGTGCGAGAGAGAGAGAGAGAGGGAGCTGCGAGAGAGAGAGAGAGAGGGGGGTGCGAGAGACAGAGAGAGAGGGGGGGTGCGAGAGAGGGGAGAGAGAGGGGGGTGCGAGAGAGAGAGAGAGAGGGGGGTGCGAGAGAGAGAGAGAGAGGGGGGTGCGACAGAGAAAGAGAGAGAGGGGGGGAGCGAGAGAGAGAGAGAGAGAGGGGGGGTGCGAGAGACAGAGAGAGAGGGGGGTGCGAGAGACAGAGAGAGAGGGGGGTGCGAGAGAGAGAGAGAGGGGGGGTGCGAGAGAGAGAGAGAGAGAGAGGGGTGCAAGAGAGAGAGAGAGAGGCGGGTGCGAGAGAGAGAGAGAGGGGGGTGCGAGAGAGAGAGAGAGAGAGGGTGGTGCGAGAGAGAGAGAGAGGGGGTGCGAGAGAGAGAGAGGGGGGTGCGAGAGAGAGAGAGGGGGCTGTGAGAGAGAGAGAGGGGTGCGAGAGAGAGAGAGAAAGAGAGAGGGGGGTGCGAGAGAGAGAGAGAGGGGGTGCGAGAGAGAGAGAGGGGGGGTGTGAGAGAGAGAGGGGGGTGCGAGAGAGAGAGAGAGAGGGGGGGTGCGAGAGAGAGAGAGGGGGTGCGAGAGAGAGAGAGGGGGGTGCGAGAGAGAGAGAGGGGTTCGAAAGAGAGAGAGAGAGGGGGGTGCGAGAGAGAGAGAGAGGGGGGTGCGAGAGAGAGGGGGGGGGTGCGAGAGAGAGAGAGAGGGGGGGTGCGAGAGAGAGAGAGAGAGGGGGTGTGAGAGAGAGAGAGAGGGGGGTGCGAGAGAGAGAGAGAGGGGGGTGCGAGAGAGAGAGAGAGGGGGCACGAGAGAGAGAGAGAGGGGGTGCGAGAGAGAGAGAGGGGGGTGCGAGAGAGAGAGGGGGGTGCGAGAGAGAGAGGGGGGTGCGAGAGAGAGAGAGAGAGAGGGGGGTGCGAGAGAGAGAGAGGGGGTGCGAGAAAGAGAGAGAGGGGTTTCGAAAGAGAGAGAGAGAGGGGGTGCGAGAGAGAGAGAGAGGGGGGGTGCGAGAGAGAGAGGGGGGGTGCGAGAGAGTGAGGGGGGTGCGAGAGAGAGGGGCTTGCGAGAGAGAGAGGGGAGGGTGTGAGAGAGAGAGAGGGGTGCGAGAGAGAGAGAAAGAGAGTGGGGGGGTGTGAGAGAGAGAGGGGGGGGTGTGAGAGAGAGAGGGGGTGCGAGAGAGAGAGAGAGAGAGAGGGGTTCGAAAGAGAGAGAGAGAGGGGGTGCGAGAGAGAGAGAGAGGGGGGTGCGAGAGAGAGAGGGGGTGCGAGAGAGTGAGGGGGGTGCGAGAGAGAGAGGGGGGGTGCGAGAGAGAGAGAGAGAGAGGGGGGGGGTGTGAGAGAGAGAGGGGGGGTGCGAGAGAGAGAGAAAGAGAGAGGGGGGTGCGAGGAGAGAGAGAGAGAGGAGGGGGTGCGAGAGAGAGAGAGTGAGAGAGAGAGGGGGGTGCGAGAGAGAGAGTGAGAGAGAGGGGGTGCGAGAGAGAGAGAGAAGGGGTGCGAGAGAGAGAGAGGGGGTGCGAGAGAGAGAGAGAAGGGGTGCGAGAGAGAGAGAGGGTGCGAGAGAGAGAGAGGGGGGTGTGAGAGAGAGAGGGTGCGAGAGAGAGAGGGTGCGAGAGAGAGAGAGAGGGGGGGTGCGAGGAGAGAGAGAGAGTGGGGGAGCGAGAGAGAGAGAGAGGGGGGGTGCGAGTGAGAGAGAGTGAGTGGGGGCGCGAGAGGAGAGAGAGTGGGGATGCAAGAGAGAGAGAGATTGGGGGTGCAAGAGAGAGAGAGGGGGGGCGCGAGAGACAGAGAGAGAGGGGGGTGCGAGAGAGAGAGAGGGTGGTGCGAGAGAGAGAGAGAGGGGGGGTGCGAGAGAGAGAGAGAGAGGGGGCACGAGAGAGAGAGAGGGGGTGCGAGAGAGAGAGAGAGAGAGGGGGGCGTGAGAGAGAGAGAGAGGGGGTGCGAGAGAGAGAGAGAGGGGGGTGCGAGAGAGAGAGGGGGGTGCGAGAGAGAGAGAGAGAGAGGGGGGTGCAGAGAGAGAGAGAGGGGGTGCGAGAGAGAGAGGGGGGTGCGAGAGAGAGAGAGAGAGGGGTTCGAAAGAGAGAGAGAGAGGGGGTGCGAGAGAGAGAGAGGGGGGTGCGAGAGAGAGAGGGTGGTGCGAGAGAGAGAGAGAGGGGGGTGCGAGAGAGAGAGGGTGGTGCGAGAGAGTGAGGGGCGTGCGAGAGAGTGAGGGGCGTGCGAGAGAGAGAGGGGGTGCGAGAGAGAGAGAGGGGGGTGCGAGAAAGAGAGAGAGGGGTTCGAAAGAGAGAGAGAGAGGGGGTGCGAGAGAGAGAGAGAGGGGGGTGCGAGAGAGAGAGGGGGGTGCGAGAGAGTGAGGGGGGGTGCGAGAGAGAGGGGCTTGCGAGAGAGAGAGGGAGGGTGTGAGAGAGAGAGAGGGGTGCGAGAGAGAGAGAAAGAGAGAGGGGGGTGTGAGAGAGAGAGAGGGGGGGTGTGAGAGAGAGAGGGGGTGCGAGAGAGAGAGAGAGAGAGGGGTTCGAAAGAGAGAGAGAGAGGGGGTGCGAGAGAGAGAGAGAGGGGGGTGCGAGAGAGAGAGGGGGTGCGAGAGAGTGAGGGGGGTGCGAGAGAGAGAGGGGGGTGCGAGAGAGAGAGAGAGAGGGGGGGTGTGAGAGAGAGAGGGGGGTGCGAGAGAGAGAGAAAGAGAGAGGGGGGTGCGAGAGAGAGAGAGAGAGAGGAGGGGGTGCGAGAGAGAGAGAGTGAGAGAGAGAGGGGGGGTGCGAGAGAGAGAGTGAGAGAGAGGGGGTGCGAGGAGAGAGAGAGAAGGGGTGCGAGAGAGAGAGAGAGGGGGTGCGAGAGAGAGAGAGAAGGGGTGCGAGAGAGAGGGTGCGAGAGAGAGAGAGGGGGGTGTGAGAGAGAGAGGGTGCGAGAGAGAGAGTGTGCGAGAGAGAGAGAGAGGGGGTGGTGCGAGAGAGAGAGAGAGTGGGGGAGCGAGAGAGAGAGAGAGGGGGGTGCGAGTGAGAGAGAGTGAGTGGGGGTGCGAGAGAGAGAGTGGGGATGCAAGAGAGAGAGAGATTGGGGGGTGCAAGAGAGAGAGAGGGGGGGCGCGAGAGACAGAGAGAGAGGGGGGTGCGAGAGGAGAGAGAGGGTGGTGCGAGAGAGAGAGAGAGGGGGGTGCGAGAGAGAGAGAGAGAGGGGGCACGAGAGAGAGAGAGGGGGTGCGAGAGAGAGAGAGAGAGAGGGGGCGTGAGAGAGAGAGAGAGGGGGTGCGAGAGAGAGAGAGAGGGGGGTGCGAGAGAGAGAGGGGGGGTGCGAGAGAGAGAGAGAGAGAGGGGGGTGGCGAGAGAGATAGAGAGGGTGCGAGAGAGAGAGGGGGGGTGCGAGAGAGAGAGAGAGAGAGGGGTTCGAAAGAGAGAGAGAGAGGGGGGGTGCGAGAGAGAGAGAGAGGGGGGGGTGCGAGAGAGAGAGGGTGGTGCGAGAGAGTGAGGGGCGTGCGAGAGAGTGAGGGGCGTGCAAGAGAGAGAGGGGGTGCGAGAGAGAGAGAGAGGGGGGTGCGAGAGAGAGAGGGGGGTGCGAGAGAGTGAGGGGGGTGCGAGAGAGAGAGGGGGGTGCGAGAGAGAGAGAGGGGGGGGGGTGTGAGAGAGAGAGAAAGAGAGAGGGGGGTGCGAGAGAGAGAGAGGGGGGGGTGTGAGAGAGAGAGAGGGGGTGCGAGAGAGAGAGATGCGAGAGAGAGAGAGAGAGAGAGGGGGGTGTGAGAGAGAGAGAGGGGGGGGTGTGAGAGAGAGAGGGGGTGCGAGAGAGAGAGAGAGAGAGGGGTTCGAAAGAGAGAGAGAGAGGGGGGTGCGAGAGAGAGAGAGAGAGGGGGGTGCGAGAGAGAGAGGGGGTGCGAGAGAGTGAGGGGGGGGTGCGAGAGAGAGAGGGGGGTGCGAGAGAGAGAGAGAGGGGGGGTGTGAGAGAGAGAGGGGGGTGCGAGAGAGAGAGAAAGAGAGAGGGGGGGTGCGAGAGAGAGAGAGAGAGAGGAGGGGGTGCGAGAGAGAGAGAGTGAGAGAGAGAGGGGGGGTGCGAGAGAGAGAGTGAGAGAGAGGGGGTGCGAGAGAGAGAGAGAAGGGGTGCGAGAGAGAGAGAGAGGGGGGTGCGAGAGAGAGAGAGAAGGGGTGCGAGAGAGAGAGGGGGTGCGAGAGAGAGAGAGGGGGGTGTGAGAGAGAGAGGGTGCGAGAGAGAGAGGGTGCGAGAGAGAGAGAGAGGGGGTGCGAGAGAGAGAGAGAGTGGGGAGCGAGAGAGAGAGAGAGGGGGGGTGCGAGTGAGAGAGAGTGAGTGCGGGTGCGAGAGAGAGAGTGGGGATGCAAGAGAGAGAGAGATTGGGGGTGCAAGAGAGAGAGGGGGGTGCGAGAGAGAGAGAGGGTGGTGCGAGAGAGAGAGAGAGGGGGGTGCGAGAGAGAGAGAGAGAGGGGGCACGAGAGAGAGAGAGGGGGAGCGAGAGAGAGAGGAGAGGGGGGGGTGCGAGTGAGAGAGAGTGAGTGCGGGTGCGAGAGAGAGAGTGGGGATGCAAGAGAGAGAGAGATTGGGGGTGCAAGAGAGAGAGGGGGGTGCGAGAGAGAGAGAGGGGTGGTGCGAGAGAGAGAGAGAGGGGGGTGCGAGAGAGAGAGAGAGAGGGGGCACGAGAGAGAGAGAGGGGGGTGCGAGAGAGAGAGAGAGAGAGGGGGGCGTGAGTGAGAGAGAGAGGGGGTGCGAGAGAGAGAGAGAGGGGGGTGCGAGAGAGAGAGGGGGGGTGCGAGAGAGAGAGAGAGAGAGGGGGGTGCAAGAGAGAGAGAGGGGGGTGCGAGAGAGAGAGGGGGGTGCGAGAGAGAGAGAGAGAGGGGTTCGAAAGAGAGAGAGAGAGGGGGGTGCGAGAGAGAGAGAGAGGGGGGGTGCGAGAGAGAGAGGGTGGTGCGAGAGAGTGAGGGGCGTGCGAGAGAGTGAGGGGCGTGCGAGAGAGAGAGGGGGTGCGAGAGAGAGAGAGAGGGGGGGTGCGAGAGAGAGAGGGGGGGTGCGAGAGAGTGAGGGGGGGTGCGAGAGAGAGAGGGGGGGTGCGAGAGAGAGAGGGGGGGGTGTGAGAGAGAGAGAAAGAGAGAGGGGGGGTGCGAGAGAGAGAGAGGGGGGGCTGTGAGAGAGAGAGAGGGGTGCGAGAGAGAGAGAGTGAGAGAGAGAGGGGGGTGCGAGAGAGAGAGTGAGAGAGGAGGGGGTGCGAGAGAGAGAGAGAAGGGGTGCGAGAGAGAGAGAGGGTGCGAGAGAGAGAGAGGGGGGTGCGAGAGAGAGAGAGAGAGTGGGGGTGCGAGAGAGAGAGAGTGAGTGGGAGTGCGAGAGAGAGAGTGGGGGTGCAAGAGAGAGAGAGATTGGGGGTGTGAGAGAGAGAGGGGGATGCGAGAGAGAGAGAGATTGGGGGTGTGAGAGAGAGAGGGGGGTGCGAGAGAGAGACAGAGAGAGAGAGAGGGTGCGAGAGAGAGAGAGAGAGGGGGTGCAAGAGAGAGAGAGAGTGGGGGTGCGAGAGAGAGAGAGGGGGGGTGCGAGTGAGAGCGAGTGAGTGGGGGTGCGAGAGAGAGAGAGAGTGGGGGTGCGAGAGAGAGAGAGATTGGGGGTGCGAGAGAGAGAGGGGGTGCGAGAGAGAGACAGAGAGAGAGAGGGGGGGTGCGAGAGAGAGAGAGAGTGGGGGGTGCGAGAGAGAGAGAGGGGTGCGAGAGAGAGACAGAGATAGAGGGGGGTGCAAGAGAGAGAGAGAGTGGGGGTGCGAGAGAGAGAGAGGGGTGCGAGAGAGAGAGAGGGGTGCGAGAGAGAGACAGAGAGATAGAGGGGGGTGCGAGAGAGTGAAAGAGAGGGTGGTGCGAGAGAGAGAGAGAGTGGGGGTGCGAGAGAGAGAGAGGGGTGCGAGAGAGAGAGAGAAAGGGGGGGGTGCGAGAGAGAGAGAGGGTTGTGCGAGAGAGAGAGAGAGAAAGGGGGGGGTGCGAGAGAGATAGAGAGAGGGCGGTGCGAGAGAGAGAGGGGGTGCGAGAGAGAGACAGAGAGAGAGATTGGGGGTGCGAGAGAGAGAGAGAAAAAGGGGGGGGTGCGAGAGAGAGAGAGGGTTGTGCGAGAGAGAGAGAAAGGGGGGGGGTGTGAGAGAGAGAGAGAGAAAGGGGGGGTGTGAGAGAGAGAGGGGGGTGCGAGAGAGAGACAGAGAGAGAGGGGGGTGCGAGAGAGAGAGAGTGGGGATGCGAGAGAGAGAGGGGTGCGAGAGAGAGACAGAGAGAGAGATTGGGGGTGTGAGAGAGAGAGAGAGTAGGGGTGCGAGAGAGAGAGGGTGCGAGAGAGAGAGAGGGGGGGTGCGAGAGAGAGAGAGGGATGCGAGAGAGAGAGAGGGGTGCGAGAGAGAGTCAGAGAGAGAGATTGGGGGGTGCGAGAGAGAGAGGGGGGTGCGAGAGAGAGAGAGGGGTGCGAGAGAGGGACAGAGAGAGAGATTGGGGGGTGTGAGAGAGAGAGAGTGGGGGGTGCGAGAGAGAGAGGGGGTGCGAGAGAGAGAGAGGGGGGTGCGAGGAGAGTTAGAGAGAGGGGGGTGCGAGAGAGAGAGAGTGGGGGTGCGAGAGAGAGACAGAGAGAGAGATTGGGGGTGCGAGAGAGAGAGAGAGGGGCGTGCGAGAGAGAGAGTGGGGGTGCGAGAGAGAGAGAGGGGTGCGAGAGAGAGAGAGGGGGGGTGCGAGAGAGAGAGAGAGATTGGGGGTGCGAGAGAGAGAGGGCGGTGCGAGAGAGAGAGGGGGGGTGCAAGAGAGAGACAGAGAGGGAGAGGGGGGGTGCGAGAGAGAGAGAGAGTGGGGGTGCGAGAGAGAGAGAGGGGTGCGAGAGAGAGACAGAGAGATAGAGGGGGGTGCGAGAGAGTGAAAGAGAGGGTGGTGCGATAGAGAGAAAGGGGGGTGCGAGAGAGAGAGGGGGTGTGCGAGAGAGAGAGAGAAAGGGGGGGTGCGAGAGAGAGAGAGGGGTGTGCGAGAGAGAGAGAGGGGAGTGCGAGAGAGAGAGAGCGGAGTGTGAGTGTGAGAGAGAGAGAGAGAGGGGGTGCGAGAGAGAGAGAGGGGGAGTGCGAGAGAGAGAGAGAGGGGGTGCGAGAGAGAGGGGGGAGTGCGAGAGAGAGAGAGAGGGGAGAGTGCGAGAGAGAGAGAGAGGGGGGTGCGAGAGAGAGAGAGGGGTGTGCGAGAGAGAGAGAGGGGAGTGCGAGAGAGAGAGAGGGGGGTGCGAGAGAGAGAGAGGGGGGGTGCGAGAGAGAGAGAGAGAGGGGGCGCGAGAGAGAGAGAGAGGGGGTGCGAGAGAGAGACAGGGGTGTGCGAGAGAGAGAGAGGGGAGTGCGAGAGAGAGAGAGGGGGGTGCGAGAGAGAGAGAGGGGGGGGGTGCGAGAGAGAGAGAGAGAGCGGGTGCGTGAGAGAGAGAGAGGCGGGTGCGAGAGAGATAGAGAGAGGGGAGCGAGAGAGAGAGAGAGAGGGGGGTGCGAGAGAGAGTGGGGGGTGCGAGAGAGAGAGAGAGGCGGGGTGCAAGAGAGATAGAGAGAGGGGAGCGAGAGAGAGAGAGAGAGGGGTGCGAGAGAGAGAGAGAGAGGTGGGGGTGCAAGAGAGAGAGAGAGAGAGGGCGGTGCGAGAGAGAGAGAGAGGGGGGTGCGAGAGAGAGAGAGAGGGGGGGTGCGAGAGAGAGAGAAGGGGATGCGAGAGAGAGAGAGAGGGGTGGGGGTGCGAGAGAGAGAGAGAGAGGGGGTTGCGACAGAGAGAGAGAGGGGGGTGCGAGAGAGAGAGGGGGGGGGCGAGAGAGAGAGAGAGAGAGAGGGGGGGTGCGAGAGAGAGAGGGGTGTGAGAGAGAGAGAGAGAGAGGGGTGTGCGAGTGAGAGAGAGGGGTGTGCGAGAGAGAGAGGGGCGTGCGAGTGAGAGAGAGGGGCGTGCGAGAGAGAGAGGGGCATGCGAGAGAGAGAGAGGGGGGTGCGAGAGAGAGAGAGGGGCGTGCGATAGAGAGAGAGGGGGGTGCGAGAGAGAGAGAGGGGGGTGCGAGAGAGAGAGAGAGAGAGGAGGGGGTGCGAGAGAGAGAGAGTGAGAGAGAGAGGGGGGGTGCGAGAGAGAGAGTGAGAGAGAGGGGGTGCGAGAGAGAGAGAGAAGGGGTGCGAGAGAGAGAGAGAGGGGGTGCGAGAGAGAGAGAGAAGGGGTGCGAGAGAGAGAGAGGGTGCGAGAGAGAGAGAGGGGGGGTGTGAGAGAGAGAGGGTGCGAGAGAGAGAGGGTGCGAGAGAGAGAGAGAGGGGGTGCGAGAGAGAGAGAGAGTGGGGGGAGCGAGAGAGAGAGAGAGGGGGGTGCGAGTGAGAGAGAGTGAGTGGGGGTGCGAGAGAGAGAGTGGGGATGCAAGAGAGAGAGAGATTGGGGGTGCAAGAGAGAGAGAGGGGGGGCGCGAGAGACAGAGAGAGAGGGGGGTGCGAGAGAGAGAGAGGGTGGTGCGAGAGAGAGAGAGAGGGGGGTGCGAGAGAGAGAGAGAGAGGGGGGCACGAGAGAGAGAGAGGGGGTGCGAGAGAGAGAGAGAGAGAGGGGGCGTGAGAGAGAGAGAGAGGGGGGTGCGAGAGAGAGAGAGAGGGGGGTGCGAGAGAGAGAGGGGGGTGTGAGAGAGAGAGAGAGAGAGGGGGGTGCAAGAGAGAGAGAGGGGGTGCGAGAGAGAGAGGGGGGTGCGAGGAGAGAGAGAGAGAGGGGTTCGAAAGAGAGAGAGAGAGGGGGTGCGAGAGAGAGAGAGAGGGGGGTGCGAGAGAGAGAGGGTGGTGCGAGAGAGTGAGGGGGCGTGCGAGAGAGTGAGGGGCGTGCGAGAGAGAGAGGGGGTGCGAGAGAGAGAGAGAGGGGGGGTGCGAGAGAGAGAGGGGGGTGCGAGAGAGTGAGGGGGGTGCGAGAGAGAGAGGGGGGGTGCGAGAGAGAGAGGGGGGGTGTGAGAGAGAGAGAAAGAGAGAGGGGGGTGCAAGAGAGAGAGAGGGGGGGGTGTGAGAGAGAGAGGGGGTGCGAGGAGAGAGAGATGCGAGAGAGAGAGAGAGAGAGAGGGGGGTGTGAGAGAGAGAGAGGGGGGGGGTGTGAGAGAGAGAGGGGGTGCGAGAGAGAGAGAGAGAGAGGGGGTTCGAAAGAGAGAGAGAGAGGCGGTGCGAGAGAGAGAGAGAGGGGGGGTGCGAGAGAGAGAGGGGGCGCGAGAGAGTGAGGGGGGTGCGAGAGAGAGAGGGGGGTGCGAGAGAGAGAGAGAGGGGGGGGTGTGAGAGAGAGAGGGGGGTGCGAGAGAGAGAGAAAGAGAGAGGGGGGGTGCGAGAGAGAGAGAGAGAGAGGAGGGGGTGCGAGAGAGAGAGAGTGAGAGAGAGAGGGGGGGTGCGAGGAGAGAGAGTGAGAGAGAGGGGGTGCGAGAGAGAGAGAGAAGGGGTGCGAGAGAGAGAGAGAGGGGGTGCGAGAGAGAGAGAGAAGGGGTGCGAGAGAGAGAGAGGGTGAGAGAGAGAGAGAGGGGGGTGTGAGAGAGAGAGGGTGCGAGAGAGAGAGGGTGCGAGAGAGAGAGAGAGGGGGTGCGAGAGAGAGAGAGAGTGGGGGGAGCGAGAGAGAGAGAGAGGGGGGGTGCGAGTGAGAGAGAGTGAGTGGGGGTGCGAGAGAGAGAGTGGGGATGCAAGAGAGAGAGAGATTGGGGGTGCAAGAGAGAGAGAGGGGGGGCGCGAGAGACAGAGAGAGAGGGGGGTGCGAGAGAGAGAGAGGGGGTGGTGCGAGAGAGAGAGAGAGGGGGGGTGCGAGAGAGAGAGAGAGAGGGGGGCACGAGAGAGAGAGAGGGGGGTGCGAGAGAGAGAGAGAGAGAGGGGGCGTGAGTGAGAGAGAGAGGGGGTGCGAGAGAGAGAGAGAGGGGGGTGCGAGAGAGAGAGGGGGGTGCGAGAGAGAGAGAGAGAGAGGGGGGTGCAAGAGAGAGAGAGGGGGGTGCGAGAGAGAGAGGGGGGTGCGAGAGAGAGAGAGAGAGGGGTTCGAAAGAGAGAGAGAGAGGGGTGGTGCGAGAGAGAGAGGGGGGTGCGAGAGAGAGAGGGTGGTGCGAGAGAGTGAGGGGCGTGCGAGAGAGTGAGGGGCGTGCGAGAGAGAGAGGGGGTGCGAGAGAGAGAGAGAGGGGGGTGCGAGAGAGAGAGGGGGTTGCGAGAGAGTGAGGGGGGGTGCGAGAGAGAGAGGGGGGTGCGAGAGAGAGAGGGGGGGGTGTGAGAGAGAGAGAGAAAGAGAGAGGGGGGTGCGAGAGAGAGAGAGGGGGGGGGTGTGAGAGAGAGAGAGGGGTGCGGAGAGAGAGAGAGTGAGAGAGAGAGGGGGGTGCGAGAGAGAGAGTGAGAGAGAGGGGGTGCGAGAGAGAGAGAGAAGGGGGTGCGAGAGAGAGAGAGGGTGCGAGAGAGAGAGAGGGGGTGCGAGAGAGAGAGAGAGTGGGGGTGCGAGAGAGAGAGAGTGAGTGGGAGTGCGAGAGAGAGAGTGGGGGTGCAAGAGAGAGAGAGATTGGGGGTGGTGAGAGAGAGAGGGGGATGCGAGAGAGAGAGAGATTGGGGGGGTGTGAGAGAGAGAGGGGGGTGCGAGAGAGAGACAGAGAGAGAGAGAGGGGTGCGAGAGAGAGAGAGAGAGGGGGTGCAAGAGAGAGAGAGAGTGGGGGTGCGAGAGAGAGAGAGGGGGGTGCGAGTGAGAGCGAGTGAGTGGGGGGGTGCGAGAGAGAGAGAGAGTGGGGGTGCGAGAGAGAGAGAGAGATTGGGGGTGCGAGAGAGAGAGGGGGGTGCGAGAGAGAGACAGAGAGAGAGAGGGGGGTGCGAGAGAGAGAGAGGGGTGCGAGAGAGAGACAGAGATAGAGGGGGGTGCAAGAGAGTGAGAGAGTGGGGGTGCGAGAGAGAGAGAGGGATGCGAGAGAGAGAGAGGGGTGCGAGAGAGAGACAGAGAGATAGAGGGGGGTGCGAGAGAGTGAAAGAGAGGGTGGTGCGAGAGAGAGAGAGAGTGGGGGTGCGAGAGAGAGAGAGGGGTGCGAGAGAGAGAGAGAAAGGGGGGGGTGCGAGAGAGAGAGAGGGTTGTGCGAGAGAGAGAGAGAGAAAGGGGGGGGTGCGAGAGAGATAGAGAGAGGGCGGTGCGAGAGAGAGAGGGGTGCGAGAGAGAGACAGAGAGAGAGATTGGGGGTGCGAGAGAGAGAGAGAAAAAGGGGGGGTGCGAGAGAGAGAGAGGGGTTGTGCGAGAGAGAGAGAAAGGGGGGGGGGTGTGAGAGAGAGAGGGGGGTGCGAGAGAGAGACAGAGAGAGAGGGGGGGTGCGAGAGAGAGAGAGTGGGGATGCGAGAGAGAGAGGGGTGCGAGAGAGAGACAGAGAGAGAGATTGGGGGTGCGAGAGAGAGAGAGAGTAGGGGTGCGAGAGAGAGAGGGTGCGAGAGAGAGAGAGGGGGGTGCGAGGAGAGGGAGAGGGATGCGAGAGAGAGAGAGGGGTGCGAGAGAGAGTCAGAGAGAGAGATTGGGGGTGCGAGAGAGAGAGGGGGGGTGCGAGAGAGAGAGAGGGGTGCGAGAGAGGGACAGAGAGAGAGATTGGGGGTGTGAGAGAGAGAGAGTGGGGGTGCGAGAGAGAGAGGGGGGTGCGAGAGAGAGAGAGGGGGGGTGGCGAGAGAGTTAGAGAGAGGGGGGGTGCGAGAGAGAGAGAGTGGGGGTGCGAGAGAGAGACAGAGAGAGAGAGATTGGGGGTGCGAGAGAGAGAGAGAGGGGCGTGCGAGAGAGAGAGTGGGGGGTGCGAGAGAGAGAGAGGGGGTGCGAGAGAGAGAGAGGGGGGGTGCGAGAGAGAGAGAGAGAGATTGGGGGTGCGAGAGAGAGAGGGGGGTGCGAGGAGAGAGAGAGAGGGGGTGCGAGAGAGAGGGGGGAGTGCGAGAGAGAGAGAGAGGGAGAGTGCGAGAGAGAGAGAGAGGGGGGTGCGAGAGAGAGAGAGGGGTGTGCGAGAGAGAGAGAGGGGAGTGCGAGAGAGAGAGAGGGGGGGTGCGAGAGAGAGAGAGGGGGGGTGCGAGAGAGAGAGAGAGAGGGGGCGCGAGAGAGAGAGAGAGGGGGTGCGAGAGAGAGACAGGGGTGTGCGAGAGAGAGAGAGGGGGAGTGCGAGAGAGAGAGAGGGGGGTGCGAGAGAGAGAGAGGGGGGGTGCGAGAGAGAGAGAGAGCGGGGTGCGTGAGAGAGAGAGGCGGGGTGCGAGAGAGATAGAGAGAGGGGAGCGAGAGAGAGAGAGAGAGGGGGGTGCGAGAGAGAGTGGGGGGTGCGAGAGAGAGAGAGAGGCGGGGTGCAAGAGAGATAGAGAGAGGGGAGCGAGAGAGAGAGAGAGAGGGGGTGCGAGAGAGAGAGAGAGAGGTGGGGGTGCAAGAGAGAGAGAGAGAGAGGGGGTGCGAGAGAGAGAGAGAGGGGGGGTGCGAGAGAGAGAGAGAGGGGGGTGCGAGAGAGAGAGAAGGGGATGCGAGAGAGAGAGAGAGGGGGTGGGGGGTGCGAGAGAGAGAGAGAGAGAGGGGGTTGCGACAGAGAGAGAGAGGGGGGTGCGAGAGAGAGAGGGGGGGGCGAGAGAGAGAGAGAGAGAGAGGGGGGTGCGAGAGAGAGAGGGGTGCGAGAGAGAGAGAGAGAGAGGGGTGTGCGAGTGAGAGAGAGGGGTGTGCGAGAGAGAGAGGGGCGTGCGAGTGAGAGAGAGGGGGCGTGCGAGAGAGAGAGAGAGGGGCATGCGAGAGAGAGAGAGGGGGTGCGAGAGAGAGAGAGGGGCGTGCGATAGAGAGAGAGGGGGGGTGCGAGAGAGAGAGAGGGGGGTGCGAGAGAGAGAGAGGGGGTGTGTGAGAGAGAGAGAGGGGGGTGCAGAGAGAGACAGAGAGAGAGAGGGGTGTGCAAGAGAGAGAGAGAGAGGGGTGCGAGAGAGAGAGAGAGAGGGGTGTGCAAGAGAGAGAGAGAGGGGGGTGGGAGAGAGACAGAGAGAGAGAGGGGTGTGCAAGAGGAGAGAGAGAGAGGGGTGCGAGAGAGAGAGAGAGAGAGAGGGGGTGTGCAAGAGAGAGAGAGAGAGGGGGGGGTGCGAGAGAGAGAGAGGGGGTGCGAGAGAGAGAGGGGGGTGCGAGAGAGAGAGAGAGGGGGGGTGCGAGAGAGAGAGAGAGAGAGGGGTTGTGAGAGAGAGAGAGAGGGGGGTGCGAGAGAGAGAGAGAGGAGGGTGCGAGAGAGAGAGAGAGGGGGCACGAGAGAGAGAGAGAGGGGGTGCGAGAGAGAGAGGAGAGGGGGGTGCGAGAGAGAGAGAGAGTGGGGGTTCGAAAGAGAGAGAGAGAGGGGGTGCGAGAGAGAGAGAGAGGGGGGTGCGAGAGAGAGAGGGGGGTGCGAGAGAGAGAGAGAGGGGGGTGCGAGAGAGAGAGAGAGAGAGGGGTTGTGAGAGAGAGAGAGAGGGGGTGCGAGAGAGAGAGAGAGGGGGGTGCGAGAGAGAGAGAGAGAGAGGGGTTGTGAGAGAGAGAGAGAGGGGGTGCGAGAGAGAGAGAGAGGAGGTGCGAGAGAGAGAGAGAGGGGGCACGAGAGAGAGAGAGAGGGGGTGCGAGAGAGAGAGAGAGGGGGGTGCGAGAGAGAGAGAGAGTGGGGGGTGCGAGAGAGAGAGAGAGGAGGTGCGAGTGAGAGAGAGTGAGTGGGGGTGCGAGAGAGAGAGTGGGGATGCAAGAGAGAGAGAGATTGGGGGGTGCGAGAGAGAGAGAGGGGGGTGCGAGAGAGAGAGAGAGAGAGAGAGAGGGGGGTGCGAGAGAGAGAGAGAGATGGGGGTGCGAGAGAGAGAGAGAGGAGGTGCGAGTGAGAGAGAGTGAGTGGGGGTGCGAGAGAGAGAGTGGGGATGCAAGAGAGAGAGAGATTGGGGGTGCGAGAGAGAGAGAGGGGGGTGCGAGAGAGAGAGAGAGAGAGAGAGAGGGGGGTGCGAGAGAGAGAGAGAGATGGGGGTGCAAGAGAGAAAGAGAGAGGGGGGGTGCGAGAGAGAGAGAGGGGGGGGGCGCGAGAGACAGAGAGAGAGGGGGGTGCGAGAGAGAGAGAGTGTGGTGCGAGAGAGAGAGAGAGGGGGGTGCGAGAGAGAGAGAGAGGGGGCATGAGAGAGAGAGAGAGGAGGTGCGAGAGAGAGAGAGAGAGAGGGGGCGTGAGAGAGAGAGAGAGAGGGGGTGCGAGAGAGAGAGAGGGGGGTGCGAGAGAGAGAGGGGGGTGCGAGAGAGAGAGAGAGAGAGGGGGGTGCGAGAGAGAGAGAGGGGGTGCGAGAGAGAGAGGGGGGTGCGAGGAGAGAGAGAGAGAGGGGTTCGAAAGAGAGAGAGATAGGGGGTGTGAGAGAGAGAGAGAGGGGGGTGCGAGAGAGTGAGGGGCGTGCGAGAGAGTGAGGGGCGTGCGAGAGAGTGAGGGGGCGTGCGAGAGAGAGAGGGGGTGCGAGAGAGAGAGAGAGGGGGGTGCGAGAGAGAGAGGGGGGTGCGAGAGAGTGAGGGGGGTGCGAGAGAGAGAGGGGGGTGCGAGAGAGAGAGAGGGGGGGTGTGAGAGAGAGAGAAAGAGAGAGGGGGGTGCGAGAGAGAGAGAGGGGGGGGGTGTGAGAGAGAGAGAGGGGTGCGAGAGAGAGAGAAACAGAGAGGGGGGTGCGAGAGAGAGAGAGAGAGAGAGGGGGCTGCGAGAGAAAGAGAGTGAGAGAGAGAGGGGCGTGCGAGAGAGAGAGTGAGAGAGAGGGGGTGCGAGAGAGAGAGAGAGAAGGGGTACGAGAGAGAGAGAGGGTGGCGAGAGAGAGAGAGGGGGTGCGAGAGAGAGAGAGAGTGGGGGTGCGAGAGAGAGAGAGTGAGTGGGAGTGCGAGAGAGAGAGTGGGGGTGCAAGAGAGAGAGAGATTGGGGGTGTGAGAGAGAGAGGGGGGATGCGAGAGAGAGAGAGATTGGGGGTGTGAGAGAGAGAGGGGGGTGCGAGAGAGAGACAGAGAGAGAGAGAGGGTGCGAGAGAGAGAGAGAGAGGGGGTGCAAGAGAGAGAGAGAGTGGGGGTGCGAGAGAGAGAGAGGGGGGTGCAAGTGAGAGCGAGTGAGTGGGGGTGCGAGAGAGAGAGCGATTGGGGGTGCGAGAGAGAGAGGGGGTGCGAGAGAGAGACAGAGAGAGAGAGGGGGGTGCGAGAGAGAGAGAGAGTGGGGGTGCGAGAGAGAGAGGGGTGCGAGAGAGAGACAGAGAGATAGAGGGGGGGTGCGAGAGAGAGAGAGAGTGGGGGTGCGAGAGAGAGAGAGGGGTGCGAGAGAGAGAGAGGGGTGCGAGAGAGAGACAGAGAGATAGAGGGGGGTGCGAGAGAGTGAAAGAGAGGGTGGTGCGAGAGAGAGAGAGGGTGGGGGTGCGAGAGAGAGAGAGAGGTGCGAGAGAGAGAGAGAAAGGGGGGGTGCGAGAGAGAGAGAGGGTTGTGCGAGAGAGAGAGAGAAAGGGGGGGGTGCGAGAGAGATAGAGAGAGGGTGGTGCGAGAGAGAGAGGGGTGCGAGAGAGAGAGGGTGCGAGAGAGAGAGAGAGGGGGGTGCGAGAGAGAGAGAGAGTGGGGGTGCGAGAGAGAGAGAGAGGAGGGTGCGAGTGAGAGAGAGTGAGTGGGGGTGCGAGAGAGAGAGTGGGGATGCAAGAGAGAGAGAGATTGGGGGTGCAAGAGAGAGAGAGGGGGGGCGCGAGAGACAGAGAGAGAGGGGGGGTGCGAGAGAGAGAGAGGGTGGTGCGAGAGAGAGAGAGAGGGGGGTGCGAGAGAGAGAGAGAGAGGGGGCACGAGAGAGAGAGAGGGGGTGCGAGAGAGAGAGAGAGAGAGGGGGCGTGAGAGAGAGAGAGAGGGGGTGCGAGAGAGAGAGAGAGGGGGGTGCAAGAGAGAGAGGGGGCTGCGAGAGAGAGAGAGAGAGGGGTTCGAAAGAGAGAGTGAGAGGGGGTGCGAGAGAGAGAGAGAGGGGGGTGCGAGAGAGAGAGGGTGGTGCGAGAGAGTGAGGGGCGTGCGAGAGAGTGAGGGGCGTGCGAGAGAGAGAGGGGGTGAGAGAGAGAGAGAGAGGGGGGTGCGAGAGAGAGAGGGCAGTGCGAGAGAGAGAGGGGGGGTGCGAGAGAGAGAGGGGGGTGCGAGAGAGAGAGGGGGGGGTGTGAGAGAGAGAGAAAGAGAGAGGGGGGTGCGAGAGAGAGAGAGGGGGGGGGTGTGAGAGAGAGAGAGGGGTGCGAGAGAGAGAGATGCGAGAGAGAGAGAGAGAGAGAGGGGGCTGCGAGAGAGAGAGAGTGAGAGAGAGGGGGGTGCGAGAGAGAGAGTGAGAGAGAGGGGGTGCGAGAGAGAGAGAGAGAAGGGGTGCGAGAGAGAGAGAGGGTGCGAGAGAGAGAGAGGGGGTGCGAGAGAGAGAGAGAGTGGGGGTGCGAGACAGAGAGAGTGAGTGGGAGTGCGAGAGAGAGAGTGGGGGTGCAAGAGAGAGAGAGATTGGGGGTGTGAGAGAGAGAGGGCGATGCGAGAGAGAGAGAGATTGGGGGTGTGAGAGAGAGAGGGGGGTGCGAGAGAGAGACAGAGAGAGAGAGAGGGTGCGAGAGAGAGAGAGAGGAGGTGCGAGAGAGAGAGAGAGGGGGTGCAAGAGAGAGAGAGAGTGGGGGTGCGAGAGAGAGAGGGGGGGGTGCGAGTGAGAGCGAGTGAGTGGGGGTGCGAGAGAGAGAGAGAGTGGGGGTGCGAGAGAGAGAGAGATTGGGGGTGCGAGAGAGAGAGGGGGTGCGAGAGAGAGACAGAGAGAGAGAGGGGGGTGCGAGAGAGAGAGAGAGTGGGGGTGCGAGAGAGAGAGAGGGGTGCGAGAGAGAGACAGAGATAGAGGGGGGTGCAAGAGAGAGAGAGAGTGGGGGTGCGAGAGAGAGAGAGGGGTGCAGAGAGAGAGAGGGGTGCGAGAGAGAGACAGAGAGATAGAGGGGGGGTGCGAGAGAGTGAAAGAGAGGGTGGTGCGAGAGAGAGAGAGAGGGGTGCGAGAGAGAGAGAGAAAGGGGGGGTGCGAGAGAGAGAGAGGGTTGTGCCGAGAGAGAGAGAGAGAAAGGGGGGGTGCGAGAGAGATAGAGAGAGGGCGGTGCGAGAGAGAGAGGGGTGCGAGAGAGAGACAGAGAGAGAGATTGGGGGGTGCGAGAGAGAGAGAGAAAAAGGGGGGGTGCGAGAGAGAGAGAGGGTTGTGCGAGAGAGAGAGAAAGGGGGGGTGCGAGAGAGAGAGGGGGGGTGCGAGAGAGAGACAGAGAGAGAGGGGGGTGTGAGAGAGAGAGAGAGTGGGGATGCGAGAGAGAGAGGGGTGCGAGAGAGAGACAGAGAGAGAGATTGGGGGTGCGAGAGAGAGAGAGAGTAGGGGTGCGAGAGAGAGAGGGTGCGAGAGAGAGAGAGGGGGGTGCGAGAGAGAGAGAGGGGTGCGAGAGAGAGAGAGGGGTGCGAGAGAGAGTCAGAGAGAGAGATTGGGGGTGCGAGAGAGAGAGGGGGGTGCGAGAGAGAGAGAGGGGTGCGAGAGAGGGACAGAGAGAGAGATTGGGGGTGTGAGAGAGAGAGAGTGGGGGTGCGAGAGAGAGAGGGGGGTGCGAGAGAGAGAGAGGGGGGTGCGAGAGAGTTAGAGAGAGGGGGGTGCGAGAGAGAGAGAGTGGGGGTGCGAGAGAGAGACAGAGAGAGAGATTGGGGGTGCGAGAGAGAGAGAGAGGGGCGTGCGAGA
This sequence comes from Isurus oxyrinchus, assembly GCA_026770705.1. NCBI lineage: Eukaryota > Metazoa > Chordata > Chondrichthyes > Lamniformes > Lamnidae > Isurus > Isurus oxyrinchus. The sequence continues at coordinate 2,916,845 of JANJGN010000048.1, forward strand.
GAGAGAGTGGGGGTGCGAGAGAGAGAGAGGGGTGCGAGAGAGAGAGAGGGGGGTGCGAGAGAGAGAGAGAGAGATTGGGGGGTGCGAGAGAGAGAGGGGGGTGCGAGAGAGAGAGGGGGGTGCAAGAGAGAGACAGAGAGGGAGAGGGGGGTGCGAGAGAGAGAGAGAGTGGGGGTGCGAGAGAGAGAGAGGGGTGCGAGAGAGAGACAGAGAGATAGAGGGGGGTGCGAGAGAGTGAAAGAGAGGGTGGTGCGATAGAGAGAGAGAAAGGGGGGTGCGAGAGAGAGAGGGGTGTGCGAGAGAGAGAGAGAAAGGGGGGGTGCGAGAGAGAGAGAGGTGTGTGCGAGAGAGAGAGAGGGGAGTGCGAGAGAGAGAGAGAGGAGTGTGAGTGTGAGAGAGAGAGAGAGAGGGGGGTGCGAGAGAGAGAGAGGGGGAGTGCGAGAGAGAGAGAGAGGGGGTGCGAGAGAGAGAGAGGGGGAGTGCGAGAGAGAGAGAGAGGGGGAGTGCGAGAGAGAGAGAGAGGGGGGTGCGAGAGAGAGAGAGGGGTGTGCGAGAGAGAGAGAGGGGAGTGCGAGAGAGAGAGAGGGGGGTGCGAGAGAGAGAGAGGGGGGGGTGCGAGAGAGAGAGAGAGAGGGGGCGCGAGAGAGAGAGAGAGGGGGTGCGAGAGAGAGACAGGGGTGTGCGAGAGAGAGAGAGGGCAGTGCGAGAGAGAGAGAGGGGGGTGCGAGAGAGAGAGAGGGGGGGTGCGAGAGAGAGAGAGAGCGGGTGCGTGAGAGAGAGAGAGGCGGGTGCGAGAGAGATAGAGAGAGGGGAGCGAGAGAGAGAGAGAGAGGGGGGTGCGAGAGAGAGTGGGGGGTGCGAGAGAGAGAGAGAGGCGGGTGCGAGAGAGATAGAGAGAGGGGAGCGAGAGAGAGAGAGAGATGGGTGCGAGAGAGAGAGAGAGAGGTGGGAGTGCAAGAGAGAGAGAGAGAGAGGGGGGTGCGAGAGAGAGAGAGAGGGGGGGTGCGAGAGAGAGAGAGAGGGGGGGTGCGAGAGAGAGAGAAGGGGATGCGAGAGAGAGAGAGAGAGGGGTTGGGGTGCGAGAGAGAGAGAGAGGGGGGTGCGAGAGAGAGAGAGAGGGGGTGCGAGAGAGAGAGGGGGGGTGCGAGAGAGAGAGAGAGAGAGAGGGGGGTGCGAGAGAGAGAGGGGTGCGAGAGAGAGAGAGAGAGAGGGGTGTGCGAGTGAGAGAGAGGGGTGTGCGAGAGAGAGAGGGGCGTGCGAGTGAGAGAGAGGGGCGTGCGAGAGAGAGAGAGGGGCATGCGAGAGAGAGAGAGGGGGTGCGAGAGAGAGAGAGGGGCGTGCGATAGAGAGAGAGGGGGGTGCGAGAGAGAGAGAGGGGGGTGCGAGAGAGACAGAGAGAGAGAGGGGTGTGCAAGAGAGAGAGAGAGAGGGGTGCGAGAGAGAGAGAGAGAGGGGTGTGCAAGAGAGAGAGAGAGAGGGGTGGGAGAGAGAGAGAGAGGGGTGCGAGAGAGAGAGAAACAGAGAGGGAGGTGCGAGAGAGAGAGAGAGAGAGAGGGGGCTGCGAGAGAGAGAGAGTGAGAGAGAGAGGGGCGTACGAGAGAGAGAGTGAGAGAGAGGGGGTGCGAGAGAGAGAGAGAAGGGGTGCGAGGGAGAGAGAGGGTGCGAGAGAGAGAGAGGGGGGTGCGAGAGAGAGAGAGAGTGGGGGTGCGAGAGAGAGAGAGTGAGTGGGAGTGCGAGAGAGAGAGTGGGGGTGCAAGAGAGAGAGAGATTGGGGGTGTGAGAGAGAGAGGGGGATGCGAGAGAGAGAGAGATTGGGGGTGTGAGAGAGAGAGGGGGGTGCGAGAGAGAGACAGAGAGAGAGAGAGGGTGCGAGAGAGAGAGAGAGAGGGGTGCGAGAGAGAGAGAGAGAGGTGGGGGTGCAGAGAGAGAGAGAGAGAGGGGGGTGCGAGAGAGAGAGAGAGGGGGGTGCGAGAGAGAGAGAGAGGGGGGTGCGAGAGAGAGAGAAGGGGATGCGAGAGAGAGAGAGAGGGGTGGGGGTGCGAGAGAGAGAGAGAGAGGGGGGGTGCGAGAGAGAGAGAGAGGGGGGTGCGAGAGAGAGAGGGGGGGTGCGAGAGAGAGAGAGAGAGAGAGAGGGGGGTGCGAGAGAGAGAGGGGTGCGAGAGAGAGAGAGAGAGAGGGGTGTGCGAGTGAGAGAGAGGGGTGTGCGAGAGAGAGAGGGGCGTGCGAGTGAGAGAGAGGGGCGTGCGAGAGAGAGAGAGGGGCATGCGAGAGAGAAGGGGGGGTGCGAGAGAGAGAGAGGGGCGTGCGATAGAGAGAGAGGGGGGTGCGAGAGAGAGAGAGGGGGGTGCGAGAGAGACAGAGAGAGAGAGGGGTGTGCAAGAGAGAGAGAGAGAGGGGGTGCGAGAGAGAGAGAGAGAGGGGTGTGCAAGAGAGAGAGAGAGGGGGGTGGGAGAGAGACAGAGAGAGAGAGGGGTGTGCAAGAGAGAGAGAGAGAGGGGGTGCGAGAGAGAGAGAGAGAGAGAGGGGTGTGCAAGAGAGAGAGAGAGAGGGGGGGGGTGCGAGAGAGAGAGAGGGGGGTGCGAGAGAGAGAGAGGGGGGTGCGAGAGAGAGAGAGAGAGAGGGGTTCGAAAGAGAGAGAGAGAGGGGGTGCGAGAGAGAGAGAGAGGGGGGTGCGAGAGAGAGAGGGGGGTGCGAGAGAGAGAGAGAGGGGGGGTGCGAGAGAGAGAGAGAGAGAGGGGTTGTGAGAGAGAGAGAGAGGGGGTGCGAGAGAGAGAGAGAGGAGGTGCGAGAGAGAGAGAGAGGGGGCGCGAGAGAGAGAGAGAGGGGGTGCGAGAGAGAGAGAGAGGGGGTGCGAGAGAGAGAGAGAGTGGGGGTGCGAGAGAGAGAGAGAGGGGGTGCGAGTGAGAGAGAGTGAGTGGGGGTGCGAGAGAGAGAGTGGGGATGCAAGAGAGAGAGAGATTGGGGGTGCGAGAGAGAGAGAGGGGGGTGCGAGAGAGAGAGAGAGAGAGAGAGAGGGGGGTGCGAGAGAGAGAGAGAGAGGGGGGTGCAAGAGAGAAAGAGAGAGGGGGGGTGCGAGAGAGAGAGAGGGGGGGCGCGAGAGACAGAGAGAGAGGGGGGGTGCGAGAGAGAGAGAGGGTGGTGCGAGAGAGAGAGAGAGGGGGGTGCGAGAGAGAGGGGGCATGAGAGAGAGAGAGAGGGGGTGCGAGAGAGTGAGAGAGAGAGGGGGCGTGAGAGAGAGAGAGAGAGGGGGTGCGAGAGAGAGAGAGGGGGGTGCGAGAGAGAGAGGGGGGTGCGAGAGAGAGAGAGAGAGAGGGGGGTGCGAGAGAGAGAGGGGCGTGCGAGAGAGAGAGGGGGTGCGAGAGAGAGAGAGAGGGGGGGTGCGAGAGAGAGAGAGGGGGGGTGCGAGAGAGTGAGGGGGGTGCGAGAGAGAGAGGGTGGTGTGAGAGAGTGAGGGGCGTGCGAGAGAGTGAGGGGCGTGCGAGAGAGAGAGGGGGTGCGAGAGAGAGAGAGAGGGGGGTGCGAGAGAGAGAGGGGGGTGCGAGAGAGTGAGGGGGGTGCGAGAGAGAGAGGGGGTGCGAGAGAGAGAGATGGTGGGTGTGAGAGAGAGAGAAAGAGAGAGGGGGGTGCGAGAGAGAGAGAGGGGGGGGTGTGAGAGAGAGAGAGGGGTGCGAGAGAGAGAGAAACAGAGAGGGAGGTGCGAGAGAGAGAGAGAGAGAGAGGGGGGCTGCGAGAGAGAGAGAGTGAGAGAGAGAGGGGCGTGCGAGAGAGAGAGTGAGAGAGAGGGGGGTGCGAGAGAGAGAGAGAAGGGGTGCGAGAGAGAGAGAGGGTGCGAGAGAGAGAGAGGGGGTGCGAGAGAGAGAGAGAGTGGGGGTGCGAGAGAGAGAGAGTGAGTGGGAGTGCGAGAGAGAGAGTGGGGGTGCAAGAGAGAGAGAGATTGGGGGTGTGAGAGAGAGAGGGGGATGCGAGAGAGAGAGAGATTGGGGGGTGTGAGAGAGATAGGGGGGTGCGAGAGAGAGACAGAGAGAGAGAGAGGGTGCAAGAGAGAGAGAGAGAGGGGGTGCAAGAGAGAGAGAGAGTGGGGGTGCGAGAGAGAGAGAGGGGGGTGCAAGTGAGAGCGAGTGAGTGGGGGTGCGAGAGAGAGAGGGGCTGCGAGAGAGAGACAGAGAGAGAGAGGGAGGTGCGAGAGAGAGAGAGAGTGGGGGTGCGAGAGAGAGAGAGGGGTGCGAGAGAGAGACAGAGAGATAGAGGGGGGGTGCGAGAGAGAGAGAGAGTGGGGGTGCGAGAGAGAGAGAGGGGGTGCGAGAGAGAGAGAGGGGTGCGAGAGAGAGACAGAGAGATAGAGGGGGGTGCGAGAGAGTGAAAGAGAGGGTGGTGCGAGAGAGAGAGAGGGTGGGGGTGCGAGAGAGAGAGAGAGGGTGCGAGAGAGAGAGAGAAAGGGGGGGTGCGAGAGAGAGAGAGGGTTGTGCGAGAGAGAGAGAGAAAGGGGGTGCGAGAGAGATAGAGAGAGGGTGGTGCGAGAGAGAGAGGGGTGCGAGAGAGAGACAGAGAGAGAGATTGGGGGTGCGAGAGAGAGAGAGGGTGCGAGAGAGAGAGAGGGGGTGCGAGAGAGAGAGAGAGTGGGGGTGCGAGAGAGAGAGAGAGTGAGTGGGAGTGCGAGAGAGAGAGTGGGGGTGCAAGAGAGAGAGAGATTGGGGGTGTGAGAGAGAGAGGGGGGATGCGAGAGAGAGAGAGATTGGGGGTGTGAGAGAGAGAGGGGGGTGCGAGAGAGAGACAGAGAGAGAGAGAGGGGTGCGAGAGAGAGAGAGAGAGGGGGTGCAAGAGAGAGAGAGAGTGGGGGTGCGAGAGAGAGAGAGATTGGGGGTGCGAGAGAGAGAGGGGGTGCGAGAGAGAGACAGAGAGAGAGAGAGAGGGGGGTGCGAGAGAGAGAGAGAGTGGGGGGTGCGAGAGAGAGAGAGGGGTGCGAGAGAGAGACAGAGAGATAGAGGGGGGTGCGAGAGAGAGAGAGAGTGGGGGTGCGAGAGAGAGAGAGGGGTGCGAGAGAGAGAGAGAGGGGTGCGAGAGAGAGACAGAGAGATAGAGGGGGGGTGCGAGAGAGTGAAAGAGAGGGTGGTGCGAGAGAGAGAGAGGGTGGGGGTGCGAGAGAGAGAGAGAGGTGCGAGAGAGAGAGAGAAAGGGGGGGTGCGAGAGAGAGAGAGGGTTGTGCGAGGAGAGAGAGAGAAAGGGGGGGTGCGAGAGAGATAGAGAGAGGGTGGTGCGAGAGATAGGGGTGCGAGAGAGAGACAGAGAGAGAGAGGGGGTGCGAGAGAGAGAGAGAGTGGGGGTGCGAGAGAGAGAGAGGGGTGCGAGAGAGAGACAGAGAGATAGAGGGGGGTGCGAGAGAGAGAGAGAGTGGGGGTGCGAGAGAGAGAGAGGGGTGCGAGAGAGAGAGAGAGGGGTGCGAGAGAGAGACAGAGAGATAGAGGGGGGTGCGAGAGAGTGAAAGAGAGGGTGATGCGAGAGAGAGAGAGGGTGGGGGTGCGAGAGAGAGAGAGAGGTGCGAGAGAGAGAGAGAAAGGGGGGGTGCGAGAGAGAGAGAGGGTTGTGCGAGAGAGAGAGAGAAAGGGGGGGTGCGAGAGAGATAGAGAGAGGGTGGTGCGAGAGATAGGGGTGCGAGAGAGAGACAGAGAGAGAGATTGGGGGTGCGAGAGAGAGAGAGAAAGGGGGGGTGCGAGAGAGAGAGAGGGTTGTGCGAGAGAGAGAGAGAAAGGGGGGGTGCGAGAGAGAGAGGGGGGTTGCGAGAGAGAGACAGAGAGAGAGGGGGGGGTGCGAGAGAGAGAGAGAGTGGGGATGCGAGAGAGAGAGGGGGTGCGAGAGAGAGACAGAGAGAGAGATTGGGGGTGCGAGAGAGAGAGAGAGTAGGGGTGCGAGAGAGAGAGGGTGCGAGAGAGAGAGAGGGGGGTGCGAGAGAGAGAGAGGGGTGCGAGAGAGAGAGAGGGGTGCGAGAGAGAGACAGAGAGAGATTGGGGGTGCGAGAGAGAGAGTAGGGGGTGCGAGAGAGAGAGGGTGCGAGAGAGAGAGAGGGGGGTGCGAGAGAGAGAGAAAGTGGGGGTGCGAGAGAGAGACAGAGAGAGAGATTGGGGGTGCGAGAGAGAGAGAGAGTGGGGGTGCGAGAGAGAGAGAGGGGTGCGAGAGAGAGAGAGGGGGGGCGCGAGAGTGAGAGAGAGATTGGGGGTGCGAGAGAGAGAGGGGGGTGCTAGAGAGAGACAGAGAGAAAGAGGGGGGTGCGAGAGAGAGAGAGAGTGGGGGTGCGAGAGAGAGAGGGGTGTGCTAGAGAGAGACAGAGAGAGAGAGGGGGGTGCGAGAGAGAGTGGGGGTGCGAGAGAGAGTCAGAGAGAGAGATTGGGGGTGCGAGAGAGAGAGGGAGGTGCGAGAGAGAGACAGAGAGAGAGATTGGGGGTGTGAGAGAGAGAGAGTGGGGGTGCGAGAGAGAGAGGGGGGTGCGAGAGAGAGAGAGGGGGGTGCAAGAGAGAGAGAGGGGGGGGGTGTGAGAGAGAGAGGGGTGCGAGAGAGAGAGATGCGAGAGAGAGAGAGAGAGGGGGGTGTGAGAGAGAGAGAGGGGGGGGTGTGAGAGAGAGAGGGGGTGCGAGAGAGAGAGAGAGAGAGGGGTTCGAAAGAGAGAGAGAGAGGCGGTGCGAGAGAGAGAGAGAGGGGGTGCGAGAGAGAGAGGGGGCGCGAGAGAGTGAGGGGGGGTGCGAGAGAGAGAGGGGGGTGCGAGAGAGAGAGAGAGGGGGGGTGTGAGAGAGAGAGGGGGGTGCGAGAGAGAGAGAAAGAGAGAGGGGGGTGCGAGAGAGAGAGAGAGAGAGGAGGGGGTGCGAGAGAGAGAGAGTGAGAGAGAGAGGGGGGTGCGAGAGAGAGAGTGAGAGAGAGGGGGTGCGAGAGAGAGAGAGAAGGGGTGCGAGAGAGAGAGAGAGGGGGTGCGAGAGAGAGAGAGAAGGGGTGCGAGAGAGAGAGAGGGTGAGAGAGAGAGAGAGGGGGGTGTGAGAGAGAGAGGGTGCGAGAGAGAGAGGGTGCGAGAGAGAGAGAGAGGGGGTGCGAGAGAGAGAGAGAGTGGGGGAGCGAGAGAGAGAGAGAGGGGGGTGCGAGTGAGAGAGAGTGAGTGGGGGTGCGAGAGAGAGAGTGGGGATGCAAGAGAGAGAGAGATTGGGGGTGCAAGAGAGAGAGAGGGGGGGCGCGAGAGACAGAGAGAGAGGGGGGTGCGAGAGAGAGAGAGGGTGGTGCGAGAGAGAGAGAGAGGGGGGGTGCGAGAGAGAGAGAGAGAGGGGGCACGAGAGAGAGAGAGGGGGTGCGAGAGAGAGAGAGAGAGAGGGGGCGTGAGTGAGAGAGAGAGGGGGTGCGAGAGAGAGAGAGAGGGGGGTGCGAGAGAGAGAGGGGGGTGCGAGAGAGAGAGAGAGAGAGGGGGGTGCAAGAGAGAGAGAGGGGGTGCGAGAGAGAGAGGGGGGGTGCGAGAGAGAGAGAGAGAGGGGTTCGAAAGAGAGAGAGAGAGGGTGGTGCGAGAGAGAGAGGGGGGTGCGAGAGAGAGAGCGTGGTGCGAGAGAGTGAGGGGCGTGCGAGAGAGTGAGGGGCGTGCGAGAGAGAGAGGGGGTGTGAGAGAGAGAGAGAGGGGGGTGCGAGAGAGAGAGGGGGTTGCGAGAGAGTGAGGGGGGTGCGAGAGAGAGAGGGGGGTGCGAGAGAGAGAGGGGGGGGTGTGAGAGAGAGAGAAAGAGAGAGGGGGGTGCGAGAGAGAGAGAGGGGGGGGTGTGAGAGAGAGAGAGGGGTGCGAGAGAGAGAGAGTGAGAGAGAGAGGGGGGTGCGAGAGAGAGAGTGAGAGAGAGGGGGTGCGAGAGAGAGAGAGGGGGTGCGAGAGAGAGAGAGAGTGGGGGTGCGAGAGAGAGAGAGTGAGTGGGAGTGCGAGAGAGAGAGTGGGGGTGCAAGAGAGAGAGAGATTGGGGGTGTGAGAGAGAGAGGGGGATGCGAGAGAGAGAGAGATTGGGGGTGTGAGAGAGAGAGGGGGGTGCGAGAGAGAGACAGAGAGAGAGAGAGGGTGCGAGAGAGAGAGAGAGAGGGGGGTGCAAGAGAGAGAGAGAGTGGGGGTGCGAGAGAGAGAGAGGGGGGTGCGAGTGAGAGCGAGTGAGTGGGGGTGCGAGAGAGAGAGAGAGTGGGGGTGCGAGAGAGAGAGAGAGATTGGGGGTGCGAGAGAGAGAGGGGGTGCGAGAGAGAGACAGAGAGAGAGAGGGGGGTGCGAGAGAGAGAGAGGGGTGCGAGAGAGAGACAGAGATAGAGGGGGGTGCAAGAGAGTGAGAGAGTGGGGGTGCGAGAGAGAGAGAGGGATGCGAGAGAGAGAGAGGGGTGCGAGAGAGAGACAGAGAGATAGAGGGGGGTGCGAGAGAGTGAAAGAGAGGGTGGTGCGAGAGAGAGAGAGAGTGGGGGTGCGAGAGAGAGAGAGGGGGTGCGAGAGAGAGAGAGAAAGGGGGGGTGCGAGAGAGAGAGAGGGTTGTGCGAGAGAGAGAGAGAGAAAGGGGGGGTGCGAGAGAGATAGAGAGAGGGCGGTGCGAGAGAGAGAGGGGTGCGAGAGAGAGACAGAGAGAGAGATTGGGGGGTGCGAGAGAGAGAGAGAAAAAGGGGGGGTGCGAGAGAGAGAGAGGGTTGTGCGAGAGAGAGAGAAAGGGGGGGTGTGAGAGAGAGAGGGGGGTGCGAGAGAGAGACAGAGAGAGAGGGGGGTGCGAGAGAGAGAGAGTGGGGATGCGAGAGAGAGAGGGGTGCGAGAGAGAGACAGAGAGAGAGATTGGGGGTGCGAGAGAGAGAGAGAGTAGGGGTGCGAGAGAGAGAGGGTGCGAGAGAGAGAGAGGGGGGTGCGAGAGAGGGAGAGGGATGCGAGAGAGAGAGAGGGGTGCGAGAGAGAGTCAGAGAGAGAGATTGGGGGTGCGAGAGAGAGAGGGGGGGTGCGAGAGAGAGAGAGGGGTGCGAGAGAGGGACAGAGAGAGAGATTGGGGGTGTGAGAGAGAGAGAGTGGGGGTGCGAGAGAGAGAGGGGGGTGCGAGAGAGAGAGAGGGGGGTGCGAGAGAGTTAGAGAGAGGGGGGTGCGAGAGAGAGAGAGTGGGGGTGCGAGAGAGAGACAGAGAGAGAGATTGGGGGTGCGAGAGAGAGAGAGAGGGGCGTGCGAGAGAGAGAGTGGGGGTGCGAGAGAGAGAGAGGGGTGCGAGAGAGAGAGAGGGGGGTGCGAGAGAGAGAGAGAGAGATTGGGGGTGCGAGAGAGAGAGGGGGGTGCGAGAGAGAGAGAGAGGGGGTGCGAGAGAGAGGGGGGAGTGCGAGAGAGAGAGAGAGGGAGAGTGCGAGAGAGAGAGAGAGGGGGTGCGAGAGAGAGAGAGGGGTGTGCGAGAGAGAGAGAGGGGAGTGCGAGAGAGAAAGAGGGGGGTGCGAGAGAGAGAGAGGGGGGGTGCGAGAGAGAGAGAGAGAGGGGGGCGCGAGAGAGAGAGAGAGGGGGTGCGAGAGAGAGACAGGGGTGTGCGAGAGAGAGAGAGGGAGTGCGAGAGAGAGAGAGGGGGGTGCGAGAGAGAGAGAGGGGGGGTGCGAGAGAGAGAGAGAGCGGGGTGCGTGAGAGAGAGAGGCGGGGTGCGAGAGAGATAGAGAGAGGGGAGCGAGAGAGAGAGAGAGAGGGGGGTGCGAGAGAGAGTGGGGGGTGCGAGAGAGAGAGAGAGGCGGGGTGCAAGAGAGATAGAGAGAGGGGAGCGAGAGAGAGAGAGAGAGGGGTGCGAGAGAGAGAGAGAGAGGTGGGGGTGCAAGAGAGAGAGAGAGAGAGGGGGTGCGAGAGAGAGAGAGAGGGGGGTGCGAGAGAGAGAGAGAGGGGGGGTGCGAGAGAGAGAGAAGGGGATGCGAGAGAGAGAGAGAGGGGTGGGGGTGCGAGAGAGAGAGAGAGAGAGGGGGTTGCGACAGAGAGAGAGAGGGGGGGCGAGAGAGAGAGGGGGGGGGCGAGAGAGAGAGAGAGAGAGAGGGGGGGTGCGAGAGAGAGAGGGGTGCGAGAGAGAGAGAGAGAGAGGGGTGTGCGAGTGAGAGAGAGGGGTGTGCGAGAGAGAGAGGGGCGTGCGAGTGAGAGAGAGGGGCGTGCGAGAGAGAGAGAGAGGGGCATGCGAGAGAGAGAGAGGGGGTGCGAGAGAGAGAGAGGGGCGTGCGATAGAGAGAGAGGGGGGTGCGAGAGAGAGAGAGGGGGGGTGCGAGAGAGAGAGAGGGGGGTGTGTGAGAGAGAGAGAGGGGGGTGCAGAGAGAGACAGAGAGAGAGAGGGGTGTGCAAGAGAGAGAGAGAGAGGGGTGCGAGAGAGAGAGAGAGAGGGGTGTGCAAGAGAGAGAGAGAGGGGGGTGGGAGAGAGACAGAGAGAGAGAGGGGTGTGCAAGAGAGAGAGAGAGAGGGGTGCGAGAGAGAGAGAGAGAGAGAGGGGGTGTGCAAGAGAGAGAGAGAGAGGGGGGGGTGCGAGAGAGAGAGAGGGGGGTGCGAGAGAGAGAGGGGGGTGCGAGAGAGAGAGAGAGGGGGGTGCGAGAGAGAGAGAGAGAGAGGGGTTGTGAGAGAGAGAGAGAGGGGGTGCGAGAGAGAGAGAGAGGAGGTGCGAGAGAGAGAGAGAGGGGGCACGAGAGAGAGAGAGAGGGGGTGCGAGAGAGAGAGAGAGGGGGTGCGAGAGAGAGAGAGAGTGGGGTTCGAAAGAGAGAATGAGAGGGGGTGCGAGAGAGAGAGAGGGGGGGTGCGAGAGAGAGAGGGGGGGTGCGAGAGAGAGAGAGAGGGGGGTGCGAGAGAGAGAGAGAGAGAGGGGTTGTGAGAGAGAGAGAGAGGGGGTGCGAGAGAGAGAGAGAGGAGGTGCGAGAGAGAGAGAGAGGGGGCACGAGAGAGAGAGAGAGGGGGTGCGAGAGAGAGAGAGAGGGGGGTGCGAGAGAGAGAGAGAGTGGGGGTGCGAGAGAGAGAGAGAGGAGGTGCGAGTGAGAGAGAGTGAGTGGGGGTGCGAGAGAGAGAGTGGGGATGCAAGAGAGAGAGAGATTGGGGGTGCGAGAGAGAGAGAGGGGGGTGCGAGAGAGAGAGAGAGAGAGAGAGAGGGGGGTGCGAGAGAGAGAGAGAGATGGGGGTGCAAGAGAGAAAGAGAGAGGGGGGGTGCGAGAGAGAGAGAGGGGGGGGCGCGAGAGACAGAGAGAGAGGGGGGTGCGAGAGAGAGAGAGTGTGGTGCGAGAGAGAGAGAGAGGGGGGTGCGAGAGAGAGAGAGAGAGAGGGGGCATGAGAGAGAGAGAGAGGAGGTGCGAGAGAGAGAGAGAGAGAGGGGGCGTGAGAGAGAGAGAGAGAGGGGGTGCGAGAGAGAGAGAGGGGGGTGCGAGAGAGAGAGGGGGTGCGTGCGAGAGAGAGAGAGAGAGGGGGGTGCGAGAGAGAGAGAGGGGGTGCGAGAGAGAGAGGGGGGTGCGAGAGAGAGAGAGAGAGGGGTTCGAAAGAGAGAGAGATAGGGGGTGTGAGAGAGAGAGAGAGGGGGGTGCGAGAGAGTGAGGGGCGTGCGAGAGAGTGAGGGGCGTGCGAGAGAGTGAGGGGCGTGCGAGAGAGAGAGGGGGTGCGAGAGAGAGAGAGAGGGGGGTGCGAGAGAGAGAGGGGGGTGCGAGAGAGTGAGGGGGGTGCGAGAGAGAGAGGGGGGTGCGAGAGAGAGAGAGGGGGGGTGTGAGAGAGAGAGAAAGAGAGAGGGGGGTGCGAGAGAGAGAGAGGGGGGGGGTGTGAGAGAGAGAGAGGGGTGCGAGAGAGAGAGAAACAGAGAGGGGGGTGCGAGAGAGAGAGAGAGAGAGAGGGGGCTGCGAGAGAAAGAGAGTGAGAGAGAGAGGGGCGTGCGAGAGAGAGAGTGAGAGAGAGGGGGTGCGAGAGAGAGAGAGAGAAGGGGGTGCGAGAGAGAGAGAGGGTGCGAGAGAGAGAGAGGGGGTGCGAGAGAGAGAGAGAGTGGGGGGTGCGAGAGAGAGAGAGTGAGTGGGAGTGCGAGAGAGAGAGTGGGGGTGCAAGAGAGAGAGAGATTGGGGGTGTGAGAGAGAGAGGGGGATGCGAGAGAGAGAGAGATTGGGGGTGTGAGAGAGAGAGGGGGGTGCGAGAGAGAGACAGAGAGAGAGAGAGGGTGCGAGAGAGAGAGAGAGAGGGGGGTGCAAGAGAGAGAGAGAGTGGGGGTGCGAGAGAGAGAGAGGGGGGTGCAAGTGAGAGCGAGTGAGTGGGGGTGCGAGAGAGAGAGCGATTGGGGGTGCGAGAGAGAGAGGGGGTGCGAGAGAGAGACAGAGAGAGAGAGGGGGGTGCGAGAGAGAGAGAGAGTGGGGGTGCGAGAGAGAGAGGGGTGCGAGAGAGAGACAGAGAGATAGAGGGGGGTGCGAGAGAGAGAGAGAGTGGGGGTGCGAGAGAGAGAGAGGGGTGCGAGAGAGAGAGAGGGGTGCGAGAGAGAGACAGAGAGATAGAGGGGGGTGCGAGAGAGTGAAAGAGAGGGTGGTGCGAGAGAGAGAGAGGGTGGGGGTGCGAGAGAGAGAGAGAGGTGCGAGAGAGAGAGAGAAAGGGGGGGTGCGAGAGAGAGAGAGGGTTGTGCGAGAGAGAGAGAGAAAGGGGGGGTGCGAGAGAGATAGAGAGAGGGTGGTGCGAGAGAGAGAGGGGTGCGAGAGAGAGAGGGTGCGAGAGAGAGAGAGAGGGGGTGCGAGAGAGAGAGAGAGTGGGGGTGCGAGAGAGAGAGAGAGGAGGGTGCGAGTGAGAGAGAGTGAGTGGGGGTGCGAGAGAGAGAGTGGGGATGCAAGAGAGAGAGAGATTGGGGGTGCAAGAGAGAGAGAGGGGGGGCGCGAGAGACAGAGAGAGAGGGGGGTGCGAGAGAGAGAGAGGGTGGTGCGAGAGAGAGAGAGAGGGGGGTGCGAGAGAGAGAGAGAGAGGGGGCACGAGAGAGAGAGAGGGGGTGCGAGAGAGAGAGAGAGAGAGGGGGCGTGAGAGAGAGAGAGAGGGGGGTGCGAGAGAGAGAGAGAGGGGGGTGCAAGAGAGAGAGGGGGCTGCGAGAGAGAGAGAGAGAGGGGTTCGAAAGAGAGAGTGAGAGGGGGTGCGAGAGAGAGAGAGAGGGGGGTGCGAGAGAGAGAGGGTGGTGCGAGAGAGTGAGGGGCGTGCGAGAGAGTGAGGGGCGTGCGAGAGAGAGAGGGGGTGAGAGAGAGAGAGAGAGGGGGGTGCGAGAGAGAGAGGGGGGTGCGAGAGAGAGAGGGGGGGTGCGAGAGAGAGAGGGGGGTGCGAGAGAGAGAGGGGGGGGTGTGAGAGAGAGAGAAAGAGAGAGGGGGGTGCGAGAGAGAGAGAGGGGGGGGGTGTGAGAGAGAGAGAGGGGTGCGAGAGAGAGAGATGCGAGAGAGAGAGAGAGAGAGAGGGGGCTGCGAGAGAGAGAGAGTGAGAGAGAGGGGGGTGCGAGAGAGAGAGTGAGAGAGAGGGGGTGCGAGAGAGAGAGAGAAGGGGTGCGAGAGAGAGAGAGGGTGCGAGAGAGAGAGAGGGGGTGCGAGAGAGAGAGAGAGTGGGGGTGCGAGACAGAGAGAGTGAGTGGGAGTGCGAGAGAGAGAGTGGGGGTGCAAGAGAGAGAGAGATTGGGGGTGTGAGAGAGAGAGGGGGATGCGAGAGAGAGAGAGATTGGGGGTGTGAGAGAGAGAGGGGGGTGCGAGAGAGAGACAGAGAGAGAGAGAGGGTGCGAGAGAGAGAGAGAGGAGGTGCGAGAGAGAGAGAGAGGGGGTGCAAGAGAGAGAGAGAGTGGGGGTTCGAGAGAGAGAGGGGGGGGTGCGAGTGAGAGCGAGTGAGTGGGGGTGCGAGAGAGAGAGAGAGTGGGGGTGCGAGAGAGAGAGAGATTGGGGGTGCGAGAGAGAGAGGGGGTGCGAGAGAGAGACAGAGAGAGAGAGGGGGGTGCGAGAGAGAGAGAGAGTGGGGGTGCGAGAGAGAGAGAGGGGTGCGAGAGAGAGACAGAGATAGAGGGGGGTGCAAGAGAGAGAGAGAGTGGGGGTGCGAGAGAGAGAGAGGGGTGCAGAGAGAGAGAGGGGTGCGAGAGAGAGACAGAGAGATAGAGGGGGGTGCGAGAGAGTGAAAGAGAGGGTGGTGCGAGAGAGAGAGAGAGGGGTGCGAGAGAGAGAGAGAAAGGGGGGGTGCGAGAGAGAGAGAGGGTTGTGCGAGAGAGAGAGAGAGAAAGGGGGGGTGCGAGAGAGATAGAGAGAGGGCGGTGCGAGAGAGAGAGGGGTGCGAGAGAGAGACAGAGAGAGAGATTGGGGATGCGAGAGAGAGAGAGAAAAAGGGGGGGTGCGAGAGAGAGAGAGGGTTGTGCGAGAGAGAGAGAAAGGGGGGGTGCGAGAGAGAGAGGGGGGTGCGAGAGAGAGACAGAGAGAGAGGGGGGTGCGAGAGAGAGAGAGAGTGGGGATGCGAGAGAGAGAGGGGTGCGAGAGAGAGACAGAGAGAGAGATTGGGGGTGCGAGAGAGAGAGAGAGTAGGGGTGCGAGAGAGAGAGGGTGCGAGAGAGAGAGAGGGGGGTGCGAGAGAGAGAGAGGGGTGCGAGAGAGAGAGAGGGGTGCGAGAGAGAGTCAGAGAGAGAGATTGGGGGTGCGAGAGAGAGAGGGGGGTGCGAGAGAGAGAGAGGGGTGCGAGAGAGGGACAGAGAGAGAGATTGGGGGTGTGAGAGAGAGAGAGTGGGGGTGCGAGAGAGAGAGGGGGGTGCGAGAGAGAGAGAGGGGGGGTGCGAGAGAGTTAGAGAGAGGGGGGTGCGAGAGAGAGAGAGTGGGGGTGCGAGAGAGAGACAGAGAGAGAGATTGGGGGTGCGAGAGAGAGAGAGAGGGGCGTGCGAGAGAGAGAGTGGGGGTGCGAGAGAGAGAGAGGGGTGCGAGAGAGAGAGAGGGGGGTGCGAGAGAGAGAGAGAGAGATTGGGGGTGCGAGAGAGAGAGGGGGGTGCGAGAGAGAGAGGGGGGTGCAAGAGAGAGACAGAGAGGGAGAGGGGGGTGCGAGAGCGAGAGAGAGTGGGGGTGCGAGAGAGAGAGAGGGGTGCGAGAGAGAGACAGAGAGATAGAGGGGGGTGCGAGAGAGTGAAAGAGAGGGTGGTGCGATAGAGAGAGAGAAAGGGGGGGTGCGAGAGAGAGAGGGGTGTGCGAGAGAGAGAGAGAAA
>JANJGN010000048.1:2947093-2967093 GCA_026770705.1 Isurus oxyrinchus
TCACCCGGGACTTAATTGTACCCACACACCACCAAGACCAGTTACAGAGGCAAAACAGCAGCCATACTGTCATGATGCGCTTGTACAGGATTCTCTAAAATTAGCGTTCGAGACAACAGCAAAAGCAAAGCCTCTATGGCAAGGAAAAGATTCAGTTCAGCATTTAGGTTCTACGCAAAACTTTTGAGCTCGTTCTTAAACTCGAAATCTTGCTGTATGTTCCTTAACCCTGGCATGGGGAGTCAAAGAAGATCAGTGGAGTATATAGATGGGCCTAGAGCTAACTCAATGTCAGGTAATGCCAGAGGGAGTGGCGGGGGGGGTTTGTGGGGGGCTGAATGGCCTCCTTCTGCTCTGTAGTGGCTCAACACATTGAAGCCACTCACTGCGGGACGCCGATAACATTCTCCTGAAACGTGGCTTCCTGTACGCTTCTGCTTTTTAATCTCGCCATTCTTTGGGTGTGCTGGTACAAGCAGTGCAGAAAGTACGCACACATGTGCAGCAAGCAATTGGGGAGCAAAGTTAATGTTGGCCTTCATTGTGTGGGTATTGGAGTACAAGGGTAAAGAAGTCTTGCTACATTTGCCACAGGGATTTGGTGAGACCACGTCTGGCAGAAAATGAGGCAGGAGTGCCTGTAGGCAATGTGCAAGCTGGCTAAAAAGGTCTAAAACTTGGGAGGTTGTGTGCAGTTCTGTTTAAGGGAGGGTATAATTCCGCAGGGGGCGCTACAGGGAAGGTTCACTGGGATTGGGCCCTGGGGTGAGGCCATTGCCTTATGATGAGACGCTGAGTCAATTGGGTTTATATTCTCTGGGGATTTGGAAGAATGGGAGGCGATCTCACTGAGACCTGCAGGATTGTGGAAGGGTTTGACAGGGTGGGTACCGAGGGGGGTCGATTCTGCTGGTCGGGGGGAATCTGAAATGCTGGGGGGGGGCGGGTGTCGCTGTCTAGGGAGAAGGGGGCCAATCATTTAGGGCTGAGATGAGGAGGAACGTCTTCACTCAAAGGGTTGGGAATCCTCTAGCCCAGAGGGTGGTGGACGCTCCATCGTTGGAAGACCGGGATGGACTGACCTTGAGGCCTCTCAGGGAAGGAGGGATGAGGGGGGGAGCGGGGGGTGGGGGGGGGGGTGGGGGGTGAAGTGGAATCACAGCCCAAGTTCAGCGGCGACCGGGTTGCATGGCTAGACGGGCTGAATGGACTGCTCCTGCTCCCATTTCTCGCCCTCTTGTGTGTTCTAGGTTGAGCCACTGAAGTGAGAAGTGAGTGCCCCGGCTCGTGTTATTGTATGGTGTGAGATCAGCTGAAGATGATATGGTTGACTTTCCTAGCATTTGGTGAGTATGTTCCCAGTTCTTTTGCTGCCGCAAAGGTTTCATTTACTTACTTATTTATTTCGCAGAGAAGGGGCCTTCTACAGAGTGGCCCTCTTGCTCAAGGTGGCGCAGTGGGGCTGTCCATAGCGTATGTAGTCCAGTAGTGCGTCCCATCAAAGTCAGGATATTCCCGCAGATCCGGTTTCCACTGTCCCTGCGTCTCAATTTTGCCTGCCTTTATGATTGTTGCACATTACCTCGCCTCAAATACTGGCGGCAAACAGGCGGCCGCCATAGGGGTTGGCCGATACAGAGCGCCTGAAATTGCTCATTGTACTCCATCCCCAAAATCGAAACCCTACATCAACCCTTCTAAACGTCTACTCAGTTATCTACATATCGACCTTGCTGAAGAAGGGGGGGGGGGGGAGGTGGGGGAATGTCCAGTCGAAACTTGTGCTCTTGCACTCATTGGGGCAGGCGCCAGAATGCCCATAGGAAAGCGAACAACAATTTATACTGCATGAGAAGAGAGTGCTCAAATTTTTACGGGCGAGTGAACTTTGATTGGTGGAGGCAATGCACTGGGGAGCAGTCAACTGCCAAACCTTTCTTTGGATTCAAATCATGCGTGTGGACTCTGATTGGTCGAGGCATTGTCAGGGGGATTGAAACAGTGAGGCCCAAGTTTAGGTGTAGTCGCATGTTTATAGGGATGATATTTTTTAACAGGATGTGGGTGTCGCTGGCTGGGCCAGGATTTATTGCCCATCCCTAATTGCCCCTTGAGAAGGGGGTGGTGAGCTGCCTTCTTGAACCGCTGCAGTCCCCTGTGGTGTAGGTACACCCACAGTGCAGTTAGGGAGGGAGTTCCAGGATTGAGTCCCTGTGGTGTAGGTACACCCACAGTGCTGTTAGGGAGGGAGTTCCAGGATTTTGTCCCTGTGGTGTAGGTAGACCCACAGTGCTGTTAGGGAGGGAGTTCCAGGATTTTGACCCAGCGACAGTGAAGGAACGGCTGATATATTACCAAGTCAGGATGGTGAGTGGTTTGGAGGGAAACTTCCAGGTGATGGTGTCCCCATATGTCTGCTGCCCTTGCGTGTTACTTTTCAATGATTCAAGAACAAAAACACCCAGGTCCCTCTGCACATGAATACTTCCCAATCTCTCAACGTTTAAGGAATTCTGCGCACTGCTGTTTTCGCTCGCAAAGTGGATAACGACAGTAATGATGAACTGATAGTTAAACAATGAATTTAGCAACGGGACCCTAAAGCAAAGGTACATGTGTCCGGGGAGGGAGGGGGGTGGGATGTATTGGTTAGGGCAAATATCAGAGTGGGGCGTGGGCAATGGGCAATGGGGCATAAAAACTTGGTCAAAAGGAAGAGTGTTGTAGGTGGGAAGGAAGATTATGGGTGCATATCATTCCCCTCACTCCCTCCACCACCGACGCACAGTAGCAGCAGTGTGTGTACCATCTACAAGATGCACTGCAGCAACTCACCAAGGCTCCTTAGACAGCACCTTCCAAACTCACAGCCACTACCATCTAGAAGGACAAGGGCAGCAGACACATGGGGACACCAACACCTGGAAGTTCCCCTCGAAGTCACTCACCAACCTGACTTGGAAATATATCGGCTGTTCCTTCACTGTCGCTGGGTCAAAATCCTGTAACTCCCTCCCTAACAGCACTGTGGGTGTACCTACACCACAGGGACAAAATCCTGGAACTCCCTCCCTAACAGCACTGTGGGTGTACCTACACCACAGGGACAAAATCCTGGAACTCCCTCCCTAACAGCACTGTGGGTGTACGCACACCACAGGGACAAAATACTGGAACACCCTCCCTAACAGCACTGTGGGTGTACCTACACCACAGGGACAAAATCCGGGAACTCCCTCCCTAACAGCACTGTGGGTGTACCTACACCACAGGGTCAAAATCCTGTAACTCCCTCCCTAACAGCACTGTGGGTGTACCTACACCACAGGGACAAAACCCTGGACCTCCCTCCCTAACAGCACTGTGGGTGTACCTACACCACAGGGGCAAAATACTGGAACACCCTCCTAACAGCACTGTGGGTGCACCTACACCACAGGGACAAAATCCTGGACCTCCCTCACTAACAGCACTGTGGGTGTACCTACACCACCCGGACAAAATCCTGGAACTCCCTCCCTAACAGCACGGTGGGTGTACCTACACCACAGGGGCAAAATACTGGAACACCCTCCCTAACAGCACTGTGGGTGCACCTACACCACAGGGACATAATCCTGGAACTCCCTCCCTAACAGCACTGTGGGTTACCTACACCACAGGGACAAAATCCTGGAACTCCCTCCCGAACAGCGCTGTGGGTGTACCTACACCACAGGGACAAAATCCTGGAACTCCCTCCCTAACAGCACTGTGGGTGTATCTACACCACAGGGACAAATTCCTGGAACTCCCTCCCTAACAGCACTGTGGGAGTACCTACACCACAGGGACAAAATCCTGGAACTCCTTCCCTAACAGCGCTGTGGGTGTACCTACACCACAGGGACAAAATCCTGGACCTCCCTCACTAACAGCACTGTGGGTGTACCTACACCACCCGGACAAAATCCTGGACCTCCCTCACTAACAGCACTGTGGGTGTACCTACACCACCCGGACAAAATCCTGGAACTCCCTCCCTAACAGCACGGTGGGTGTACCTACACCACAGGGGCAAAATACTGGAACACCCTCCCTAACAGCACTGTGGGTGCACCTACACCACAGGGACAAAATCCTGGACCTCCCTCACTAACAGCACTGTGGGGTGTACCTACACCACCCGGACAAAATCCTGGAACTCCCTCCCTAACAGCACTGTGGGTGTACCTACACCACAGGGGCAAAATACTGGAACACCCTCCCTAACAGCACTGTGGGTGCTCCTACACCACAGGGACAAAATCCGGGAACTCCCTCCCTAACAGCACTGTGGGTGTACCTACACCACAGGGTCAAAATCCTGTAACTCCCTCCCTAACAGCACTGTGCGTGTACCTACACCACAGGGACAAAACCCTGGACCTCCCTCCCTAACAGCACTGTGAGTGTACCTACACCACAGGGGCAAAATACTGGAACACTCTCCCTAACAGCACTGTGGGTGCACCTACACCACAGGGACAAAATCCTGGACCTCCCTCACTAACAGCACTGTGGGTGTACCTACACCACCCGGACAAAATCCTGGAAATCCCCACTAACAGCACTGTGGGTGTACCTACACCACAGGGGGCAAAAATACTGGAACACCCTCCTAACAGCACTGTGGGTGCACCTACACCACAGGGACATAATCCTGGAACTCCCTCCCTAACAGCACTGTGGGTTACCTACACCACAGGGACAAAATCCTGGAACTCCCTCCCGAACAGCGCTGTGGGGTGTACCTACACCACAGGGACAAAATCCTGGAACTCCCTCCCTAACAGCACTGTGGGTGTATCTACACCACAGGGACAAATTCCTGGAACTCCCTCCCTAACAGCACTGTGGGAGTACCTACACCACAGGGACAAAATCCTGGAACTCCTTCCCTAACAGCGCTGTGGGTGTACCTACACCACTGGGACAAAATCCTGGAACTCACTCCCTAACAGAACTGTGGGTGTACCTACACCACAGGGACAAAATCCTGGAACTCCCTCCCTAACAGCGCTGTGTGTGTACCTACACCACAGGGACAAAATCCTGGGAACTCCCTCCCTAACAGCGCTGTGGGTGTACCTACACCACAGGGGACAAAATCCTGGAACTCCCTCCCTAACAGCACTGTGGGTGTACCTACACCACAGGGACAAAATCCTGAACTCCCTCCCTAACAGCACTGTGGATTGTATCTACACCACAGTGACAAAATCCTGGAAGTCGCTCCCTAACAGCACTGTGGGTGTACCTACATCACAGGGACAAAATCCTGGAACTCGCTCCCTAACAGCACTGTGGGTTTACCTACACCACAGGGACAAAATCCTGGAACTCGCTCCCTAACAGCACTGTGGGTGTACCTACACCACAGGGACAAAATCCTGGAACTCGACTCCCTAACAGCACTGTGGGTGTACCTACACCACAGGGACTAAATCCTGGAACTCCCTCCCTAACAGCACTGTGGGTGTACCTACACCACAGGGACAAAATCCTGGAACTCCCTCCCTAACAGCACTATGGGTGTACCTACACCACAGGGACAAAATCCTGGAACTCCCTCCCTAACAGCACTGTGGATGTACCTACACCACAGGGACAAAATCCTGGAACTCCCTCTCTAACAGCACTGTGGGTGTACCTACACCACAGGGACAAAATCCTGGAACTCCCTCCCTAACAGCACTGTGGGTGTACCTACACCACAGGGACACAATCCTGGAACTCCCTCCCTAACAGCGCTGTGGGTGTACCTACACCACAGGGACAAAATCCTGGAACTCCCTCCCTAACAGCACTGTGGGTATACCTACTGCAGAGGTTCAAGAAGGCAGCTCACCCACCTCCTTCTCAAGGGGCAATTAGGGATGGGCAATAAATGCTGGGCCCAGCCAGCGACACCCACATCCCGTGAATGAATTTAAAAATACCCGGAATTGAATGTCTAACGATGACCAAGGGAAACACCCATCTAGTTCACCGATCCTCTTTATAGAAGTATATCTACTATCCTTTCGTGGTCTGGCCTACATGTGACTCCCGGCCTTCAGCAACATGGTTGATTCTGAATTCCCTTCAACCCTGCACCACATGACTTGTGGGGCGTACCTACTCCACAGGTTCAAGAAGCCAGCTCACCACTGCCTTCTCAAGGGGCATCTAGGGATGGGCAATGAATTTTAGGCCCAGCCATAAATAAGAATAATTTAAAGAAAAACATGCCATTGCAAAAGGAAATGGCATGTTGGTCTATATTGCAAGGAATAGAGAGTAATAAAGATGTCGTGCTGCACTTGTACTGACCCTTGGTCACTCCACATCTGGAGTATTGAGTAGAGTTTTGGTCTACTCAAGGAAGGATATACTTCCTGTAGAGGGAGTGCAACGAAAGGTCACCAAACCCATCCCTGGGATGGTGGGATTGTCTTATGAGGGGAGATTGAGGGAGCTGGGTCTGAGTTCTCCAGAGCCTCGAAGAAAGGGAGGAGACCTCACTCCAAAATCCTTACCGGGCGTCACAGGGTAGATGCAGGGAGTGGGCGGGCGTCAAGTTGGGAGTGAGTCTCTAGAGCCGAGGTCCGCGGTCTCACACCAAGAGGCAGGTCACTCCAGACTCGGATGCGTCCGGAGTTTTGCACAGAGTGTCTGGGCCTCTCCCTACCCGCGCCCAAGCCCTCACCTCTACGCCACCACCCAAGGTGCTGTGGAGGGTTCAGGTTGAGACGGATAGCGAAGGAGGTGTTAGAGACGCACCCAGGGGATATGGTGGGTGGGGGGAGAATGGAATGTACCGGAATGCCACTGCGCCAGATGACCAGCCGCGATCGAGCGGGACATCAGAGCAGCCTCGAGGAGGATCTCCCTTCTTCCTGCTTTCTAACCGTGTACTGTTGTTCCTTCCCTCCCATCTCCCTCGTCCTGCAGTTCCGTCCGGAGTGGAGCACGGGCTGGTCTCTGGAGGTAGGAACCACCTGCGCTGACCGACCGCTTGTGAACGCTTCCCTTCGGTGTAACCTGACCCCTGACCGACCCTCCGTTATGCGAGAGCCCCTCGACCACCAAACCCCCCCAAACTCACCCCCACCGATCCACCCCGCCCCCTTGCCCACCCGGGGAACACGTGAGCAGCCAGACCAGAGTCCCGCGGGCGCGCCGATTGCCGGCACCGAGCGAGCTGGGAGTCCAATAGTGCCCGCCCCCCCCCCCCCACCCCGAACTCCCCCAGTGCCGGGTTTCTGGGTGGGTTGTGGGGGTGGGTGTGAATAGCCTGGAAGATGGGGCTGGGGAGTCCCGCTGGGAGGTTCCCAGGGGGAAAGCCTTGCACGGCCCATAGCCCAGAAGTGCCCCCTTCGGCAGGGAGAACAGCCCCCTGTGCTGGGCGTTACTGGAGGGTGGGGGTTCAAATGGCCAAACCTGGGGCGGTTTCATCGATTTTGCGCCAGTAAGAAGGATTGGAGCCTCTTCCAACTTCTGAGGGTTTATTGTAAAGGCTCGGACTGATCCCCCACAGGAATGACCCCCCCCCAATCCCCAATTCCACACCACCCCCCCCCCGCAATCTACCCCCCCCCCCACACGGGAATGTCCCACACCCCCCCAATCTACCCCCCTCCCCAACACAGGGAATGTCCCACAACACCCCACCCCAATCCACCCCCCCCCCCACACGGGAATGTCCCACACCCCCCCCCGCAATCTACCCCACCCTCCCACACGGGAATGTCCCACACCCCCCCCCGCAATCTACTCCACCCTCCTACACGGGAATGTCCCACACCCCCCCAATCTACCCCCCCCCCCCCAACACAGGAATGTCCCACAACACCCCCACCCCAATCCACCCCCCCTCCCACACGGGAATGTCCCACACCCCCCCCGCAATCTACCCCACCCTCCCACACGGGAATGTCCCACACCCCCCCCCGCAATCTACTCCACCCTCCTACACGGGAATGTCCCACACCCCCCCAATCTACCCCCCCCCCCCCCCAACACAGGAATGTCCCACAACACCCCACCCCAATCCACCCCCCCCTCCCACACGGAAATGTCCCACCACCCCCCCACCCCCCGCAATCTACCCCCCCCCCCCACACGGAAATGTCCCACACCCCCCCCAATCTACCCCCTCCCCCCACACGGGAATGTCCCACACCACCCCCCCCCCCACCAATCTACCCCCCCCTCCCACACGGGAATGTCCCACACCCCCCCCAATCTTACCCCCCCACTCCTACACAGGAATGTCCCACAACACCCCACCACCAATCCACCCCCCCTCCCACACGGGAATGTCCCACACCCCCCCAATCTACAACCCCCCCCCCCTCCCACACGGAAATGTCCCACACCCCCCCAATCTACACCCCCCCTCCCACACGGGAATGTCCCACACCCCCCCCAATCTACACCCCCTCCCCTTCCCACACGGGAATGTCCCACCCCCCCCCAATCTACCCCCCCCTCCCACACGGGACTGCCCCACACCACCCCCAATCTACCCCCCCCTCCCACACGGGAATGTCCCACACCCCCCCAATCTACCCCCCTCCCCACACAGAAATGTCCCACCCCCCCCCAATCTACCCCCCCTCCCACACGGGAATGTCCCACACCCCCCCAATCTAGCCCCCCCTCCCACACGGGACTGCCCCACACCCCCCCAATCTAACCCCCCTCCCACACGGGAATGTCCCACATCACCCCCCCTCCCCAATCCACCCCCCTCCCACACAAGAATGTCCCACACCCCCCCCCAATCTACACCCCCCTCCCACACGGGAATGTCCCACACCCCCCCCAATCTACACCCCCCCTCCCACACGGGAATGTCCCCACACCCCCCCAATCTACACCCCCCTCCCACACGGGAATGTCCCACATCACCCCCCCCTCCCCAATCCACCCCCCCTCCCACACGGGAATGTCCCACACCCCCCCAATCTACACCCCCCCCCTCCTACACGGAAATGTCCCACACCCCCCCCAATCTACCCCCCCCTCCCACACAAGAATGTCCCACACCCCCCCAATCTACCCCCCCCTCCCACACAGGAATGTCCCACAACACCCCACACCAATCCACCCCCCCTCCCACACGGGAATGTCCCACACCCCCCCAATCTACACCCCCCCCCTCCCACACGGAAATGTCCCACACCCCCCCAATCTACACCCCCCCCTCCCACACGGGAATGTCCCACACCCCCCCAATCTACCCCCCCTCCCACACAGAAATGTCCCACCCCCCCCCAATCTACCCCCCCCCTCCCACACGGGACTGCCCCACACCCCCCCAATCTACCCCCCCTCCCACACGGGAATGTCCCACATCACCCCCCCTCCCCAATCCACCCCCCCTCCCACACAAGAATGTCCCACACCCCCCCCCAATCTAGCCCCCCCTCCCACACGGAATGTCCCACACCCCCCCCAATCTACACCCCCCTCCCACACGGGAATGTCCCACATCACCCCCCCCTCCCAATCCACCCCCCCCTCCCACACAAGAATGTCCCACACCCCCCCAATCTACCCCCCCCCTCCCACACGGGAATGTCCCACACCCCCCCCAATCTACCCCCCCACTCCTACACAGGAATGTCCCACAACACCCCACACCAATCCACCCCCCCTCCCACACGGGAATGTCCCACACCCCCCCAATCTACACCCCCCCCCCCTCCCACACGGAAATGTCCCACACCCCCCCAATCTACACCCCCCCTCCCACACGGGAATGTCCCACACCCCCCCAATCTACACCCCCTCCCCTTCCCACACGGGAATGTCCCACCCCCCCCCAATCTACCCCCCCCCTCCCACACGGGACTGCCCCACACCACCCCAATCTACACCCCCCCTCCCACACGGGAATGTCCCACACCCCCCCCAATCTACACCCCCTCCCCTTCCCACACGGGAATGTCCCACCCCCCCCCAATCTACCCCCCCCTCCCACACGGGACTGCCCCACACCACCCCAATCTACCCCCCCCCTCCCACACGGAAATGTCCACACCCCCCCCAATCTACCCCCCCCTCCCACACAGAAATGTCCCACCCCCCCCCAATCTACCCCCCCCTCCCACACGGGAATGTCCCACATCACCCCCCCCCCTCCCCAATCCACCCCCCCTCCCACACAAGAATGTCCCACACCCCCCCAATCTACCCCCCCTCCCACACGGGAATGTCCCACACCCCCCCCAATCTAGCCCCCCCTCCCACACGGGAATGTTCCACACCCCCCCAATCCAACCCCCTCCCACACGGGAATGACCCAGAAGCCCCCCCACCCCAATCCACCCCCCCCTCTCCCACTCGGGACTGCCCCACACCCAACTCCCCCCAATCCACCCCTCCCCCAACACAGGAATTCCCACGCCCCCCCAATCCACCCCCCCAACACGGGACTCGCCCCACACCCCTGATCCGCCCATTCCTCCCCAGCCCCGACCCCTACACCCCTCAACCACCGCCCCCCCCCCCCACCCCCCCACCGACCTCCGACTCCCTGGCCTGGCCTACAAGTGTTTCCATTCACCCACCCAGCCACAACCGGCCTCGGCAATGGCTCTTAACTGCTTCCCCCCTCACTCCCTCGCAACGACCCAGCATGCCACCCACTTCGAAGGGCAATTAGTGGGGGGGGGGGGGGGTGGGGTGGGGGGGGGGCTACATACACCATGTTTGCCAGCCTTGCCCGCTACCCCAAGGCAAAAGGAAACGACGAATAAAAATGCCGAATGAATACCAAGTTACCCGGTCAACGCGCCAAGTGTGTGTGTGTGCGTGTGCGTGTGTGTCTGCCCCACCCCCCCCCCCCCACCGCAACGTCTGAGCCGACGTTGACGTGACCTCTCTCTCCCTGCTTCCGTGTGCAGACTTGGACGTTCCTGAGGGTGAGGCTGGTGAACGGGAGTGACCCCTGCGCCGGCCGGGTGGAGGTGTTTCCACAACGACACCTGGGGCACCATCTGCGATGACTACTGGGACCTGGCCGACGCGCGGTGGTGGTGTGCCGGCAGGTGGACTGCGGCTTTGCCGAGCTCGCCCATGGCTCCGCCACCTTCGGCCAGGGCTCCGACGACATCTGGCTGGACGACGTCAAGTGCTTCGGCACCGAGGCCTCGCTGCGGGACTGCACCCTCAAGCCGCTCGGGCAGCACAACTGCAACCACCGGGAGGACGCTGGCGTCGTCTGCAACCGAGGTCAGTGACTGGCGTTACGTGGGGAGCCTCACTTCGCCCACAGGCCTCGTGTTCAAATCTGCCTGTCCCTCTGTCCACCTGTCCCTCTGTCTGCCTGTCCCTCTGCCCGCCTGTCTCTCTGCCCGCCTGTCTCTCTGTCCGCCTGTCCCTCTGTCTGCCTGTCCCTCTGTCCGCCTGTCTCTCTGTCCGCCTGCCCCTCTGTCCGCCTGTCTCTCTGTCCGCCTGTCCCTCTGTCTAAAAACAAAAAAACTGTGGATGCTGGAAATCCAAAACAAAAACAAAAACAGAATTACATGGAAAAACTCATGTCTCTCTGTCTGCCTGTCTCTCTCTCTCTCCGTCTGTCTCTCTGTCTGCCTGTCTCTCTCTCTCTGTCTGTCTCTCTGTCTTCCTATCTCTCTCTCTCTGTCTGTCTTTCTGTCCGCCTGTCTCTCTGTCTGCCTGTCTCTCTCTCTCCGTCTGTCTCTCTGTCTGCCTGTCTCTCTCTCTCTGTCTGTCTGTCTCTCTGTCTGCCTGTTGCTCTCTCTCCATCTGCCTGTCCCTCTGTCTGCCTGTCTCTCTGTCTGCCTGTCTCTCTCTCTCTCCATCTGTCTGGCTCTCTATCTGCCTGTTTATCTGTCTGCATGCCTGTCTGTCTATTTATCTGCCTGTCTGTTAGCCTGTCTATGTATCTGTCCGCCTGTCCATCTGTCTATTTACCTGTCTGTCTACCTGTCTGACTGTTTGTCTGTCTGTCTGTCTATCTGCCTGTCTGTCGGTCTGTCCATTTATGCGTCTGTCTGTATTTATCTGTTTGCCTGCCTGTCTGTCTGTCAGTTTAGCTATCTGTCTGTCTGTCTACCTGTTTGTCTGTATGGCTATTTTTCTGTCAGTCTGTCTATCTGTCTGACTGCCTGTCTATCTGTCTGCCTGTCTATCTGTCTACCTGTATGTCTTTCTCTGCATCTGTCTATCTGCCTATTTACCTGTCTGTTTGCCTATCTGCCTGTCCGTCTACCTGTATTTCTGTATGACTTTCTATCCACCTATCTATTTGACTGCCTATCTGTCTATCGATCTATCTGTTTATCTATCTGCTTATCTGTCCATATATCTGTTTGTCTATCCATCTATCTATCTGTTTAGCTACCTCTCTGCCCATCTGCCTAACTGTCCGTCCATTTGTCCATCCCCCCGACTCTCCATCCCTCCATCCAACCACCCGTCTGCCCATCTATCTCTCTGCCTATCTGTCTGCCTGTCTATATATATATATATATATATATCTGTCTGTCATGTCCCTATTTCTGTTTGTCTGCCTGTATATCTGTCTATCCATCTATCTATCTGTTTACCTCTCTGCCTATTTGGTTATTGGTCTATCTGTTTATCCATCTGCCTGTCTGTCTATATATTTGCCTGTCTGTCCATCTGTCTATTTATCTATCTATCTGTCTGTCTATCCATTTGTTTATCTATCTGTCTATCTGCCTGCCTGTCTTTTGTACATCTGTCTATCTGTCTGTCTGTCTATCTAATTGTCTGTCTACCTGCCTGTCTACCTGTCTATCTATCTCTTGGTGTATCTGTGCCTCTCTATCTGCCTGTCCATCTATCTGTCTATTTATCTGTCTACCTATCTGTCTGCCTGTCTGTCTACCTGTCTACTTGTCTGTCTATCGGCCCTGTCTAACTATCTGTCTATTTATCTGTCTACCTATCTGACTACCTATCTGTCTATCTATCCATCTACCTGTCTGTCTACCTGTCTGTCTATCTGCCTGTATATCTGTCTATTTAACTGTCTATCTATCTGTGTATCTATCTATCTGTCTGCCTGTCTCTCTATCTACCTGTCTATTTATTTGTCTATGTATCTGTCTGCCTGTCTCTCTGTCTACCTGTCTATTTATTTGTCTATCTATCCGTCTGCCTGTCTCTCTGTCTACCTGTCTATTTATTTGTCTATCTATCTGTCTGCCTGTCTCTCTATCTACCTGTCTATTTATTTGTCTAACTATCTGTCGGTCTGTCGAATCTGTTTAATCTATCTGTAACAAAGACAGGCAAGCTGTATGCGGATGAAGATCACCCATGGTCTTAAGAGAATGGAAAAACTGTTTCGAGGTCAGCAGTGGGCCCCTCCTGTCACACTGGGCTCGGAACGCCAAACAGGTGGCCACTTAGGCCCTATCGGATGGGTGTCCCACCTTCCTGCACCTCCTGCTTCACCCTCCTTCCATGTGTGAACCAACTGCATCATTACCCTCAGATCAAAGCAGGGCCATTCGAGTGTTGGCTGACCCTACAAAGGGGTTGCTTTCGAGTTGGCTGCCAATGATAGGCAGCTGAAGGGAATTGGGTGGGGTGTTCAATTAAGTACCAGCCCTTCATCCCCTCTCTCATTCCAGGGACCATTCTCGAAGGGGCCATTGGCAACCATGGACCAAGGTCCAGTGCCAATGTTCTGCAGTGGTTAACCAATGCCTTCTGGGGCAAGGCTGAGCAGCAAGGCCTCCTTCACTTACCCCCTACCATCAGCCGTACTGGCTATCGAGTGCTCGAGTGGGGCTGGAGCCTGGAGTGCCTAGCTCGCAGGCACGGAGGGGCACCTACTGCGCCACACTTTTTTTCTGCCTCCCCTTGCTACTGGTGCCAAAGCATGCACAATGGGCTGGGAAAAATCGCCCCTCAATTGCAAACCCAGCCAAAGCAGCCTGGCTGTGGGGTGAGATTCAAATTGCGGCTGGGGATGTCTCGCTTCCAGTTCATTCACTTTGTCGTTTGGAAGAACAGAGCCAGGCCTGATGTCGGAGCTCCTTGTCTTGCACCCCTCATCAGGATGCTTGGCAAGAATAGCAACTGCGAAGGGAACAACAATTTACACCTCACAAGAACAGAGTGCCACGCGACTCAACCCACTGGCCAGCCAATCAGCACTCTCTTCTCAGCAAGTATAAATTGTTGTTCGCTTGAGGTTTGGTCATGCTTGCCCATTGTCCTGATGAGTGCAAAACAGAAAGCTTCGACAACGTGTCTTTATTTATTCTCTTTCTGCAACCCTTCAGGCTGCAAGAAGGCAAGAGCACAAGAAACAGGAGCGTGAGTAGGCCATTCAGCCCATCCAGCCTGCTCCTGTCAAGACGATCACGGTCCATCTTGGGCTTTGACTCCATTTTATACCGCCCACCTCCCCACATCCCATAATTCCCGGAGTGACCAAAAACTGTCTATCCCGGCCCTGAATGTTCCTTTTTTATTCATCCATGGGATGTGGGTGTCGCTGGCTGGGCCCAGCATTTATTGCCCATCCCTAACTGCCCCTTGAGAAACTGACAGTGAGCTGCCTTCTCAAACCGCTGCAGTTCCCTATGGTGTGGGTACACCCACAGTGCTGTTAGGGAGGGAGTTCCAGGATTTTGTCCCTATGGTGTGGGTACACCCACAGTGCTGTTAGGGAGGGAGTTCCAGGATTTTGTCCATGTGGTGTAGGTACACCCCACAGTGCTGTTAGGGAGGGAGTTCCAGGATTTTGTCCCCTGTGGTGTAGGTACACCCACAGTGCTGTTAGGGAGGGAGTTCCAGGATTTTGTCCGTGTGGTGTAGGTACACCCACAGTGCTGTTAGGGAGGGAGTTCCAGGATTTTGTCCCTGTGGTGTAGGTACACCCACAGAGCTGTTAGGGAGGGAGTTCCAGGATATTTTCCCTGTGGTGTAGGTACACCCACAGCTCAGTTAGGGAGGGAGTTCCAGAATTTTGTCCCTGTGGTGTAGGTACACCCACAGTGCTGTTAGGGAAGGAGTTCCAGGATTTTGTCCCTGTGGTGTAGGTACAACCCACAGTTCTGTTAGGGAGGGAATTCCAGGATTTTGTCCCTGTGGTGTAGGTACACCGACAGTGCTGTTAGGGAGGGAGTTCCAGGATTTTTTCCCTGTGGTGTAGGTATACCCACAGTGCTGTTAGGGAGGGAGTTCCAGGATTTTGTCCCTGTGATGTAGGTACACCCACAGTGCTGTTAGGGAGGGAATTCCAGGATTTTGTCCGTGTGGTGCAGGTACATCCACAGTGCTGTTAGGGAGGTGTTCCAGGATTTTGTCCGTGTGGTGTAGGTACACCCACAGTGCTGATAGGGAGGGAGTTCCAGGATTTGTCCGTGTGGTGTAGGTACACCCACAGTGCTGTTAGGGTGGGAGTTCCTAGAATTTTGACCCAGCGACAGTGAAGGAACATCCGATCTATTTCCAAGTCAGGGTGCTGAGAGGCTTGGAGGGGAACTTCCAGGTGGGTGGGTGTTCCCATGTGTCTGCTGCCCTCGTCCTTCTAGATGATGCTGGTGGCGTGGTGGGTTTGGAAGGTGCTTGTCTAAGGAGGCTTGGTGAGTTCCTGCCAGGCACCTCATCGTTGTATTGGACGATGGAGCACCCACGACCCTCTGGGCTGGAGAATTCCAACGATTCCCAGCCTCCAGCGTGATGCAAGTTCAACTCATCTCAGAGCTGAATGATCAGCTCCACCCCCCCAAAATTTATCCTGAGACCTTATAGATTCGCTCCGCCAGTGGGAACAAACACTCAGATGACCACCCAAGTCAAACCCCTTGTGGGTTTCAATGGGATTTCAGCCAAGGATCATTGGAAGTTGGTGTCCTGATATTGATGCAGGCCACCGTTAACCCGTTGCGTTCCTGATTTCTGCTTTCAGATCAACCGCCGAAACCTTCGCTGGCGTCCTTTCGACACGTGTGTGCTAGGGAGAACGTGTTTAGCAGTGCAATGCCTTTGCAGGCTTGGACTACCCGACCACCGCCTTCTTCCTTTACAAGGGTGATGACGGTGATCCCATCGCCACGAAAGCCCCTGCGGCCAGAGGTGACTCCACCATCTTCTATTTCCCGAACATCCAGGTGGAGAAGGAAGGGAACTACAGCTGCAGCTACGAGACTGAAGTCTCGGGAAACCTGGCACAGGGTCTCCCAGGAGTGACACTAGGCCAGCTGATTGTGCAAGGGTCAGCTTCGCATTCCGACCAGGCCGTTGTGGGGCCGTGATTCTAGCCCACTCACTCCTCCCCTCTCTCTCCCACCCCACTCTCTCGCCCCCTCCCCCTCACTCTCTCTCGCCCCCCCCACAGCTCTCTCTCTCCCCTCTCCCGCTCCCAGCTCTCTCGCTCTCCCCGCTCTCACCCCTCTCTCTCCAACCCGACTCTCTCTCCTCCAACTCCACCTCTCTCTCCCCCTCTCCCACCTCTCTCTCTCCCCTCCCCCACTCTCTCTCTCCCCTCCCCACTCTCTCTCTCCTCCCCTCCCCACTCTCTCTCTCGCCCTCCCTCACTCTCTCTCGCCTCCCCCACTCTCTCTCTCTCCCCTCCCCCCTCTCTCTCTCCCCCTCCCCCAATCTCTCTCTCTCCCCCTCCCCCACTCTCTCTCTCTCCCCTCCCCCCACTCTCTCTCTCCCCTCCCCCAATCTCTCTCTCTCCCCTCCCCCACTCTCCTCTCCCCTTCCCCCACTCTCTCTCTCTCTCCCCTCCCCCACTCTCTCTCCCCCTCTCCCACTCGCTCTCTCTCTCCCCTCCCCCACTCTCTCTCTCCCTCCCCCACTCTCTCTCTCTCCCCTCCCCCACTCTCCTCTCTCTCTCTCTCCCCCTCCCCCCACTCTCTCTCTCTCACCTCCCCCACTCTCTCTCTCTCACCCTCCCCCACTCTCTCTCTCTCTCCCCTCCCCCACTCTCTCTCTCCCCTCCCCCACTCTCTCTCTCTCCCCTCCCCACTCTCTCTCTCTCCCTCCCCCCCACTCTCTCTCCCCCTCCCCACTCTCTCTCTCCCCTCCCCCACTCTCTCTCTCTCCCTCCCCCACTCTCTCTCTCTCCCCCTCCCCCACTCTCTCTCTCTCCCACCCCCCACCTCTTTCTCTCCCTCTTCCCCCAACTCTCTCTCTCTCTTTCCCCCCCGCCCCCTCTCTCTCCCCGCCCCCTCTCTCTCTTTCCCCTCCCCCACTCTCTCTCCCCTCTCTCTCTCTCTCCCACCCCCCCCCACATCTCTCTCTCTCTCCCCCGCACCTCTCTCTCCCCCCACCTCTCTTTCTCTCTCTCTCCCCCCCACCCCCCTCTCTCTCTCCCCCACCCCCTCTCTCTCCCTCCCCGCCCCGTCTCTCTCTCTCCCCTCCCCCACTCTCTCTCTCCCCTCTCTCTCTCTCCCCCATCTCTCTCTCTCCCCCCCCCCAACCCTCTCTCTCCCCCCCACCTCTCTCTCTCTCTCCCCCCACAAACCTCTCTCTCTCTCTCCCCCCCCCAACCTCTCTCTCCCCCCCCACCTCTCTCTCTCTCTCTCCCCCCCCCCCACCCCTCTCTCTCTCTCCCCCCCACAGGGGGCCTGAAGTTTAATTGCATTGCTGTCCTCCGTTCGGGACAGATCTGGAGGTGGTTCTCGGAGGCTGGGCACCCAGCTCCCCCCAGCTGGAGTGGGGGTGGGTGGGGGGGTGGTGGGGGGATTGAACCCCTGGTGTTCGCCCTCACCTGACTGCTCAGCCAACTGGCCACCCTCGCCGGTATCCCAGTTATTATGGCAACATGCATTACACGTGAGTTGTAGTTATGGAGAGTGCTTCCCATTTTGTTCTTATCACATGGTTGGTAGGGAGTGTCTCCCACTCTGGAAGGCTGGAAGGATTTACCTGTTGGTGCTCAACCAGTATCAGTGCAATGAAGGTGTGAACACATGCGGAGTGAGTCTTGAACCCATAGCTTCAGCAGCAGAGATGTTACCCATTGTATTCTGACGGATGCAGTTGCTAAAAACTGAGTTATTTTTAAAAAAAAATCCCAGATAGAAACTTTAAGAACTGTCATAACCTATAATTTTAAGTGCTACATTTGAGATGCGACTCTAAATTCAGGAATCAGGCCGCCCGTTCTTGAGAGGTTTTACGTTAAGCTAAATGAAACATTTTATTATTTTGCCCTAGTTAAATATATACACATGGCTGCAAATTGCTACAAGCTTAACTTTTAACAAACTCCCAAACTAATCTCCATTAAGGCAACAGCAACATCGACTTAACCAAACACCAGGCCAATTATTCTCACCTTACGGATTCTAAATGAGGTTCTGTTCACTTTGGTTCCTGTGGTGCCAGTTAGAGGCTGACAGCTGCTCTTCATCTCACACTGCCTCTGCTCTACACACGCACAAGACAGTTGTCTTGTTGTACTTAGCACAACCCATTGAATGCAAATTCTCATTGTATCCCCAGCCTCTTCTAACAATAAAACCCTTCTCATAGCTCCAATTTTGTTAGTAATGTAAACATATTGCTTGGTCTCTGCTAGCTAGGTGACAGATTTCACCCCACTTCTTGAATTCTGTTTTCAGAAGCACAAATGCACTCCACTTCTCTGTTTATATCTCAAAACTACTAGTACACATCAAAGCACCCAGACTAGCTGGCTTTAATCCAATTAAGACACACCCACAGACTAATCCTTTATTTTAAAAGAAAAATATTTTCCAATAATGTTATGTACATTAATAGCCTCGTGACAACTGCACCACAATGTGCCCTTTTTATAAGATTCCTGCACTTATTGATCATCCATAAAACCACAGAACACTACAGCACAGAAGACAGGCCATTCAGCCCTTCTAGTCTGTGCACCGAAATATTATTCCGCTAATCCCATTGACCTGCACCCTGTCCATAACCCTCCAGACCTCTCCCATCCATGTATCCATCCAATTGATTCCTAAAACTTAAGAGTGAGCCCGCATTTGCCACATCAGATGGTAGCTTGTTCCACTCTCTCACCCTCGGGCTGTTAAGGGTCAACCACCTTGCTGTGGGTCTGGAGTCACATGTAGGCCAGGCCAGGTAAAGACAGCAGATTCCTTTCCCTAAAGGACATTAGTGAACCAGATGGGCTTTTGCAACAATCGACGATGGTTTCACAATCGTCATCTGATTTTTTCACTGAACCCAGATCCCGCAGAGCTTTGCCCGGAGCCTCTGGATTACTAGCCCAGTGATAGTACCACTGCGGAGTGAGTTAGAGATTCAGGCTAATGCTCCAAGAATAGGTGGCTTCAAATCCCACCAGGTAGCTGGTGGAAAATGGAATTAAATGCCTGAAGCGGGATTATCAAGCTGTTCTCAGTAAGCGTGACCTCGAAACTAATCTTCGATTGCCCCGAAATACCATCTGGTTCATGAGCGTTCTCTCGGGAAGGAGATCTGGCACCACCCCCACCCCCCCACCACCCAATCTGGGTGACACGTCACTCCAGATCGACAGCAGCGCGGTCGAAAGGAACGTAGGATGCGAAGCAGACATAAGGGGCAGGCGGAGCTAGGTTGAGTGAGCGGGGTAGACATTTGGCAGGTGGGGTTATAATGTGGGAACATGTCAACTCGTCCACTTTGGCAGGGAGGATAGGAGCTTACGTTCCTTAGCGGCCCTCTGAAGTTGCCAGACCAGCTGTGCAGGTCAAGGGTGATTAGGGTCGGTTTGGCTTTGCCAACACTGGCCACATCCCATGAGAGGACAAAGCAATCCTGGCACAGATGTTCCCAATATAGGGTGCAACCTGGTCGTTCCGCGCACGAGAGACACGGAGTAGAGTCCGAGTTTGGGACGGTAGTTTGAAATTAGTCTGACTAAGCTCTTCGGTGTCAATTAGAAGCAGGAATTGGTCATTCTGCCCCTCAAGCCTGCTCCCCCCATTCATTGAAATCCTGGCTGACCGGACTGTGGCCTCAACTCCACATTCTGCCAATCTCTTGTAACC
>JANJGN010000048.1:2972093-2987093 GCA_026770705.1 Isurus oxyrinchus
GCTATTGAATGTCTAGGGAGCAATGGGCTGCACTTTCGTGTGTTGGAGATGGTCAGTGCCTGGCACTTGTGTGGCGTGAATGTTACTCGCCACTTGTCAGCCCCGAGCCTGGATATTGTCCAGGTCTTGCTGCATTTGGACATGGGGCTGCTTCAGTATCTGAGGAGTCAGATGCAGGCCAGAGCAGGTAAGGACAGCAGGTTTCCTTCCCTAAAGGTATGAGTAAAGCAGAGGGGTTTCGATAACAATCATCGTGATAGAAATGATGGTGGAGCGGCAGCAGTTCAATTGTTTCATGCCAGTGTTTGGCTGTAGCAAAAACATATTCGTACTAAATTGGCTGCAGTAAGTACTGTACAATATGTGGAATATGTATGTTAGATTGTTCAGTATAGTACCCCAATATTAATAGAATTACCTGGAAAAACTCAGCAGGTCTGGCAGCATCGGCGGAGAAGAAAAGAGTTGACGTTTCGAGTCCTCATGACCCTTCGACAGCACTTGATTTTGAGTCCAAGAAAGAGTTGAAATATAAGCTGGTTTAAGGTGTGTGTGTGGGGGGGGCGGAGAGATAGAGAGAGAGAGAGGTGGTTGTGTAGACAAACAAGCAGTGATAGAAGCAGATCATCAAAAGATGTCAATGACAATGGTACAATAGAACGCATAGGTGTTAAAGTTAAAGTTGGTGATATTATCTAAACGAAGGTGCTAATTAAGAATGGATGGTAGGGCACTCAAGGTACAGCTCTAGTGGGGTTGTTTTTTTTTATATAATGGAAATAGGTGGGAAAAGGAAAATCTATATAATTTATTGGAAAAAAAAGAAAAGGAAGGGGGAAACAGAAAGGGGGTGGGGATAGGGGAGGGAGCTCACGACCTAAAGTTGTTGAATTCAATATTCAGACCGGAAGGCTGTAATGTGCCTAGTCGGAAGATGAGGTGCTGTTCCTCCAGTTTGCGTTGGGCTTCACTGGAACAATGCAGCAAGCCAAGGACAGACATGTGGGCAAGAGAGCAGGGTGGAGTGTTAAAAAGAGTGTTAAACTCTTTTCTTCTCCGCCGATGCTGCCAGACCTGCTGAGTTTTTCCAGGTAATTCTGTTTTTGTTTTTGTTTTGGATTTCCAGCATCCGCAGTTTTTTTGTTTTTACCCCAATATTAATATTCAGTTGCCTTGCCATCAGCGGGAGTGAAGAGACTCAGGGAGGCATTATAAAGCGTGAGCATAGGAACATATGGCCTCGGGGTAGGAGTAAGCAATTCAGTCCTTTGAACCTGCACCACCACTCGAAAGATCATGGTTGAACTGGTCATCTGCCACTTTCCTGTCTTCCCTCGCTAATGTTGGACCCCCCCTCACATCACATGATGTAACTCAGCCTTGAATTAATGTTAACACCCAGCCCCCACCACCTCCTGCGGAAGAGGACTCCACTTTCTCTCAGAGCAAGAAAAAAACATCTCCTTTTCTCTGTCTTGACAGGGAGACCTTGGGTTCTTGAAACATGTTCCCTAGTTCTAGTTTCCCAGATGAAATTGCCTCTCAGTATCTCCCAGTATCCACTCTCTCCAATTCCCTCAAGACCTTCTATGTTGCAATAAGGTCGCCCCTCGTTCTTCTGATTTTCCCATGGGTCTCCACTTAACTATTATCCCCGGATAGTCATTAGCATAGTTGTAGACTGCAGGAGGGCAAGGATCCTGGACCTAGTGGACCACATCCTAGGACCCTAAAGGGAATGACTGCAGAGGTCGTGGGTGGATTGGTTGCAATCTTGCAAAGCTCCCTGGATTCTGGTAAGTTCCCAGCGGACCGGAAAGCTGGATGTGTATCACAACTTGAGACTTGCTGAAAGAAATATATTTTGTCGAAGCGTTTCATCTTGCACTCCACAGGACAGATGCCCTGAGGCGTGCAAGATGAAAAGAATCGATACGATGTCCTTTTCCAGCGACGTTCACGGAGTGTATCGCCAGACGGCTATTTGTAACACAACTAAGACAGAAATGAGGGAGGCTGAAAGCAGGGAGCTGCAGGCCAATTGGTCTAACAGCTGGGGAAATGCAAAATCCATTATCGAGTAGGTACGAACAGGACATTGAGATAATCATAATGCAATCCAGGAGAATCAACAAGATTTTGCGAAAGGGAGATCGTTTTTTGAAAAATTAATTGGAGCGCTTTAAGGATGGAACGAACAGGGCGGGTAAAGGGGAACGAGTAGATGTGGTGTACTTGGATTTTGATAATGTGCCACATAAAGAGCACACTATAAAAGACCACGGGGCAGAGGGTGATTTATTAGCGTGGATAGGAGATTGGCTGACTAACGGGAAACAGGGAGTCTGGACAAATGGACTAATTTCTGGTTGTCAAACCATAACTCGTGGAGCGCCGCAGGGATCAGTGCTGGGGCCTCCAGCTATTTACAATCTATATTAATGCCTTGGATGGAGGAACTGACTGCATTGCAGACAAAGCTGCTGAGGTTAAAAACACAATGGTAGGAGCTCAAGTTGTGAGGGTGAAACGAAAAGTCTGCGAGGGTTAGTCGAGTGGGCAAGACATTGGCAAATGGAATACAAAATACGGGTAAAAACTGCAATATCTGAAGTACCCTTTAAAAGTACAGTAGAAGGTTGGATGTATCTTACTCCGGTGAAGTTGTTTACTCAGGGTATTTTGGTACATAGGGTGTTATTTCGATGCTTATTTATTCATGACAAGGTGCATTGGAAATGTTCACAAGTATTTAAGTGGAGTGAAAGTTTGTTTTGCTGCCTTGATCCAAAACACAGGTAAACAACGAATACACAAACACTGCTACAAGTACCCAATCCAAGATAAACAGCTCAGACAATTTAGGACCACATTCAGGGGAACATAAAATGGGAGAGATTTTGCAGAATGCTGTTGTACAGAGGGAGCTTGGTATCCTAGTATGTGAACCACAAAATGTTAGCAGGCAGCTGTAGCAAATAGGAAGTCAAATGGCTTTTAAAGAAAGATCATTTACAGGATATGAGCGTTGATAGCTAGGCCAGCATTTATTGATCACCCCGAATTGCACACACTGCTGTTAGAGACGGAGTTCCAGGATTTTGACCCAGTGAAGGAACGGCCGATATATATCCAAGTCCGTATGGTGAGCGGCTTGGAGGGGGACTTCCCGGTGGTGGTGTTCCCCGTGTGTCTGTTGCCCTTGTCCTTCTAGATGGGTTTCGAAGCTGCTGCTCCTTGATGGGTTCTTGCAGCGCAATCAGTCTAGTGAATCTTTGAACTGCTTCCAAAGCATGTGCATCCTTCCTTAAGCAAGGAAACCAAAATAGTGCTCTAGGTGCGGTCTTACCAGTGCCCTGTACAGCTGTGGCAAGACTTCCCCATGTTTAAACTCCAACCCCCTTGCAATAAAGGTGGACATTCCACATGCCATCTTAACTACTTGCCTGCTGACTTTTTCGGATTCATATACCAGGACACCTAGATCCCTCTGCACCACAACATCCTGCTTTCCAATCTTCCTGTCAAAATTGGCCACTTCCCATTTTCCCACATTATATCCCACCGGCAAGTTTTTTACCCACTCGCTTCACCTATATATAACCCTTTGCAGGTTCTTTGTATCCTTCCACAACCTATTACGTTGATGGTTGGGGATTCAGCGATGGTAATGTCATTGAATGTCGAGGGGCGATGGTTAGATTCTCTCTTGTTGGTGACGGTCAGTGCCTGGCACTTGTGTGGCACAGATGTTACTTGCCCTTTATTGCAAGGGGGAATGAGGTATAAATGTCAGGAAGTTTTGCAGGAAAATGGAGTTAAGGCCACGAGCAGATCAGCCGTGAAGTAGGCTCGATGGACTGAATGGCCTGCTCTGTTTCTAGTTCTCGCCTCCTTGACGATGGGCTCGAGGGTGAAACGTGCAGACGCATGGAAGATGGGATCGAATTTGGAGAAGTGTTAGGTGCCGCGGTTGGGAAGGACTTACATAGGAAGACAATATACGACGAATTGTACGAGTCTGAGCACCTGGTGGGACGATACATCTTGCTTGGTCAAATTCACAAACCTTTAAAGGTGGCACGTTGTGTTGATAGAACGATTGAAAGGAAATATGGGTCACGTAGGAACATAGGTAATAGGGCAGGAGGAGGCCATTCTGTCCCTTGAGCTTGTTCCGTCGTTCAACTAGGTCATGAATAGATACCATTCTACCTGAACGCAGTTTGCCCACATTAACCCCATATCCTTTCATGTCATTGGTACCTGGACATCTATCAACCTCTGTCTTGAACATACTCAATGACTAAGCTCCCACAGCCTTCTGGGGTAGAGAATTCCAATTGGTTGCCCCCCACACCGCCCCCCCCCACCCTGAGTGAAAAGGTTCATCTACATCTCAATCCTAATGGCCAGCCCCTTGTTCTGAGACTGTGTCCCCTGGTTCTAGACACCCGCCCTCCCTAGCCAAGAGGGAATCATCCTTCCTGCCTCATTGAATGTGTTCACTGTGTTAGTATAGTGTGTTAATCTGCTATTACCACATTCTGCTAGCTTGCCTTTACACCGCTATCAGCACCTTCTTTAGTCTTTAACACTCCCTTTGTATTACATCCCATGACATCTTTATCAATATATCCTGAGCTCCCCCTTGATCCCTGTAAGAATGTTGGGTACTTCGATGAGACCATTCTCACTCGTCTAAATCTTATGGATGTACATGCGCCATCTCCTCAATCCCTCCTCACAAGGCAAACCCGCCATCCCAGGAATTTGTCTGGTAGCCCCTCGGCTGCACTCCCTCGATGGCAATTATATCCTTCGTAAGAAGTGTTTAGACGAGCATTTGAAAAGCCATAGCATACAGGGCTGTGGGCCAGGGGCTGGAAAACGGGGTTAGAATAGTTAGGTGCGTGATGGCTGGCGTGGAGACGATGGGCTGAAGGACCTGCTTCTGTGCTGCATAACTCTATGATAAGGAGGCCAAAGTGGTACGCAATACTCCAGGTGTGGTCAAGCCAAGACACAATGCTGTCTCCGCACAATTGCAGCAATACATCTTCACTCCTGCAAACTGCAACTTGTGATAAAGACCAACATGCCATTTCCCTCACAAAAACAGAATTACCTGGAAAAACTCAGCAGGTCTGGCAGCATCGGCGGAGAAGAAAAGAGTTGACGTTTCGAGTCCTCATGACCCTTCGACAGAACTTGAGTTCGAGTCCAAGAAAGAGTTGAAATATAAGCTGGTTTAAGGTGTTGGGGTAGGGGGGGGTGGAGAGATAGAGAGAGAGAGAGGTGGAGTGGGGGTGTGGTTGTAGGGACAAACAAGCAGTGATAGAAGCAGATCATCAAAAGATGTCACAAACAACAGGACAAAAGAACACATAGGTGTTAAAGTTGGTGATATTATCTAAACGAATGTGCTAATTAAGAATGGATGGTAGGGCACTCAAGGTATAGCTCTAGTGGGGGTGGGGAGAGCATAAATTTCCCTTCCTCAGTCCCCTTACTTGCACCATACTTCCTGTAATACAGTGACCAGAACTGTCTCCAGTACTCTAGTTGTGGTATAACTCGTGTCCCACCCCCCCAGCCCCCCCTCCCCCCACCACCCCACACACACACACACAACCTCTGTATCAGGGATGAGGCGAAAAAGGGTAGATTTTTGAATTCACCTCAGTCAGAACTGTCCATCCCGTGAACATTTCAAGCAACCGCACTGCTGGAGTTACATGCCAAGTGGTTATGGTACTGGGTTTGTAACCCCAAGCTCAAGAGTTCAAATCTCACAATGGCAATCTATGAATCAATGTTACTTCATCTGAATAGGAACAGGTAGAAACGTGTTTGTACCCGAAAGAGTTACTTCACTTGACCTAGTGCTATACAAAAAAGCAAGCCTGAAATAGCAATCGACGTCAATTCTTCCTTAAATTATGGCTTGGCCTAAATAGCCAAGTGGTTATGGTACTGGGTTTGTAACCCCAAGCTCAAGAGTTCAAATCTCACAATGGCAAAACTATGAAACAATGTAACTTCATCTGAATAGGAACAGATGGAAACGGGTTTGTACTCGAAAGAGTTACAACAGAGTGAGGAGAAAGAGTATCAAGAGTTCAAATCTCACAATGGCAAACTATGAAACAACGTAACTTCATCTGAAACAGATGGAAATGGGTTTGTACTCGAAAGAGTTGCATTTGGGGACTGGGGTGTTCTGTTGACCCCTTTAATCACATTTTGATTTAAAGTTTGTAAGTTTCCTTTAAACTTTGTTCTTGGTTTTACAGCTGACCTGAATTAGGGGCTGTGCCTGATTTGTCCCGATTTTGTTGATTTGGTTTTCATTTAAAAGATTATCAAGAGTTCAAATCTCACAATGGCAAACTATGAAACAATGTAAAAGATAACAAATTTAAAAGATTACCAAGAGTTCAAATCTCACAATGGCAAAACTATGTAACTTCATCTGAAACAGATGGAAACGGGTTTGTACTCGAAAGAGTTACATGTCGGCCGAACCAAAGTGCATGTCCGTTCCCTGAAGGCGGTTAGGATTTTGCCACAATTGCTGGTAGATGGTTAACGGTAGCAAGGCCAGCTTTATAA
This sequence comes from Isurus oxyrinchus, assembly GCA_026770705.1. NCBI lineage: Eukaryota > Metazoa > Chordata > Chondrichthyes > Lamniformes > Lamnidae > Isurus > Isurus oxyrinchus. The sequence goes on from JANJGN010000048.1 coordinate 2,978,709, forward strand.
CTGCAGATTTACCAATTGGCTGTCAATCCCCCAGCGGCTGCTGTGGTTTGAGTTGAACCCACGTCCACCAGTGCACAAGCCTGGGCTTTTTTGGGATTGCGAACCCAGGGATATCACCATCAGGGCCACCATCTCCCCAGAGCGCTAACTTCTAACTTGCCGGGCTAACCTGCTCCCTCTCTTGCAGATGACGTGGAGCTCCGCCTGGTCAACGGGGGCAACGACTGCTCGGGGACCGTTCAGGTGTACTACAACCACACCTGGGGTTCAGTGTGTGGCGAGTTCTGGGGCATCACCGACGTCCAGGTGGTCTGCAGGCAGCTGGGCTGCGGTTTCGCCAAGGGCCAACTGGACGCTTCGCAGTTCGCCGACATCCACAAGCCCATTTGGCTCAGCACGGTCCGGTGCAGCGGCGCCGAGTCCCACCTGTGGGTCTGCCCAGCAAGAGCCTGGGTCAACGGGATCAGCTGCGATCGCTTGAATGGGGCTACCGCCACTTGCTCTGGTACTGACCTCACACGCAAGGCTCTGCTTTCTCTTTATAAAAACCAAAAAAAAAAACTGTGGATGCTGGAAATCCAAAACAAAAACAGAATTACCTGGAAAAACTCAGCAGGTCTGGCAGCATCGGCGGAGAAGAAAAGAGTTGACGTTTCGAGTCCTCATGACCCTTCGACAGAACTTGAGTTCGAGTCCAAGAAAGAGTTGAAATATAAGCTGGTTTCAGGTGTGTGTGTGGGGGGCGGAGAGATAGAGAGAGAGAGGTGGTTGTGTGGACAAACAAGCAGTGATAGAAGCAGATCATCAAAAGATGTCAACACCAATAGTACAAAAGAACACATAGGTGTTAAAGTTAAAGTTGGTGATATTATCTAAACTATTATTTAACTTTAACACCTATGTGTTCTTTTGTACCATTGTTGTTGACATCTTTTGATGATCTGCTTCTATCACTGCTTGTTTGTCCACACAACCTCTCTCTCTCTCTCTCCGCCCCCCACACACACACACCTTAAACCAGCTTATATTTCAACTCTTTCTTGGACTCGAACTCAAGTTCTGTCGAAGGGTCATGAGGACTCGAGACGTCAACTCTTTTCTTCTCCGCCGATGCTGCCAGACCTGCTGAGTTTTTCCAGGTAATTCTGTTTTTGTTCTGCTTTCTCTTTGCCTTTTCCAGCTCCCGCTGTTAAAACGAATTGGAGCATATATACACACACACACACACACACAGATATATAACACTCCCACTACAGCAACGCCTGCTTAGTTGCCACCTACTGGTCACTGCCAAGAGAGCTCAGGAACCATGTCGAGCGTTGGGACTTAGAATTCCCCCAAAAGTTACTCGTGCTACAAATTCCACAAACAAATGGAAACAACTCCCAGACTGTATTTCAGCAAAACGGGAGTACAGGAGCGATTGCATTCATTCCTTCCAGCATCATGTTATGCACACGGTCGTAGTCAGCCACCGCAGATGCTTATGTACATAATGTAAGCAGTGCTGTTTCGTTCCTCTACCAGCCACTCGCCTTGGAATGACATTGGCTGTCCCCTGCCGTTTGTCTCCGGGTCCAAACCCCGGACTTCCCTCCCTCACCGCACTGTGGGAGTGTACCCACGCCCACCCCAGCAAAAGGCTCCCGCGGGCAGCTCACCAGCACCTTCTCAAGGGCTGTTAGGGATGGGTGACAAACACTTTGGCCCAGCTAGCGACAGAGCTGGAGTCTGGGGGGTTGGGGGGGTGGGGGTGGGGAGGTGGTGGGGGGGGGTCAGTTTTCAAGCAATAGGAATTGGTCAACATCTACGAGGGAGACGTGGAGATATCTCTCTCTGGTGTTAGGGAGGGAGACGGACGATATGGAATATGCATGGGGAGAATGACCAGGTCCCAGAGAGATCAGAGAATCACGGAGTCTCACACGGTGCAGAAGGGGCCCTTCGGCCCATCGAGTCTGTACCGACCTGTGAGAAACACCTGACCTACCTACCTAACCCCATTGACCAGCACTTGGCCCCATAGCCTTGAATGTTATGACGTGCCAAGTGCTCATCCAGGTACTTTTTAAAAGATGTGAGGCTAACCCGCCTCCACCACCCTCCCAGGCAGTGCATTCCAGACCCTCACCACCCTCTGGGTAAAAATGTTTTTCCTCAAATCCCCCGTAAACCTCCTGCCCCTCACCTTGAACTTATGTCCCCTCGTGACTGACCCTTCAACTAAGGGGAACAGCTGCTCCCTATCCACCCTGTCCATGCCCCTCATAATCTTGTACACCTCGATCAGGTCGCCCCTCAGTCTTCTCTGCTCCAACTAAAACAACCCAAGTCGATCCAATCTCTCTTCATAACTTAAATGTTTCATCCCAGGCAACATCCTGGTGAATCTCCTCTGCACCCCATCCAGTGCAATCACATCCTTCCTATAATGTGGTGACCAGAACTGCACACAGTACTCCAGCTGTGGCCTCACCAAGGTTCTACACAACTCCAACATGACCTCCCTACTTTTGTAATCTATGCCTCGATTGATAAAGGCCCATATTTCTTTTTTCACCACCCCACTAACATGCGCCTCCGCTTTCAGAGATCTATGGACACACACGCCAAGGTCCCTTTGTTCCTCAGAACTTCCTAGTGTCATGCCGTTCATTGAATACTTCCTTGTCAAATTACTCCTTCCAAAGTGTATCACCTCACGCTTTTCAGGGTTAAATTCCATCTGCCACGTATCTGCCTGAGATGGTGGCGTAGTGATAATATCAGTGAACCAGTGATGCTAGGGCCTAAGGCTAATGTGCAAGGGACACGGGTTACACAGACTGATCCTCAGCCCCCACCTCCCTCCCCCACCCCCCACCCCAATTTAAGCATGGGGGAGGCTAAGGAGTCAACCCTACATGAACTATCTTGACCATTCCAAGCAATTGAACCCAGGCAGTTGGCGGCCTAATGCACCACTCACTAGACACGTGACCAGTTGAGTTAAGCGTTGTAGAGGGTAGGCCAGCTTTTGGGAGTCAGGAGGTGAGCTACTCGCCGCAGAATTCCCAGCCTCTGACCTCCTCTTGTAGGCACAGGAACGTAGGGATACAGGAACAGGAGTGGGCTAATCAGCCCATCGAGCCTGCTCCTGCGATGTGCTAGCCCTGGAGAGGATCCAGAGGAGGTTCACGAGAATGATCCCAGGAATGAAAGGCTTAACATATGAGGAACATTTGAGGACTCTGGGTCTATACTCGATGGAGTTTAGAAGGATGAGGGGGGGATCTGATTGAAACTTACAGAATACTGAAAGACCTGGATAGAGTGGACGTGGGGAAGATGTTTCCATTAGTAGGAGAGACTAGGACCCGAGGGCACAGCCTCAGAGTAAAGGGAAAACATTTTAGAACAGAGATGAGGAGAAACTTCTTTAGCCAGAGAGTGATGAATCTATGGAATTCATTGCCACAGAAGGCTGTGGAGGCCGGGTCATTGAGTGTATTTAAGACCGAGATAGATAGGTTCTTGATTGGTGAGGGGGTCAAAGGTTATGGGGAGAAGGCAGGAGAATGGGGTTGAAAAACTTATCAGCCGTGATTGAATGGTGGAGCAGACTCGATGGGTGGAATGGCCTAATTTCTGCTCCTATGTCTTATGTCCATCACTGAATTATCTCATGGCTGATCATGTACCTCTCCGCCACTTTCCCACACTATCTTCATATCCATCGATGCCATTATTCTCCAGATGTTCGCTCTTGATCCTGGCCAACGTTTGAGCTTCCACAACCCTCTTAGCTGGGAATCCCAAAGATTCACCCCCCCTACCCCATCTGAGTGAAGAAATCCCTCCTCACCCCAGCCTTAACAGACCTGCCCATTACCCTGAGATTCTGTTCCCCCCTCTCCACCAGTTCTAGGCTACCTAGCTAGAGTGAGCAGCCAATGTTCTGTCACGCCCTGTAAGATTTTCATAGATTTGAGTGAGGCTACCAGGGAATATGGACCCTGTCCCCCCAATCTCTCCTCAGAAGAAATCCCACCAACCCAGCGTTTAACCTGGTGTACCTCCATTGTGCAATGAGGTGCGGATGGGGTTCTGCTTAGTTTCTGGTCAATGGGGACCACCCTCACCCCCAGGATGTTGATAGTTGGTAATCCAGCGATGGTAATGGTATTGAATGCCAAGGGGAGATGGTTAGATTCGCTCTTGTTGGAGATGGTCATTGCCTGGCACTTGTGTGGCCTGAAGGTTACTTGCCACTGGTCAGCCCAAGCCTGAAAGTTGTCCAAGTTTGGATGCATATCGGCACGGGGGTTTGGGGTTAGAAAACTGAGGCGCTATTTTGTCACTTGCACGGCCAAGAAATGGCGCAATTCTCCCATCTAAGATCTCTTGGACACATTAGTAACATTCCTCTGCACTGGATGATGCTAGGAGCTAGCACATGGTGATTCTTTGGAAACTCAATCAGTGCGCACGTTCAAGAGAGAGGTCGATGGGTTTCTGGAGACTCATGGCGTCAAGGGTTATGGAGGTAGCGTGGGAAAGTGGCAGAGAGGTCGATGACCTGCCATAACACCATAAGACATAGGAGCAGAAATTGGGCCATTCGGCCCATCAAGTCTGCTCCGCCATTCAATCATGGCTGATAAGTTTCTCAACCCTATTCTCCCGCCTTCTCCCCATAACCTTTGACCCCCTTACCAATCAAGAACCTATCTATCTCGGTCTTAAATACATTCAATGACCTGGCCTCCACAGCCTTCTGTGGCAATGAATTCCATAGATTCACCACTCTCTGGCTAAAGAAGTTTCTCCTCATCTCTGTTCTAAAAGGTCTTCCCTTTACTCTGAGGCTGTGCCCTCGGGTCCTAGTCTCTCCTACTAATGGAAACCTCTTCCCCACGTCCACTCTAACCAGGCCTTTCAGTATTCTGTAAGTTTCAATCAGATCCCCCCACATCCTTCTAAACACCATCGAGTATAGACCCAGAGTCCTCAAACGTTCCTCATATGTTAGGCCTTTCATTCCTGGGATCGTTCTCGTGTGTGAAGCTCCTCTGGACCCTCTCCAGGGCCAGCACATCCTTCCCGAGATACGGGGCCCAAAATTGCTCACAATATTCCAAATGTGGTCTGACCGGTCGAGTTAGCTCATGCGGAACACGCAGAATGTCCGATTAGCAGATGAAAGACTCTCCGCCAGCGTGGCAAGGAAGGCCTCAAGCGGTCAAAAGCGAGTCTTTTAGAAGAAACCAAGCCTTATTTTCTTTCACCACAGCTGAGCCACCTCCACCGACGTTGGCAGTATCTGGAAATGGTCTATTTTTCAAGGACGATACCATCAAGTTTGTGTGCGGGGCTCCTTCCCTGTACAAGGGTGCGAAGATGGCTCTCTACAAAATGGGCGAAGAGGCGCCAATCCTAACAGACGTGATCTCCTCCAGTCAAGGCAACGTGAAGTTCGATCTCGAGCACATTAACAGGAGCCACGAGGGGACCTATTGGTGCAACTACCAGTTGGAGGTGGCTGAGCTTGTTTTTAAGTCCGAGGACAGCGAGTCGGTGGAGATCACAGTCGTAGGTAAGGCCGCTTTCAGGCGATCATCCTCCCTTCACGGCACGCGATACACGTGACTTGATTCCCGCTTTATTTCGCAACGGAGCCGGCAGAAATAGTCCAGAAAGCAAAATCCTGCAGGTGCTGGAGATCCGAGGCCAAGACAGAAAATGCTGCACAGAACACTCAGCAGGTCTGACAGCATCGGTGGCAAGGAAGACAGAGTTAACCTTTCAACCCCGTATCCTGCTCGAAACGTTAACTCCTTTCTCCCTACCGACGCCGTTAGGCCTGTTGAGTTTTTGTCCGGCGCTTTCCGTTTTGCGTTGCAATATGAATAGTCGTTAGGTGGTCTGGAACACGGGGTGTTGCTAAAAAAAAGAGACATGTTGAAGCTTTGTACCTTGCACACGCTTCGCAAGGACGCCAATACAAGGTTGGGGGGAGGTGAGGGTGGAAACAACAATTCATACTCCATGTGAAGAGTGTGCTGACTGGTTGACCAGTGGGGCTCTGATTGGTAGAGAGGCATTGCCGTGGAGGGTGCCCCAGCGATGGTGACTGACATTCCTCATATGTTAGGCCTTTCATTCCTGGGATCGTTCTCGTGTGTGAACCTCCTCTGGACCCTCTCCAGGGCCAGAACATCCTTCCCGAGATACGGGATTGTCAAGTGTATTGTCAAGTGTTGCTTGAAATTTAGACCAGGCAGCTTGATCCTGATTGGTCAAGGCAACGCCCGAGGAATGAGTCAGCGAATGGCTGTCACTTATTTCATTCGGCTTTGTTTGCCTGGGGTACTAGTGCTCCGAATTCGCCCGTAGAGGTGCCACGTAAAGAATACAATTCGTCTGCCACCCTTGGATTTGTCCGCAATGGGCTGTGGAACATGCCAAGTGGTACAGACCTCAGATGACTCTTCTCATGTGCGTTCGGAACGTCAATGTTGCTGTGTCTCTTTAACCCCACTCAACAGAAAATGCCAAACTTCGACTTGCGGACGGACCCACCTCCTGTTCCGGGAGAGTGGAGGCTTTCTACAATGGCACCTGGGGGACCATCTGTGATTTCGGCTGGGACATCGTCGATGCCCAGGTTGTGTGCCACCAGGTGGGCTGCGGTTTTGGCCAGTCGGCCACTCCCGGTGGCCACTTCGGAGAAGGGACAGGCCCGACCTTGCTGGAGAACGTCCGCTGTAATGGCACGGAAAGGTTCCTGTGGTCCTGCCCATCACAGATAATCATGCCCCGCACCTGTCGGCAGAATAATGACGCCGGTGTGATCTGTTCAGGTAAGGATTTGGTCAGACGATGTCCTTCTGTTGAATCAGAAGTGTTGACAAGTTGAGCATCCCCGCGTGGATGCTGGGAAATCTGAACCGAAATCGGCAAATGCTGGGAAATAATAATAACCACAAAATCTCAGCTGGCGGGAGAGACGGCGTTAACATTTCGAGTCGGTGTGAATCTCCTTCGTAGCCGGAGAGAAGCAGAAACGCGATGGATTTAACGCTGTGGGAGAGGGCTGCGGCAAGTGGAGAGAGATTGAAGGTCGGGGATAGGTGGGAGCTCACGAGAGATTGATAAAGACGTCATGGGCACAATACAAAGATGGCGTTCAAGACTAAAGAAGGTGCTAATGGCGGCGTAAAGGCGAGATAGCAGAATGTGGCAAGAGCGGGTTAACACGTTACACTAACGCTATTAACATATGCAATGCAAAGGGAGTGTTACGGGTAGTGGTAAAGGCTAAAGGAGCTGCCGACAGTGGCATAAAGGTAAGGAGGCAGAATGTCTTAATGGTGTCAATGTAATGTGTTAATCTGCTATTAACACATTCTGCTATCGAAACTTTATTCCACTATCAGCATCTTCGATAGCCTTTAACACTCCCTTTCAATTGGGTCGATAGCATCTTTGTCACTCTCTGCTTAGCCCCCACCTATCCCTGACTTCTACTTTGCTCGAGCTGCTGCACCTGCTGTTAAATATTGCAAAAACCCATCACATTTCTACTTCTAATCAGCTCAGAAGATGAGACATGCGGACTGAAAATGTTAACTCTGTTTCTCTCTCCACAGATGCTGCCAGACCTGCTGAGTTTCTCCAGCATTTTCTGCACCTGTTGCCTGACTACACTTCGGTTCAATGTCAGTGATCCCTTTTCCATACGGTTCAGTAGATGGGAATGCCACCACCTGGAGGTTCCCCTCCAAGCCTCTCACCACCCTGACTTGGAAATATGTCGGCCGTTCCTTCACTGTCGCTGGGACAAAATCCTGGAACTCCCTCCCTAACAGCGCTGTGGCTGTACCTACACCACAGGGACAAAATCCTGGAACTCCCTCCCTAACAGCACTGTGGGTGTACCTACACCACAGGGACAAAATCCTGGAACTCCCTCCCTAACAGCACTGTGGGTGTACCTACACCACACGGACAAAATCCTGGAACTCCCTCCCTAACAGCACTGTCGGTGTACCTACATCACAGGGACAAAATCCTGGATCTCCCACCATAACAGCACTGTGGGTGTACCTACACCAGAGGGACAAAATCCTAGAACTCCCTCCCTAACAGCACTGTGGGCGTACCTACATCACAGGGACAAAATCCTGGAACTCCCTCCCTAACAGCACTGTGGGTGTACCTACACCACAGGGACAAAATCCTGGAACTCTCTCCCTAACAGCACTGTGGGTGTACCTACACCACAGGGACAAAATCCTGGAACTCCCTCCCTAATAGCACTGTGGGTGTACCTACACCACAGGGGCAAAATCCTGGAACTCCCTCCCTAACAGCACTGTGGGTGTACCTACACCACAGGGACAA
>JANJGN010000048.1:3017093-3121714 GCA_026770705.1 Isurus oxyrinchus
AATCACATCCTTCCTATAATGTGGCAACCAGAACTGCACCCAGTCCTCCAGCTGTGGCCTCACCAAGGTTCTATACAACTCCAACATGACCTCCCTACTTTTGTAACCTATGCCTCGATTGATAAAGGCAAGTGTCCCATATGCCTTTTTCACCACCCCACTAACATGCCCCTCCGTCTTCAGAGATCTATGGACACACACGCCAGGGTCCCTTTGTTCCTCAGAACTTCCTAGTGTCATGCCGTTCATTGAATATTCCTTGACAGGCTACCCAGCATCGATCTAGGCACCAGAAATGCCATCGGTAATCTCAGCACTGTCCACCCTGTAAAGTCTTCCTTACTACCACCTTCAAGCTGGTGCCAACATTGGGAGAGCTGTCTCACAGATTACGCAAGCAGCAGCTTGGCATAGTCATCCTCATGAAATCAGATCTGACAGATAATGTCCCAAACCCTACCGTCACTGTCCCTGGAAACATCCTGTCCCACCGGCAGAACCAACCTAGCAGAGGTGGTGGCACACTGGTATACAGTCGGATGGGAGCTGCCCTGGGAGTCCTGAAGATTAACTCCGGACCCTATGAAGTCTCGTGGCGTCAGGTCAAACATGAGTAAGGAAACCTCCTGCTGATTACTGCGTACCGCCCTCCCTCAGCTGATGAATCAGTGCCCCTCCATGTTGAACACCACTTGTAGGTAGCACTGAGGGTGGTAAGGGCGCAGTATGTACTCTGGGTGGGAGACTTCAATGTCTAACGCCAAGCGTGGCTTGGTAGCAGATCTGGCCGAGTCCTCGATGACATAACAGCTGGACCAGCTCTGTGGGAGGTGGTGAAGGAACCAACAAGGGGGAAAAACATACTTGACCTCATCCTCACCAACCTGTCTGACACAGCTGCATCTGTCCGTGACAGTGTCAGTTGGAGTGAACACCGCACAGTCATTGTGGAGACAAAGCCCCGCCTTCACATTGAGGACACCCTCCATCGTGTTGTGTTACACTACCACCATACTAAATGGGATAGATTTCAAACAGATCTAGCAACTCAAGACTGGGCATCCATGAGGCGCTGTGGGCCATCAGCAGCAGCAGAATTGGACTCGAACACAATCTGTAACCTCATGTCCCGGTATATCCCCCACTCTACCATTATCATCAAGCCAGGGATCAATCATGGTTCAATGAAGAGAGCAGGAAGGCATGCCAGGAGCAGCACCAGGCATACTTAAAAATGAGGTGCCAACCTGGTGAAGCTATAACACAGGACTACTTGCATACCAAACAGCATCAGCAGCAAGTGATAGACAAAACGAAGCGACCCCATAACCAACAGATCTGATCTAAGCTCTATAGTCCTGCCACATCCAGGCGTGAATGGTGGTGGACAATTAAACAACTCACCGGAGGAGGAGGCTCCACTGATATCCCCATCCTCAATGATGGAGGAGCCCAGCACATCAGTGCAAAAGTTAAGGCTGAAGCATTCGCTACAATCTTCAGCCAGAAGTGTCGAGTGGATGATCCATCTCAGCCTCCTCTGAAGGTCCCCAGCATCACAGGTGCCAGTCTTCAGCCAATTCGATTCACTCCACGTGATATCAAGAAACGGCTGTAGGCACCGGATACTGCAAAGGCTATGGGCCCTGACAATATTCCAGCAATAGTACTGAAGACTTGTGCTCCAGAACTTGCTGTGCCTCTAGCCAAGCTGTTCCAGAACAATTACAACACTGGCATCCACAGAGCTATGTGTAAAATTGCCCAGGTATGTCCTGTACACAAAAAACAGGACAAATCCAACCCGGCCAACTCCTGTCCCTACCTACCCTCCATCATCAATAAAGTAATGGAAGGGATTATCAACAGTGCTATCAAGCAACACTTACGTAGCAAGAACCTGCTCACTGATGCCCAGTTTGGGTTCTGCCAGGGCCATTCAGCTCCTGATTTCATTGCAGCGTTGGTTCAAACATGGACAAAAGAGCTGAACTCCCTAGATGAGGTGAGAGTGACTGCCCTTGACATCAAGGCAGAATTTGACATTGAATCTGGCATCAAGGAGCCCTAGTAAAACTGGAGTCAATGGGAATCAGGGGGAAAACTCTCCGCTGGTTGGAGTCATACCTAGCAGAAAGGAAGATGTTGTGGTTGTTGGATGTCAGTCATCTCAGCTCCAGGACATCACTGCAGGAGTTCCTCAGGGTAGTGTCCTCAGCCCAACCATCTTCAGCTGCTTCATCAATGACCTTCCTTCCATCATAAGGTCAGAAGTGGGGATGTTCGCTGATGATTGCACAATGTTCAGCACAAATCGTGACTCCTCAGATACTGAAGCAGCTCCATGTCCAAATGCAGCAAGACCTGGATAATATCCAGGCTTGGGGCTGACAAGTGGAAAGTAATATTTGTTCCACACAAGTGACAGACAATGACCATCTCCAACAAGAGAGAATCCAACCATCGTCCCTTGACATTCAATGACATTCCCATCACTGAATCCCCCCACTATCAACATCCTGGGGGTTACCATTAACCAGAAACTGAACTGGGACCAGACATATAAATGCAATGGCTACAAGAGCAGGTCAGAGGCTGGGAATCCTGCGGAGAGTAACTCACCACCTGACTCCCCCAAAGCCTGTCCACCATCCACAAGGCACAAGTCAGGAGTGTGATGGAATACTCTCCACTTGTCTGGATGAGTGCAGCTCCCACAACACTCAAGAAGCTCGACACCGTCCAGGACAAAGCAGCCCCGCTTGATCGGATCCCCATCCACAAACATTCACTCCCTCCACCACCGACGCACAGTAGCAGCAGTGTGTGTACCATCTACAAGATGCACTGCAGCAACTCACCAAAGCTCCTTCGACAGCACCTTCCAAACCCACAGCCACTACCATCTAGAAGGACAAGGGCAGCAGACACATGGGGACACCACCACCTGGAAGTTCCCCTCCAAGCCACTCACCACCCTGACTTGGAAATGTATCGGCCGTCCCTTCACTGTCGCTGGAGCTCCCTCCCACCCCTAACTGTGGGTGTACCTACACCACATGGACTGCAGCAGGTTAAGAAGTCAGCTGACGAACACCTTCTCAAGGGGCAATTAGGGATGGGCAAGAAATACTGGTCTATGGAGCGGCGCCCATATCCTATGAATGAACGGGGAAAAATAAACCTTAAGTACTGCCCTTTTTAACCTGGCTACTGTTTTGCATTTACCTGGGAAAAGGGAAAAATTCTGGGAATGTGAAATAAATGTTAAAGCCTCCAATTATACCTGACATTCACCCCCCTAGCATACAGTGCAGCTGAATAGCTGTCCTAGTGTACAGAAGTCGGCAAATGTGATGCCAGTGATTGGTGTTAGTTTACACATGGTCGATTGTGTCACCAAGCATTTATGCCTATTGTACATCTTCCCTGAATTTTGTTTCCATTGCCTTCGGTTTATATGAAAAACTGACGGAATTCCTATCAGACGCTTTCTGCTGGGACTCAAAAACCAAAATAGACCTCAGGTCTTCCCTTTGCGTTTACCAGAATGACTTTTATGACTGACTTACTTCTCACCCCCACCAACATGCCTCTACCCCCCTCCACCACCTCCCTACCCCCCCCCCCCCCGAAAAGCCTCTCTCCAGGCAGTCAAAGCACATCTCCTCCTTCTTAATCCACTGCCGTTAAGGAACGTGTGCAAGGTCACTGGAAACTGACCTGTTCAGGCTCATTGCTCTCCTCCCACTCAGCCCAGTGCCCCAGCTATCCCCCATTTATACACTCTTTTCATGAAACAAAAAGGAATAAATTGAACAAAAGAAGATCTGTAAAATGGCGGGGGGTGGGGGCCGGTGGGGTGGTGAGACGGTGGGTGGGGGCCGTGGGGTCGAGGAAGTGGCAGCCCCAAGTTGGACATTGCACCAATTCAATTCACAACTCCACCATTTGCACCCATGCCCCTTCCCCCCCCCCCCCCCAGTGTATTAACCGGGGCGCTCCGGATTGCGGGTCCAATGCCACCGCGACAGTGCTACCACCCTCTCCCCTGTTCGAATTCCATTGGGAAATGTGGGAGAAAACGGCGGCAGCGAAAGTGGTCACCCCTCAGTCACACGCGCCGGCCGTTTGAAAGACAGACGACAGAGGGAGGGCCTGATCCATCTCTTTCTCTGGCGTGTCGTTCCCGCGGGTACCTGACTTTTGCCACATTCCCTGTCTCATCCAAATCTCCCTCTCTCCTGCCTCGTTCCCCACCTTCAGACCAGCCGACCCAGCCGCACATCCAGCTGTTCCGCACATCTGGCAAGTATTCCATCGGCGAGTACGTGAGCATCAGGTGCACTGCCTCTGCCGTCTTCAGCGGGGCCATCTTCCTGCTGCTTAAAGTCGACGGGGAGACCCCCGTGACCTACCAGGCCGTGCCGACGGCGGGATTCTCCATGACCTTCTCCATCGCCAACCTCACCTACGCCGACGATGGGCATTACCTCTGCCTTTACCAGCTGAAGAGGTCGGGAAAGCTGCACAACTCCTCCGAGAGCGAGCGTGTCAAAGTGACCGTGACAGGTGAGGCTGGTCAACCCTTTCAGAGCTCAGATCACGGCTAGTAAGAACATGTACAGAAAGAACACCTAGTCAGATTGAAAGCAAAACACCGCAGATGCAGAAAACATGAAATAAAAAATAGAAAATGCTGGGGTGGGGCGTGGAAACGACTCAGCAGGTCTGGCAACATCTGTGGAGAGAGAAAACAGAGTTCGCATTTTGAGTCCGTGTGACTCTCCTCCCAAAACTGGAGAGAGGTAGGAATGTGATGAGGTTAATGCTGTTGAAAGAAAGGGAGAGTGGCAGATGGGGCAAAAGAGAAGGCCAGGGATAGGTTAGAGGCTGGGGTAGATTAAATGTTAAAGCTGTCACAGATCACAGGGCATCGAGAGTGGTAATGAGAGTATGAAAGGCTAAAGGTTTTGGTCCAGAGTGGGTGTTCATAGCGGAATAAAGGTCAGCACTGTCTGAAAGCGAAATAGCAGAATGTGTAAAGAGCTGAATGAAGGTCAGCACTGGTACAGTGTAGGTGTTACTGTCAGAATGAAGGTAAGCACTCTACAAAAGCAAAATAGTAGAATGCGTTAATTGCTGAATGAAGGACAGTGCTGGTCCAGAGTTGGTGTTTATAGCAGAATAAAGGTCAGCACTGTCTGAAAGCGAAATAGCAGAATGTGTAAAGAGCTGAATGAAGGACAGCGCTGGTCCAGAGCAGATGTTAATAGCAGAATAAAGGTCAGCACTGTCTGAAAGCAAAATAGCAGAATGTGTAAAGAGCTGAATGAAGGACAGCGCTGGTCCAGAGTAGGTGTTAATAGCAGAATAAAGGTCAGCACTGTCTGAAAGTGAAATAGCAGAATGTGTAAAGAGCTGGATGAAGGACAGCGCTGGTCCAGAGCAGATGTTAATAGCAGAATAAAGGTCAGCACTGTCTGAAAGTGAAATAGCAGAATGTGTAAAGAGCTGAATGAAGGACAGCGCTGGTCCAGAGTAGGTGTTAATAGCAGAATAAAGGTCAGCACTGTGTGAAAGTGAAATAGCAGAATGTGTAAAGAGCTGAATGAAGGTCAGCGCTGGTCCAGAGCAGGTGTTAATAGCAGAATAAAGGTCAGTACTGTCTGAAAGTGAAATAGCAGAATGTGTAAAGAGCTGAATGAAGGTCAGCACTGGTCCAGAGCAGGTGTTAATAGCAGAATAAAGATCAGTACTGGCTGGAAGCAAAAAAAAAATACTTGAGAACAAGATACAGACTGACACTTTGGATAAAAAAATATAACTTTGTTTAGTATTTACCTTTGCAATGATACAATTCAGAAAATTAAACACATTATAAAGAGAATGAAGGAAACATATTTAATGGGTGCAAGAGGGACACAGGAGATCCCAGTTTCTGTCCTGCTATTTGGAAATGGCCCCTGTAAAAATTCGTTCCGAGGGTTAATCCGAAACCCTCATCAAACATTAGTTGGATCCCTGGAGTTTGCATTTACTGCGGCAGGCTGGGAGCATGCACTGCACCACACAGGCCAAGCTTGGGGGCAGAAACTCGGAGTTAGTGACAGTACCGTAGTGAGAATGTCACTGAATTGGAAACCTGGGGCCCTGGGTTCGAAACCCACCTCAGCTGGTGGGTAGTGGAACATGAATTCAGTCAAAATCACTGGCATCTACCCGGCTGTGTGGGAAAGTTGTCCTGTGCACAAAAAGCAGGGCAAATCCAACCCAGCCAATTACCACACCATCAGTCTACCCTCGCTTATCAGTGAAGGAATGGAAGGAGCTATCAAGCGGCACTTGCTTAGCAATAACCTGCTCACTGACGCCCAGTTCGGGTTCTGCCAGGGCCACTCAGCTCCTGACCTCATTATAGCCTTGGTTCAAGTGTAAGAGCTGAACTCCTGAGGTGAGGTGAGAGTGACTGCCCTTGACATCAAGGCAGCATTTGACCGAGTGTGGCATCAAGGAGCCCTAGTGAACTGGAGTCGATGGGAATCAGGGGGGAATCTGTCCGCTGGTTGGAGTCATAGCAAGCACAAAGGAAGATGGTTGTGGTGGTTGGGGATCTGTTATCTCAGAAGTAGGAGTTCCTCAGGGTAGTATCCTAGGCCCAACTACCTTCAGCTGCTCCATCAATCACCTTCCTTCCGTCATAAGATGTTCGTTGATGATTGGACAATGTTCAGCACCATTCGCGACTCTTCAGTAACTGAAGAAACCCATGTACAAATGCAGCAAGACCTGGACAGTACCCAGGCTTCGGTTGCCAAGGCAAGTGACATTCATGACACACCATGACCATCTCCAACAAGACAGAAACCAACCATTGCCCCTTGACGTTCAATGGGCCCCATTATTAACATCCTTGGAGTCCCCACTGACCAGAAACTGAATTGGACCAGCCATATAAATACCGTGGCTACAAGAGCAGGTCAGGTGCTAGGATTCCTGTGTTGAGTAACTCACCTCCTGCTCCCCAAAACCTGTCCGTTATGCACAAGTTAGGAGTGTGATGGAATACTCCCCAATTTCCTGGATGAGTGCAGCTCCCACAACACTCAAGAAGCTGGACATTGTACTGGAAAATGCAGCCCTGCTTTATTGGCCACACATTCACAGTAGCAGCAGTGTGTGTACCATCTACAAGATGCACTGCAGCAACTCACCAAGGCTCCTTAGACAGCACCTTCCAAACCCACGACCACTAACACCTACAAGGACAAGGGCAGCAGACACATGGGAACACCAAGACCCAGGAGTTCCCTCCAAGCCACTCACCATCCTGACTTGGAAATATATCGGCTGTAACTTCACTGTCGCTGGATCAAAATCCTGGAACACCCTCCCTAACAGCACTGTGGGTGTACCTACACCACAGAGACAAAATCCTGGAACTCCCTCCCTAACAGCGCCGTGGGTGTACCTACACCACAGGGACAAAATCCTGGAACTCCCTCCCTAACAGCACTGTGGGTGTACCTACACCACAGGGACAAAATCCTGGAACTCCCTCCCTAACAGCACTGTGGGTGTACCAACACCAGAGGGACAAAATCCTGGAACTCCCTCCCTAACAGCACTGTGGGTGTACCTCCACCAGAGGGACAAAATCCTGGAACTCCCTCCCTAACAGCACTGTGGGTGTACCTACACCATAGGGACAAAATCCTGGAACTCCCTCCCTAACAGCACTGAGTGTACACACACCTCAGGAACAAATCCTGGAACTCCCTCCCTAACAGCACTGTGGGTGTACCTACACAACACAGACAAAATCCTGGAACTCCCATCCTAACAGCACTGTGGATGTACCTACACCACAGGGACAAAATCCTGGAACTCCCTCCCTGACAGCACTGTGGGTGTACCTACACCACAGGTACAAAATCCTGGAACTCCCTCCCTAACAGTGCTGTGGATGTACCTACACCAGAGGGACGAAATCTTGGAACTCCCTCCCTAACAGCGCTGTGGGTGTACCTACACCACAGGAACAAATCCTGGAACTCCCTCCCTAACAGCACTGTAGGTGTACCTACACCACAGGGACAAAATCCTGGAACTCCCTCCCTAACAGCACTGTGGGTGTACCTACACCACAGGGACAAAATCCTGGAACTCCCTCCCTAACAGCACTGTGGGTGTACCTACACCACATGGACTGCAGTGGTTCAAGAAGGCAGCTGACCCACCACCTTCTCCAGGGACAATTAGCGATGGGCAATTAATACTTGCTCAGCCACTGGAGCCCACATCTCGTGAATTAATAAGAAATAAATCAGGAACTCAATGTCTATTGATGATGAGGGGAAAAACCCATCTCGTTCACCAATCCTCTTTAGGGAAATATATCTTCTATTCCTATGTGGTCTGGCCTACATATGACTCCAGACACTCAGCAGTATGGTTGTCTCCTAACTCCCTGGAACCTGCACCACCTGAATTGTGTGGGTGTGCCCACACTACGTGGACTGCAGCGGTTCAAGGAGACAGCTCGCCACCAGCCTCTCAAGGGGCAATTGGAGAGGGGCAATAAATGTTGTACCCAGCCAGTGACACCCACGTCCCACCACTGAATGGACCATGGGACCAGCTGTTGGGTACAGTGCCCCCATACTGTGCCACCTCTGCAGCGTCCGCCTTGTTAATTTTACTTGAGGCCAGCAGATTGCCCACATTAAGTTTCCGACAGCGCCCATCGGTCAAAGAATGAGTCTTTCCTGACAGTTTCGACTGTCCCTCATTTGCGATTGCCTCTGCTGAGCGTGATGGTAAGGGAAAGTCGGCTGAGGCGGAATCACATTGACAGGCGTTTAACCACATTGCCTGACTGTCCAGTCCCGCCGACTGTGTGGGGATGCACTTTGGGACAGGCAGGATGGGCGTGCGCTCTTCATTAACCCGGCAGTTAATGTAAGATAGCTACCGAAGATCCAATCGGGAAGTCAGGAGAAACCTCCTTAACCCAAATGATGGTGAGAACGCGGAGCTCTGCTAACGGCAGGAAGAGCTCGAGGTGAATTGTACGGATGCATTTGAGGGGAAGCTAAACGAACAGACGATGGCTCTGGACACACGTTGGCAGGAGACAGGGAGTGAGGCCTGGCGATGGGGGGTTTTAGGGAGGAGGCCTGAATGGGGCATAAACACTGGGCACGAGTGAGTCCTGGGTGGGTACCACAGGGGCTGGAACCTTTGTCTTATTTAAATTTCACTTCTGTTGGTCTCCTTTCAGAGTTTCTCTTTGTTTTTGCAGTTTCCCTTTAAGGGGCTACCTTTTCATTTGCCCCGTGCTGTTACTAATTTAGTTTAATTGTGTTTTTTCCCCGAAAATAGTATAAACACTAGCATCTGCTGCTTCGGTTGCATGTGTAAAGTTATGAGGGACATAGATAGGGAAGATAGGAAGGAACTTTTCCCCTTGGTGGAGGAATCAATAACCAGGGGGTATAGATTTAAGGTAAGGGGCAGGAGGTTTAGAGGGGATGTGAGGGAGAATTTTTTCACCCAGTGGGTGGTGGGAATCTGGAACTCACTGCCTGAAAGGGCGATAGAGGCAGAAACCCTCATAACATTTAAGAAGTATTTGATTATGCCATGGCACACAAGGCTATGTGCCTAGTGCTGGAAAATGGGATTGGAATAGTCCATAAGACCATAAGGACATAGGAGCAGAAATTAGGCCATTCGGCCCATCGAGTCTGCTCCGCCATTCAATCATGGCTGATACATTTCTCAACCCCCCATTCTCCCGCCTTCTCCCCGTAACCTTTGATCCCCTTACCAATCAAGAACCTATCTATCTCGGTCTTAAATACATTCAATGACCTGGCCTCCACAGCCTTCTGTGGCAATGAATTCCATAGATTCACCACTCTCTGGCTAAAGAAGTTTCTCCCCATCTCTGTTCTAAAAGGTCTTCCCTTTACTCTGAGGCTGTGCCCTCGGGTCCTAGTCTCTCCTACTAAGGGAAACATCTTCCCCACGTCCACTCTATCCAGGCCTTTCAGTATTCTGTAAGTTTCAATCAGATCCCCCCCTCATCCTTCTAAACTCCACCGAGTATAGACCCAGAGTCCTCAAACGTACGTCATATGTTAAGCCTTTCATTCCTGGGATCGTTCTCGTGAACCTCCTCTGGACCCTCCCCAGGGCCAGCACTAGTTAGGTACTTGTTTGACCGGTGCAGACTCGATGGGTCGTAGGGCCTTTTTCTGTGGCTGTAGACCTCTATGACTCTATCGCTCTATGCCAAATCTGGTGTTATATGGAATCCTCTGCAATCCACAGAGTTGGCTATTAGGCTAAGAGTGCAATGGCTAGCCAATGCTGGGGTTCCTGCCCACCCTCCCCCCCAGCAATCACCCTACCCCTTCCACACTTGGTGCTGCCTGCTCTCACCCTTGTTTGCAAATCCCTCCGTGGTCTCACCCATTCCCGACCCTGAAGTCTCCTCCAGCCCCACAACCCTTCGAGCTTCTCTGCACTCACCCAGTTCTACCCTCAGGGAAAATAGTTAGGAAGGCAAATGGAATGTTGGTCCTTACTGAAGTGGCGGTGGTGGAGAGTGGAGTAGAGATGAAGGGAAGGGCTTTCTACAACGATACAGGGCATTCATGAGACTGTGCTGGGAAGACTGTGTATCGTTAACGTCTCCTTACTGAAGGGAGGGTAGACTTAAAGCAGAGGCAGTTGAGGTGCATTGTTGGTCTACTGTTAATGCACTAGGCTAAAGCTTAGGGCTATGCAAGTTCAAATCCCTCCCGAAACTGCCCTGCCTTTTTCACCTGTGTCGGAGGCTACTTAACCCGACACATCTGAGGAAGATGCAAGCTCCCAATGCGGCCCCCCTCCTCTGCATTGCGGGGGGTGGTGGGGGAGACTAAACACAGACTGGGTGACCGCTTTGCGGCGCACCTTCGGTCTGTCCACAAGAATGACCCAGACCTCCCTGTCGCTTGCCATTTTAACACCCCCACCCTGCTCTCTTGCCCACATGTCTGTCCTTGGCCTGCTGCATTGTTCCAGTGAAGTTCAACGCAAACTGGAGGAACAGCACCTCATCTTCCGACGAGGCACTTTACAGCCTTCCGGACTGAATATTGAGTTCAACAACTTCAGACCTTGAACTCTATCCTCTGTCTTGACCACACCCTTTTTAAATCCATTTTTTAAAGTTCAAATTAAATTTATTTTTATACATTATTTATTAATTTATTAATTCAGTTTTTTTTATTCTTTACCCCCAGTTACCACACCCCACCCTCCAAATGATTTGATTCTATGTTGTGATTTCACAGAACATTGACCCTTGTTCTGCTATTAACACATTCTGCCATCGTACCTTTGTGTCACCATTATCACCTTCTTTAGTCTTTTACACTGTCATTAACACTCCCTGTGTCTTGTGTCCATGGTATCTTTGCCAATCTCTCCTGCGATCCCACCTATCGCCGACCTTCTACCTTGCTGCCCCTGCTCCACCCCCTCTCAAATAGTGTAAAATGCATCAAGTTTCTACTGATGTTCCGCTCTGAAGGAGTGTCGTACAGAGTCAAAACATTAAGCCTGTTTCTCTCTGCATAGACGCTGCCAGGCCTGCTGAGTTCCTCCAGCATTTTTTTCTGTTTCTCCTTCTGATGAAGGACACAGTGGCTGACCCTCTTGCCCCTTACCTGGCTCGGTGTGAGGTAGTCATCTCCTGTCGTGTTTCAGGATATGGGTGGGATCGGATCCGCTGCCGATTACGCACCCGTCTCTGCCGCCACGTGTTCTTGCGGCCCGTTGAGTTGGCTTAGCAGGAGCTGCGTGGGAAGGGCAGAGACGATCTGACAGTGGCCACTTTGGGGAACTCCTCACCCGCTGGGCCCACCTGGTGCTTCAGACCCCTCCTGTGAAGAATCTCGCCATGTTGTAGTGTCACAGATGTGCGATATGAACACCAGCGCCAAGGAAATGGTGAGGGAATATGGGTGGGATCTGAGCGACAGTGCCAAACGCACAATGCTTGATATTTATTGCAGTCAGCACTATATAATTAAATGTCAGACAGATGTTCTACCCAGTGAGTTCTTACTGCAACTTGCCAAGACAATCCCACATTCGGTCTTACGATATTGACACCAACATATGAATTAGGAGCAGGAGTAGACCACTCGGCCCCTCCAACCTGCTCGCCCATTCAATAAGACCATGCCTGGTTTAACTGTAACCTCAACCCCACATTCCTGCCTCTCCCTGATAGCCTTTCACCCCCTCCTTGTTTACCAAGAATCGATCTTGCCTTAAAAATATTCAAAAACTCTACTTCCACCGGCCTTTTGAGGAAGAGAGTTCCAAAGAATCACGAACCCCAGAGAGAATATTACTGGGCTGATAACGTTCCGCTTCATAACGGGAAATTGATGTAAGAGATATGAAATGGAGTTTTGAGGCAGGGTCTTTGAACGTTTTTAAGGCCGAGGTAGATCGATTCTTGATTAACGAGGGGGTGAAAGGTTATCAGGAGGAGGCAGGAATGTGGGATTGAGGTGACAATTAGATCAGGCATGATCTAATTGAATGGGGGAGCAGACTCAAGGGACCGAGTGGCCTATTGCTGCTCCTCATTCGTATATTTCTATGCTGTTCAGTTTTGGCATCTACCTTCCGAAGAAGAGTCATATTGGACTCGAAACGTTAACTCTGTTTCTCTCTTCACAGATGTTCCCAGACCTGCTGAGTTTTTGCTACACTTTCTGCTATTTTCATCTAGAACTCTGAACGTGGTTTTCGTTACTAAGTAAGAGTTGATGCCTGAGCCTTTGGCCAGAGTTGTCCTCACTGGAGTTTAAGAACAAGAGGCGTCTTGACTGATGCATATAGGACCCTCAGAGGATTTGACAGGGTGGATGTAGAGAGGATGTTTCTACTAGTGGGAGAATCTAGACTGAGACATAGAATCTAGACCTAGGTCACCACATTATAGGAAGGATGTGATTGCACTGGAGGGGGTGCAGAGGAGATTCACCAGGATGTTGCCTGGGATGAAACATTTAAGTGATGAAGAGAGGTTGGATGGACTTGGGGTTGTTTCTGTCGGAGCAGAGAAGACTGAGGGGCGACCTGATCGAGGTGTACAAGGTTATGAGGGGCATGGACAGGGTGGATAGGGAGCTGCTGTTCCCCTTTTGTTGAAGGGTCAGTCACGAGGTGACATAAGGTCAAGGTGAGGGGCAGGAGGTTTAGGGGGGATGTGATTTTCACCCAGAGGGTGGTGAGGGTCTGGAATGCACTGCCTGGGAGGGTGGTGGTGACGGGTTAGCCTCACATCCTTTAAAAAGTACCTGGATGAGCACTTGGCACCTCATAACATTCAAGGCTATGGGGCCAAGCGCTGGTCAATGGGATTAGGAAGGTAGGTCAGGTGTTTCTCATGGGTCGGTGCAGAATCGAAGGGCCGAAGGGCCTCTTCTGCACTATGTGTGATTCTATGACAGACATCACCGTTTGTAAATATGGGTTCGTCCATTTAAATGGAGACAAGGAGAATTTTCTTCTCGCAAAGGTTGGTGAGTCTTTGGAACTCTCTTCCTCACAAGGCGTTGGAAGCAGAGCCTTTAAATATTTTTAAGGCTGAGCGTGCTAGACTCTTTCTAAGCAAGGGGGTGAAAGGTTATCGGGGGGGTCGGCCGGAATGTTGCGGGGTGGGGGGTGGTGAGGTTACAATCAAATTAGCCGTCAGCTTATTGAGTGGTGGTGCAGGCTCGAGGAAGTCAAGTGGCCAACTCCTGGTCTTACTCCAAATGTTCGGACAGCGTGGGATTGAAACAGGTAACTTTTGCTCTGTATATTTCTGAGTTGGGGAGGAGAGTCACCCTGGTTAAGAATGGAGAACAGACCATGTTGCATTCGTTGCTTGCTCCAGTCTCCGCCCGGTCGCCAACCAATCAACATGCCCGTGGAGCTGAAATTGAACGGGGATTCCGAAGAGGCGGCCAATTGGCGATGTAAGGGTGACCCGGGACGGATTTCGAGTACCAATGATGCCCCTCCAAAACGGTTTGACCCGGGCCAGTGGAGCAAGGCAACTCACCCATGCTCACTCTCTCTTTCTCTTCCCCACCTCAGATGTCCTGTTGAGGCCCTCGATTTCGGTGTTGCGGACGTCTGGCATGTTCGTCCAAGGCGAGGCTGTCAACTTCCGCTGCTCCTCTGCCAGCGTCTTCGCAGTGATCACCTTCTACCTCTACAAAGTGGGGGAATCGGGCTCGGTGGCCTCGGTAGGGCCCATGTCAGCCTCCAGCACCATCCTGACCATACACAACATCAGCACGCACCAGGAAGGCTACTTCACCTGCATGTTCAAAGTGCTGATAAACCACAGGATGCACTCGTCCACCCACAGTGACCGGGTCCAGGTCTCCATCACAAGTGAGTCGCCGATTCCCCTTCTGATTTCGAGGTCACTCCGCGCGAGTGACTTGGGGGAAGGGGCAGAGGGCAATGTATCTAAAAATAAAAGCACAAAAAAACTGCGGACGCTGGAAATCCAAAACAAAAACGGAAACGGAAATACCTGGAAAAACTCAGCAGGTCTGGCAGCATCGGCGGAGAAGGACACAGTTAACGTTTCGAGTCCTCATGACCCTTCAACAGAACTAAGTAAAATTGGGAAAGAGGTGAAATATAAGCTGGTTTAAGGGGGGGGGGGGCGGGGGGGATGGTGTTGTTGGGACAAGCAGCCAGTGATAGGTGGAGATAACCAAAAGATGTCACAGACAAAAGGACAAAGAGGTGTTGAAGGTGGTGATATTATCTAAAGGACAAAGAGGTGTTGAAGGTGGTGATATTATCTAAAGGACAAAGAGGTGTTGAGGGTGGTGATATTATCTAAAGGACAGAGGTATTGAAGGTGGTGATATTATCTAAAGGACAAAGAGGTGTTGAAGGTGGTGATATTATCTAAAGGACAAAGAGGCGTTGAGGGTGGTGATATTATCTAAAGGACAAAGAGGTGTTGAAGGTGGTGATATTATCTAAAGGACAAAGAGGTGTTGAAGGTGGTGATATTATCTAAAGGACAAAGAGGTGTTGAAGGTGGTGATATTATCTAAAGGACAAAGAGGTGTT
This sequence comes from Isurus oxyrinchus, assembly GCA_026770705.1. Classification (NCBI taxonomy): domain Eukaryota; kingdom Metazoa; phylum Chordata; class Chondrichthyes; order Lamniformes; family Lamnidae; genus Isurus; species Isurus oxyrinchus. The sequence goes on from JANJGN010000048.1 coordinate 3,032,253, forward strand.
GAAGGTGGTGATATTATCTAAAGGACAAAGAGGTGTTGAAGGTGGTGATATTATCTAAAGGACAAAGAGGTGTTGAAGGTGGTGATATTATCTAACGGACAAAGAGGTGTTGAAGGTGGTGATATTATCTAAAGGACAAAGAGGTGTTGAAGGTGATGATATTATCTAAAGGACAAAGAGGTGTTGAAGGTGGTGATATTATCTAAAGGACAAAGAGGTGTTGAAGGTGATGATATTATCTAAAGGAATGTGCTAATTAAGGGTAGAAAGCAGGACAGACAAGGTGCAGATAGTCCAAGTGGCGGTGGGAGAATACTAAAAGGTAGAAATAAACAATGGGTGGAAATACATTTAAAAATAATGGAAATAGGTGGGAAAAGAAAAATTTCTATAAATTATTGGACTGAATATTGAGTTCAACAATTTTACATCTTGAACTCTCTCCTCCATCCCTACCCTCTTCCCATTTCTTCCCCCACCTTTTTGTTTTTTCCAATAATTTATAGAGATTTTTCTTTTCCCACCTATTTGCATTATTTTTAAATGTATTTCCACCCATTGTTTATTTCTACCTTTTAGTATCCCCCACCCTCACTAGGGCTATCTGTACCTTATCTGTCCTGTCTGCTACTCTTAATTAGCACATTCCTTTAGATAATGTTACCACCTTCAACACCTCTTTGTCCGTTAGATAATATCACCACCTTCAACACCTCTTTGTCCTTTAGATAATATCACCACCTTCAACACCTCTTTGTCCGTTAGATAATATCACCACCTTCAACACCTCTTTGTCCTTTAGATAATATCACCACCTTCAACACCTCTTTGTCCTTTAGATAATATCACCACCTTCAACACCTCTTTGTCCGTTAGATAATATCACCACCTTCAACACCTCTTTGTCCTTTAGATAATATCACCACCTTCAACACCTCTTTGTCCTTTAGATAATATCACCACCTTCAACACCTCTTTGTCCTTTAGATAATATCACCACCTTCAACACCTCTTTGTCCTTTAGATAATATCACCACCTTCAACACCTCTTTGTCCTTTAGATAATATCACCACCTTCAACATCTCTTTGTCCTTTAGATAATATCACCACCTTCAACACCTCTTTGTCCTTTAGATAATATCACCACCTTCAACACCTCTTTGTCCTTTAGATAATATCACCACATTCAACACCTCTTTGTTCTTTAGATAATATCACCACCTTCAACACCTCTTTGTCCTTTAGACAATATCTCCACCTTCAAAACCTCTTTGTCCTTTAGATAATATCACCACCTTCAACACCTCTTTGTCCTTTAGATAATATCACCACCTTCAACACCTCTTTGTCCTTTAGATAATATCACCACCTTCAACACCTCTTTGTTCTTTAGATAATATCACCACCTTCAACACCTCTTTGTCCTTTAGATAATATCACCACCTTCAACACCTCTTTGTCCTTTAGATAATATCACCACCTTCAACACCTCTTTGTCCTTTAGATAATATCACCACCTTCAACACCTCTTTGTTCTTTTGTCTATGACAGATTTTGGTTATCTCCACCTATCACTGGCTGCTTGTCCCAACAATGCCCGACCCCCGAACCCCATTAAACCAGTTTATATTTCACCCCTTTCCTAATTTTACTTAGTTCTGTTGAAGGGTCATGAGGACTCGAAACGTCAACTGTGTCCCTCTCCGCCGATGCTGCCAGACCTGCTGAGTTTTTCCCAGGTATTGCTGTTTCTGTTTTAGTAACGTATGTAAGTTTGCTGAAAAGGCCAAGCTAGGGTGGGAAGGTAAGCTGCGGGGAGGATACAGAGAGGCTGCAAGTTGGGCGAGTGGACAAAAGGTGACTGATGGGAATGTAATGCAGTGGAGTGCGAAAATGTCCAAATCGGCGGTGAGAATGCAAGGGAACAGAATTTCTTTTTCTCTTAAAAAGGTGAGGGAATTGTAAGTGTCAATGATCAATGGGTGTGTTCTAGAAGGAACGCAGCAAGTTGGCCTGCAAGCGCAGCAAGTAAGGAGGAAGGCATATGGCATGTTGGCCTTTATTGCAGTGGGATTGGAGTACAAGAATGAAGAAGTCTTGGTACTGTTGTGTAGGGTTTTCTGGTGAGACCCCATCTGGAATACGATGTGCAGTTCTGGTCTCTGTGTTAAAGGAAGGATGTGCTTGCACTGGAGGTGGTGCAGTGAAGGTTCACTAAATTGGTCCCTATGATGAGACGCTGAGTCAATTGGGTTTATATTCTCTGGGGTTTGGAAGAATGGGAGGCGCTCTCATTGAGACCTGCAGGATTGTGAAGGGGTTTGACAGGGTGGGCGCTGAGGGGTTTATTCCGCTGGTCGGGCGGAATCTAAAACGTGGGGTCAGAGTCTCGGGGTAAGGGGGCCGATCGTTTAGGACTGAGATGAGGAGGAATGTCTTCACTCAAAGGGTTGGGAATCCAGCCCAGAGGGTTGTGGATGCTCCATCGCTGAAGGCTGGGATGGACAGATATTTGGTCTCCCAGTTACTGATGGGATATGGGGAGCAAGCGGGAAAATGGAGTCGAACCCCAAGTTTCGCCATGAGCATATTGAACGGCTCGATGGGCCGAATGATCTACTCCAATTCCTGTTTCTTATGCCCTTGCGTCCTCCTTAATGTGGATCCATCACACGATGGTCACCAGAGCCTTAGGGAAACGAGGGAGATTTACCACAATGGTAGCCTCTATATGGGAATCTGGTTGCGTGGAGCTACTGGGGTTGCTTTAGACCAGGGAACGTTCAACTAAGATTGATAGCTTGGCACCAAGAATGAGAGAATTCAGTAACATGAATAGAATAGAGAACTCATGCATGTTCTCCTCAGAACAAAGAAGGTTATGTGAAGATTTCATTGAGTTGATCAAAATTATCTGGGGTTTCAATAGAATAGGGGTGGGGGTAAGCGTGAAGGTGTGGGGGCAGAAAGTGGGACAGTTTTTCTGGCTAGTAACAAAAGGGCACACGATTAAGATAAGATAATTGAGGTTTAGATGCAGGTTCAGAAGTCAGGGGTCAAGATCATGGTGCAGCTCATTTATACGTGCTAGAAGCAATGTACGCTTGAAACAACGGTCGCTTGAAACAAAAGGAATATGGTCAAACCTTATGCCTTTGGGTGAAGCCGGGAGCCTGGGGAGACAACAGAGCCCCGTTGCTTTCTCCGTGGCAACGCGTCGAGCAATCAGAGTGAGCCGGCCCACCCGTTTGTCCTGTCGCAAACATTGTAGTGATGCTTGGAAACTTGGCGCTCTGGTGTTTTCCCTGATGAGTGTAAGGTGTGAATCTTTGACGGCGTGTCTCTCATTTCGGCATCTGTCCTGTCTTGCGCTGCGAGCGACTGAGACATACGATAAACGTAGGATAGGGCGAGATGGAACAATTGCAGGCGCTCGTGTATTTACGAGCCACGATATTTGAAGACATCATGTGTTCCTCCTTCTGAGGCAATTTTGACCCCCTTCCACATTCGATCATACATACCTGCCTTATAGACCTTGCAATTCTTTATTCTTAAGAGGGCAACAAACTTACGAGGATATATACATTTTGAAAAGGTATTCATAAAATTTGCAAAAAAAACAGCTTCCCATCTGATACAAAGGGTTGCCTGAAGATTTTGACAATGAGATTCAATTCTCTTAGATACTGCCGAATCTCAGACATGTACATCTTCTCTAAATCATAGTAAGCTCGTCTGCCAGTGGTAATGGGTTCCTCTTCAATTACACCTAAATCTTCCTCATCTTCATGGAACATATCCATTAGTACCGTATCAGCACACAAGGCCACTTTAATGTCTTGTTGGGTGATTTCGTAGTGTCGTATGTTTTGTACGCCTCTTATGCATTGCAAGATGGTGATTCTACTTGCAGATGTGCAGGATTATATTCTGTATCGTCCTACCTCCTCACTGAGCTTAACTCACCCACCACCCCACCTCTCCCCACAACCAATCGCACCACCCCCCCCCACCACCTTCCCACTGTAGAAATCAGGACTCTTGCTCCCCAGGAATCGGCAACTTTGTCCGTCAATGCAAAGCAGGGGTAAGAGATGCCAAAAGATCGGGTTGACTTGCAGAGCAGCTTCAGGCCTTGCGTTCACAAGAGTTGTGTTCCCTTTTATCTTTCAGGCAGGGCAGAAAGGCCCATAATATCCCAGAACACCGAGTTTCATCTGTACCCCCAAGGGCAGCTACTCACCCTGCTGTGCACAGCTCCGAAAGCCTACCGGACCCGCAATTTCCAATTGTACCAGAATGGACTGGAGATAAGCACCAGGTTGACTGTGCGTGACTCAGTTGCGGAGTTCACCATTGTGAACACAACGATGGCCAATCAGGGAGATTACACTTGTGCATACCGGACAACCATCGCAGGGAGAGAGTACAACTCCACCCAAAGTGAATCCCTCACGATCACTATTTCAGGTAGGTAGCTGAAGGCCTGTTCAGGGAAATCATGGGTCAAAATGAATGTATCCCACATGGTGGCAGCGTTGGGTTGATCGGTGTCAATCTGCTCTCTAACAATCGCTTTTTTATTTGTTCGTGCGTGGGAAGTGGGTGTAGCTGGTTTGGCTCCAGTTGCCCCTTGAGAAGATGGCGGTGAGCTGCCTTTTTGAACCGCTGTGGTCCCTGTGGTGTAGGTACACCCAGACTGTCGTTCAGAAAGGAGTCCCAGGATTTCGACTCAGTTCATGGGGAAAACCTGATAATTTGGCCCCAATGTTATTCAACGCTTCCATTTGGAACCTAATAGTTGAACAGTGGATGGCAGTGAACTGGGCGCTACCCCCTGTACAAATTCTGCTTTCAGTTCGAATGAATTACGTTGCTGCCTCTGAGGTTGTAATATTGTGTGTCCTCGGCACGCAGTAAATATGATGGAAAATATCTGAAAACAAATAGAATAGAATAGGGGTTATTTTTAATTAAGTTTCCAAGCTGTGCCTGTACCCATCAATTAAGTTCCTAAGCTACACCGTCCGGAGAGGCCAACCTGAGTGGAACTGAAATTGATAAAAGCAATGAACTGTGGACACTGGAAATCCAAAACAAATACAGAAACAGAATTACCTGGAAAAACCCAGCAGGTCTGGCACCATCTGCGGAGGAGAGCACAGCTGATGTTTCAAGTCCTCATGACACTTCAACAGAACTAAGTAAAAACAGAAAAGGGGTAAAATATAAGCTGGTTTAAGGGGGGTTGGGGGCTGGGACAAGAAGAGCTGGTTAGAGGGCCAGTGATAGGTGGAGATAACCAAAAGATGTCACAGACAAAAAGACAAAAGGGTGTTGAAGGTGGTGATATTATCTAAGGAATGTGCTAACTTAGGGTAGAAAGTAGGATGAGCAAGGTACAGATAGCCCTGGGGGGGGGGTGGGGGGGTGGAGGGGTGGAGGGGTGGGATGAGGTGAAGGAATCGAAAAGGGGTTATCTGTACCTTGCTCATCCTGCTTTCTACCCTTAATTAGCACATTCCTTAGGTAATATCACCACCTTCAACACCTCTTTGTCCTTTAGATAATATCACCACCTTCAAAACCTCTTTGTCCTTTAGATAATATCACCACCTTCAACACCTCTTTGTCCTTTAGATAATATCACCACCTTCAACACCTCTTTGTCCTTTAGATAATATCACCACCCTCAACACCTCTTTGTCCTTTAGATAATATCACCACCTTCAACACCTCTTTGTCCTTTAGATAATATCACCACCTTCAACACCTCTTTGTCCTTTAGATAATATCACCACCTTCAACACCTCTTTGTCCTTTAGATAATATCACCACCTTCAACACCTCTTTGTCCTTTAGATAATATCGCCACCTTCAACACCTCTTTGTCCTTTAGATAATATCGCCACCTTCAACACCTCTTTGTCCTTTAGATAATATCGCCACCTTCAACACCTCTTTGTCCTTTAGATAATATCGCCGCCTTCAACACCTCTTTGTCCTTTAGATAATATCGCCGCCTTCAACACCTCTTTGTCCTTTAGATAATATCGCCGCCTTCAACACCTCTTTGTCCTTTAGATAATATCGCCGCCTTCAACACCTCTTTGTCCTTTAGATAATATCGCCACCTTCAACACCTCTTTGTCCTTTAGATAATATCGCCACCTTCAACACCTCTTTGTCCTTTAGATAATATCGCCACCTTCAACACCTCTTTGTCCTTTAGATAATATCGCCACCTTCAACACCTCTTTGTCCTTTAGATAATATCACCACCTTCAACACCTCTTTGTCCTTTAGATAATATCACCACCTTCAACACCTCTTTGTCCTTTAGATAATATCACCACCTTCAACACCTCTTTGTCCTTTAGATAATATCACCACCTTCAACACCTCTTTGTCCTTTAGATAATATCACCACCTTCAACACCTCTTTGTCCTTTAGATAATATCACCACCTTCAACACCTCTTTGTCCTTTAGATAATATCACCACCTTCAACACCTCTTTGTCCTTTGGATAATATCACCACCTTCAACACCTCTTTGTCCTTTAGATAATATCACCACCTTCAACACCTCTTTGTCCTTTAGATAATATCACCACCTTCAACACCTCTTTGTCCTTTAGATAATATCACCACCTTCAACACCTCTTTGTCCTTTAGATAATATCACCACCTTCAACACATCTTTGTTCTTTAGATAATATCACCACCTTCAACACCTCTTTGTCCTTTAGATAATATCACCACCTTCAACATCTCTTTGTCCTTTAGATAATATCACCACCTTCAACACCTCTTTGTCCTTTAGATAATATCACCATCTTCAACACCTTTTTGTCCTTTAGATAATATCACCACCTTCAAAACCTCTTTGTCCTTTAGATAATATCACCACCTTCAACACCTCTTTGTCCTTTTGTCTGTGACATCTTTTGGTTATCTCCACCTATCACTGGCCCTCTATCCAGCTCTACCTGTCCCACTCCCCACTTAAACCAGCTTATATTTCACCCCTTTCCTATTTTTACTTGGTTCTGTTGAAGGGTCATGAGGACTCGAAACATTAACTGTGCCCCTCTCTGCCGATGTTGCCAGACCTGCTGAGTTTTTCCCAGGTATTTCTGTTTCTGTTTTTGTTTCGAATTGAAATTGGATTGGATTGGAGGACATTTTGAAAAATGCAGCCCCTTTAGCTGTCCAATAAATGAGCGATTTCAGACTTTGGATACGTTTAGAAAGTATCCAATATCATATCTGATGTTGGCATGCACCATGCTGAACTTCCTCTTCGATTATACAACAGTAAACAGAGTACCCAATTCTAAAAGGGGTACCAGTGTCAGAGGGACCTAAAATACATCATTGAAAATGGCAAGGCAGGTTAAGCAAACCTTTTGCAAAGCATAGAGTACCCTAAGCTTTATTACTGGAGTACAGGAGCAAGGAGGTTATGTTAAATTTGCATAAGACACTAGTTCAGCCTCAGCTGGTGTGTTGTGTCCAGTTCTGAGCACCGCTCTTTAAGAAGATTGTGAAGGCCTTCGAGAGCGCAGAGAAGATTTGCGGGAACGGTTCCCGGGATGAGGGACCTCGGTGACGTGGATATATTGGGGGAAACTGGGACTGGAGAAGAGAAGATTGCCAGGCGATTTCATAGGGGTGCTCAAAATCCCGAGGGGCCTGGACCGGGTAGAGAGGGTGAAGCTGTTCCCATTGGTCATGGGTGTTGGGGAAGGAGTTCAAGAAGGAGAGGGCACGGATTTAAGGAGATTAAGAAGCAACAGCGACATGGGGAGATACAGCCCTCGCGCAGTGAGTGGTTCCGATTTGGAATGCGCTGCCGGAGAACACCGGGGAGGCAGGTTCAATCGAGGCCTTGGAAAGAGAAGTAAACTGGGATCCCAAAACGAAGTGTGTGCAGAGTTGCAGGGAGAAGGCAGAGCGGGGTAGCGGTGAGTTGCTCGGTCGAAGAGCCAGTACAGACAGGATGGGCCGAACAGCCGCCTTCTGTGCTGCGATCATTCTGTAATTCTGCACGATCCTGCAGTTGAGCTACGCCAAACAGGTACTTGAAGTGTGGATGGGACAATTGCAGTGGCTTGTATGAGGTAGAAAATAGCCGCCTGAAATTCACCTCGATTCGCGTCAATGAAATTGCATAGTGGAAGATAAGACGCTGGTAATACCCCCTCCTTTCTCCGGGAGAAGACTATATGAGGCACCAGCAGCACAATCACCTGTTTCTTTGCTTCAGCCCCAAGATGAATATGTCAGGATTTTGACCCTGTGACAGTGAAGGAACGGCCGATATATTTGCAAGTCAGTATAGAGAGCGACTCGGAGGGGAACTTCCAGGTATGAAGCTGACAGGGTTAATTCTTCAAGAAATTACTATCAGTTAAATACGTTAGTGAGTGGGAATCCTGCGGCGAGTAACTCAACACCTGACTCTCCAAAGCCTGTCCACCATCGACAAGGCACAAGTCAGGAGTGTGATGGGATACTCCCCACTTGCCTGGATGAGTGCAGCTCCCACAACACTCAAGAAGCTCGACACCGTCCAGGACAAAGCAGCCCCGCTTGATCAGCACCCCATTCACAAACATTCACTCCCTCCACCACCGACGCACAGTAGCAGCAGTGTGTGTACCATCTACAAGATGCACTGCAGCAACTCACCAAGGCTCCTTCAACAGCACCTTCCAAACTCACGATCTTTACCATCTAGAAGGACGAGGGCAGCAGACACATGGGAACACCACCACCTGGAAGTTCCCCTCCGAGTCGCTCGCTATCCTGACTTGGAAATATATCGGCCGTTCCTTCACTGTCACTGGGTCAAAATCCTGGAACTCCCTCCCTAACAGCACTGTGGGTGTACCTACACCACATGAACTGCAGAGGGTAAAGAAGCCTGCTCACCACCACCTTCTCAAGGGGCAAATAGGGATGGGCAATAAATGCTGGGCCCAGCCAGCTGTCCAAGTGCTATGAACATAACTGTATTAGACAGGTTGCAGAGGAGATATGCAAGGCTGTTGGCTGGACTGGAAAATTGCAGCCAAGTGGAGAGAATGGACTGGCTGGGCGTTGTTCTGCTTGGACCAGAGGAGGCTGAAAGGAGATTTGATTGAGATCTACAAAAACATGAGGGGCCTGAGCGGAGGGCTTATTAACTTCAGTAGGGAGGTTAGTGACCAGGGGGCGTAGAATTACAGCGCTTGGTATTAAAGGTTAGAGGGGAGATGAGGTAAAAGTCTTTCAACCCAAGAGGGTCGCAGGGGTCGGACAAGAAAATGCTAAGGTTAACTTGCAGGTTGAGTCGGTAGTTGGGACGGCAAATGCAATGTTGGCATTTATTTCGAGAGGACTAGAATATAAAAGCAGGGATGTGCTGCTGAGGCTTTATAAGGCTCTGGTCAGACCACATTTAGAATATTGTGAGCAATTCTGGGCCCCGTATCTCAGGAAGGATGTGCTGGCCCTGCAGAGGGTCCAGAGGAGGTTCACGAGAACGATCCCAGGAATGAAAGGCTTAACATATGAGGAACGTTTGAGGATTCTGGGTCTATACTCGATGGAGTTTAGAAGGATGAGGGGGGATCTGATTGAAACTTACAGAATACTGAAAGGCCTGGATAGAGTGGACGTGGGGAAGATGTTTCCATTAGTAGGAGAGACTAGGACCCGAGGGCACAGCCTCAGAGTAAAGGGAAGACCTTTTAGAACAGAGATGAGGTGAAACTTCTTTAGCCAGAGAGTGGTGAATCTATGGAATTCATTGCCACAGAAGGCTGTGGAGGCCAGGTCATTGAGTGTATTTAAGACCGAGATAGATAGGTTCTTGATTGGTAATGGGGTCAAAGGTTACGGGGAGAAGGCGGGAGAATGGGGTGGAGAAACTTATCAGCCGTGACTGAATGGCGGAGCAGACTCGATGGGCCGAAAGGCCTCATTTCTGCTCCTGTGTCTCATGGTCTTATGGATTCATTCACAAGGTGCCACTCCCCCTGCTTGACTTGGGAGTATGTCGGCCGTTCCTTCGCTGTGGCTGGGTCAAGCACCCTAACCGGAGGGTCACGGGAGGAATTGGGCTAAGCGGGGCCAGGCTGGGTGGCTCCGTTCTTGGCCGGCGTAGGCCCGATCTTGTGCCGCAGTCTTTCCGTCGCCCGGTGAAGAAGAATAAAACGGAACCGTAGGAAATAATTTAAGCACGAGTGACCCAAGTTGCCTCACATCTGTCTGTTTTAACCCCCTCCCTCTCCCCCCCCCTCCTCCCTACCCACTCCCTTGCAGAAGATATGCAGCTGCAGCTGGTGAACGGGAGCAACCCCTGCGAGGGTCGAGTGGAGATCTCCTTCGGTGACAGCTGGGGCACCATCTGCGACGACCAGTGGGGGCTCCACGACGCCAAGGTGGTGTGTGGCACTCTGGGCTGCGGGGCAGCGCTGGCCGCGCCCTCCCATGCCCGCTTCGGCCGGGGCTCCGGCCCCATTTGGCTGGACGATGTCGCCTGTCGGGGGGACGAGTCCGTCCTGTGGTACTGCAGCTCCCGGCTCTGGGGGTCACACAACTGCCACCATGGAGAAGACGCCAGCGTCGTCTGCACCGGTAAGTTCAAGGCCGAGCGGTAGCCTCGCGCTAGGGCTGGGATTTTCCTGTCTCCCCCCCTCCACCCCACCCCCCCCCCCTTATAGTCACGGGCGGGAGCGAGACTGGTGCAAAATGCCGCCGATCGCCTTCGACCATTCCATCTTGGCGGCGCACTTTTCCCGGTGGAAGGGGTCAGAGAGCGCCACACGCTGACCCACCTTCGAAGGCGGCGGCCGACTTCGATCGGGCCCTTCCCAAAAGAAAGGGTAACCCCGGCTTTGAAGGGCGCAGAGTAACCCGGACGAGCGAAAGGATGGACGTTCCGCTCGTTGGCTGGGAGTGAAGGGATATGATCGTGCCTCCCTCTCAGGACGGGCGCAAGGAAGCCAAATTTCAGAGGGTAGCGGCCATCGATGGGGGCAGGAGGAAGGGCATAGTGGCACCCCGACTAATCAGAATCGGCTTACCAACCAATCGCCAAGTGCGTTGAAGGCTCTTGGGAATGGGCGTGCTCTTCCCCTCCTGGGATGTGGGCATCACTGGCAATGCCAGCATGTGGCGCCCGCCCTTAACTGGACAGAGGGCAGTTTAGATTCAACCACTATGCCGTGTCTTGAGAGTGACCAAGTGAGGGTGGCAGATTCCCTCCCCAAAATGGCATGAGTGAACCAGATGGGTTTGTACCACCATCAGTGATCGTTTTGCCATTACTGACGCTCGCATTCAATTCCCATTATTAAAATTGATTAACTTGCGCTATTATCATAGAAATTAGGAGCAGGAGGAGGCCATTCAGCCCTTCGATCCTGCTCCACCATTCATTATGATCAAGGCTGATCATCCAACTCAATAACCTGCTCCCGCTTTCTCCCCATAACCTTTGATCCCTTTCGCCCCAAGAGCTATATCCAACTCCTTCTTGAAAACATACAATGTTTTGGTCTCAACTACTTTCTGTGGTAGTGAATTCCACAGGCTCACCGCTCTCTGGGTGAAGACATTTCTCCTCATCTCAGTCCTAAATGGTCTACCCCATATCCTCAGACTGTGACCCCGGGTTCTGGACACCCCCCACCATCGGGAACATCCTTCCTGCATCTACCCTGTCCAGTCCTGTTAGAATTTTATAGGTTTCTATAAGATCCCCCCCCTCATTCTTCTGAACTCCAGTGAATATAATCCTAACCGACTCAATCTCTCCTCATATGTCAGTCCCGCCATCCCAGGAATCAGTCTGGTAAACCTTCGCTGCTCTCCCTCTATAGCAAGTACATCCTTCCTCAGATAAGGAATCAGTCTGGTAAACCTTCGCTACACTCCCTCTATAGCAAGTACATCCTTCCTCAGATAAGGAATCAGTCTGGTAAACCTTCGCTACACTCCCTCTATAGCAAGTACATCCTTCCTCAGATAAGGAATCAGTCTGGTAAACCTTCGCTGCTCTCCCTCTACAGCAAGTACATCCTTCCTCAGATAAGGAATCAGTCTGGTAAACCTTCGCTACACTCCCTCTATAGCAAGTACATCCTTCCTCAGATAAGGAATCAGTCTGGTAAACCTTCGCTACACTCCCTCTATGGCAAGTACATCCTTCCTCAGATAAGGAATCAGTCTGGTAAACCTTCGCTACACTCCCTCTATAGCAAGTACATCCTTCCTCAGATAAGGAATCAGTCTGGTAAACCTTCGCTGCTCTCCCTCTATAACAAGAACATCCTTCCTCAGATAAGGAGACCAGTACTGCAAACAACATTCCAGGTGTGGTCTCACCAAGGCCCTGTACAATTGCAGCAAGACATCCCTGCTCCTGTACTCGAATGCTCTCACTATGAAGGCCAACATACCATTTGCCTTCTTTACCGCCTGCTGCACCTGCATGCTTACCTTCAGCGACTGGTGTACAAGGAAACCCAGGTCTCGTTGCACATTCCCCTCTCTCAATTTATAGCCATTCAGATAATAATCTGCCTTCCTGTGTTTGTTACCAAAGTGGGTAACCTCACACTGATCCACATTATGCTGCATCTGCCATGCATTTGCCCACTCACTCAGCTTGTCCAAATCACACTGAAGCATCTCTGCATCCTCCTCACAGATCACCCTCCCACCCAGCTTTGTGTCATCTGCAAATTTGGAGATATTATTTTTCACTCCCTCACCTAAATCATTAATATATATTGTGAATAACTGGGGTTCCAGCACCGATCATTAACTGAATTCCGTGAGTAGGATTCCAACCCACTGCTTCATCCATGACCTCCCTTCCATCAAAATGTCCGAAGCTGGGATGTTCGCTGATATTGTACAATGTTCAGCACCATTCGCAGGTTGGGTTTGGAAAGGGTGTTTCCTCTTTTGGGAGAATCAGGAACCGGGGGTCACTGCTTCAGTATAAGGGGGTCCCCGTTTAAGTCAGCGATGGGGAGAATATTTTTTTCTCTCAAGGGGGTCATGAGTGTCCGAAACTCTCGTCCTGCGAAGGATGTGGAAGTAGAGCCTTTGGATATGTTTCAGCCAGGCGTGGAGAGATTCTTGGTGAGCAAGGGGTGGGGGTGATAGGTTAGCGGGGGTGCAGGGGAGGTGAGATGCAGATTTCAGGTTAGGGTCTGATCGGCCGCAGTCTTATTAAATGGCGGAACAGGCTCGAGGGGCCAAGTGGCCTCACTCCAGCTCCTTGTCCGTAGGTTCGTATTCCCACCCAGCCTAGTATGGGCAGCTCACCTGGCTGCGTTATTGTGGGTCTCTTCGCCTGGGTAGATTGCAAAATAGCCAGCGCAGACCCACCTTGCTACTTGAATGTAATATTGGGCTGGACATCAAAGAATCATGGAACCATAGGCCACTACAGCACAGAAAACAGGCCATTCGGCCCTTCTAGTCTGTGCCGAAATATTATTCCGCTAGTCCCATTGACCTGCACCCAGTCCATAACCCTCCAGACCTCTCCCATCCATGTATCTATCCAATTGATTCTTAACACTTAAGAGCGAGCCCGCATTTACCACATCAGATGGTAGCTCGTTCCACACTCTCACCACTCTCTGAGTGAAGAAGTTCCCCCTAATGTTCCCCGTAAACCTTTCCTCTTTCACCCTAAAGCCATGTCCTCTTGTGTTTATCTCTCCTAATCTAAGTGGAAAGAGCCTGCTCGCATTTACTCTGTCTATACCCCTCATAATTTTGTAAACCTCTATCAAATCTCCCCTCATCCTTCTACGCTCCAAGGAATAAAGTCCTAACCTGTTTAATCTTTCCCTGTAACTCAGCTCCTAAAGACCCAGCAACATCCTAGTAAATCTTCTCCGCACTCTCTCGATCTTACTGATATCCTTAAGAGAATTCTGTCGCTCTTGTTTGGGTAACAGCGTGGTGCTTTATTCTTAACCTCTAGTTGAGAGACCCGAGCAAAGATCCTAAGAAGAAAGCTCCACCGGCAATGTTGCACTCCCTCAGTAAGCACCGCACCCACCCCGCCCCACCACCCGGGCGTCAGTCCCAGACTGGCGATGCGGAGGACATTAGCACACAGTGTTCCCATTGAGGCCAGCTTGGCAACGCTGAGCTTTGGTGAGGGGAAGTGGCCGGTACTCATACCCTCTCCCCACCCCTTTTCAGGAAGAGAGTTCCAGGAATTCATGACCCCTCCGAGAGAGGGAGAAAGCTCCTCTTCTGCTTTAAATGGGGAACCCCCTCAATTTTAAGCAGCGACCCCTAGTTCTAGACTCTCCCCCTCAAGAGGAAATATATTCTCCACATCCACCCTGTCAAGACCCCTCAGGATCTTACATGTTTCAATTAAGTCACCTCTTACTGTTCTCTGAGTTATTGTTAATTTCAGTTCGATAGCGTCACTAACTTCCTTAACCACGCATGGTGCATCCTTCTTGCAACACTGAGATAAAAACAAATAAACTGTGGATGCTGGAAATCCAAAACAGAAACAGAAATACCTGGAAAAACTCAGCAGGTCTGGCAGCGTCGGCAGAGAAGAAAAGAATTGACGACAGCACCTCATCTTCCGACTAGGCACTTTACAGCCTTCTGGACTGAATATTGAATTCAACAACTTTAGATCTTGAACTCCCTCCTCCATCCCCACCCCCTTTCTGTTTCTTCCCCCTTCCTTTTGTTTGTTTTCCAATAATTTATATAGATTTTTCTTTTCACATCTATATCTATTATTTTTGAATGTATTCCACCCATGGTTTATTTCACCCCACCCCCACTAAAGCTACCTTGCTTGTCCTGCGATCCAATCTTAATTAGTACTTTCTTTTAGATAATATCACCACCTTCAACACCTCTTTGTCCTTTAGATAATATCACCACCTTCAACACCTCTTTGTCCTTTAGATAATATCACCACCTTCAACACCTCTTTGTCCTTTAGATATCACCACCTTCAACACCTCTTTGTCCTTTAGATAATATCACCACCTTCAACACCTCTTTGTCCTTTAGATAATATCACCACCTTCAACACCTCTTTGTCCTTTAGATAATATCACCACCTTCAACACCTCTTTGTCCTTTAGATAATATCACCACCTTCAACACCTCTTTGTCCTTTAGATAATATCACCACCTTCAACACCTCTTTGTCCTTTAGATAATATCACCACCTTCAACACCTCTTTGTCCTTTAGATAATATCACCACCTTCAACACCTCTTTGTCCTTTAGATAATATCACCACCTTCAACACCTCTTTGTCCTTTAGATAATATCACCACCTTCAACACCTCTTTGTCCTTTAGATAATATCATCACCTTCAACACCTCTTTGTCCTTTAGATAATATCACCACCTTCAACACCTCTTTGTCCTTTAGATAATATCACCACCTTCAACACCTCTTTGTCCTTTAGATAATATCACCACCTTCAACACCTCTTTGTTCTTTTGTCTGTGACATCTTTTGGTTATCTCCTCCTCTCACTGACTGCTTGTTCCAACAACACCCCCCCCCTTAAACCAGCTTATATTTCACCCCTTTCCTATTTCTACTTAGTTCTGTTGAAGGGTCATGCAGACTTGAAACGTGAACTGCGTTCTTCTCCACCGATGCTGCCAGACCTGCTGGGTTTTTCCAGGTAATTCTGTTTTGTTTTCTTCTTGCAACAATGTCCTTTCTTGATGAAATATATCTCTACCCTGCCTCAACCTTTCTGTTTAACTCTCTCAAATTCTACACGTCAACTCTCCACATCTCACCACTCAGTTTAAAGACCTCTCGATTGCCGTAGTTATAAGACTCGCCTGAGCACTGGTCCCAGCATGGTACATGTGAAAACCAGTTAGTGAAATGAACAGTAACTTGGAGGACAGTAAGAGGTGACTTAACTGAAACATGTAAGATCCTGAGATGTCTTGACAAGGTGGATGTGGAGAGGTTATTTCCTCTTGGGGGAGAGTCTCTTCCTGAACAGGAACTCCAAGCGGATACAGGTTTAGCCAGACCAGCCTGACTTGATAAGCCCATGCCCGGTATTAGTCTGGTGAACCTTCGGCGAACTGCTAACCTTTCCTTTAATTGGATCGCCATGTTATTTTCCCACCAGGGGTCAGACCCACCATCCTGCTGGAGCCCAACTATAATATATTCCTCAAAGGAGAGTCCGTTAACATCAACTGCACCATCTGGGAACGCAACACAAGCAGGGGGATTGATTTTTACCTGGATGACTCCTTTCTGACACATCGCGACATTGGCCAAGGGGAAAACTCTGCCAATGTCCGAGTGGCCAACCTGACCTCGAAGGATGCTGGGAAGTACAGCTGCAAATATGGGAACCAGCTCGCCGGGGAGTACGCTAATTCTTCTCTCAATGCCTCGGCGTACATCACTGTGACAGGTGAGCAGGGTAGACGTTTGCAAGCACTGCTTGGGTACCGATGAACACTCACCTCAAGGGGACGCGTGGAATGAATGGATGGGGGGATAGGTACGGAGGGGGAGAAGGTCGGGGTGGACGATGGGGGCCACTGCAAGTGAGTCAGGTGAGACAAATAAGAGGGGGAAATGGTGAAGAGAGAGTGAGGGAAGCAATAAAAGTGGGAGGGAGAGAGACAGAGGGAGACAGACAGAGATAGGGAGAGAGAGAGAGTGAGACAGAAAGGGAGATACAGAGAGAAGGAGAGAGACAGAAGGATTGAGAGAGAAGGAGCGACAGAGAGACAGAGGGGTAGACAGAGGGAGAGAAAGAGACAGAGAGGGGGAGAGGCAGAGAAGAGAGACACCGGGACAGAGAGAGAGAGAGAAAGAGAGTGGGAGGCAGAAAGAGAGAGAGAGAGAGGGACAGAGACAGACAGACAGAGACAGAGGGAGAGAGAGAGACAGAGAGGGGGAGAGGCAGAGGAAGAGAGACACCGGGACAGAGAGAGAGAGAGAGAGAAAGAGAGTGGGAGGCAGAAAGAGAGAGAGAGAGGGACAGAGACAGACAGACAGAGACAGAGAGAGAGAGAGAGAGAGAGAGAGAGAGACAGAAGGGGAGAGAGAGAGGCAGAGACAGTGAGTGTGACAGATAGAGAAAGATGGAGGGGGAGAGAGAGAGGCAGAGATAGACAGAGTGGAACAAGGTGAGAGAGAGAGAGGGAGAGAGAGACAGAGAGAGAGAGAAAGATTGAGGGATAGACAGGCAGACAGACAGAAGGAGAAAGAGACCGAGAGAGAGAGGGAGAGAGAGAGAGAGAGAGAGATAAAGATTGAGGGATAGACAGGCAGACAGACAGAAGGAGAAAGAGACCGAGAGAGAGAGGGAGAGAGAGAGAGAGAGAGATAGCCAGAGAGTGGGAAGCAGAGGGAGAGAGAGAGAGAGAGACAGACAGACAGAGAGAGGGAGATAGAGAGAGACAGATAGAGACAGAGGGGGGGAGAGAGAGGCAGAGACAGACAGAGTGGGACAAGATGTGTGAGAGAGAGAGAGAGATAGGCAGAAAATGGGAGGCAGAAAGAGAGAGAGAGTGACAGAGACAGACAGACAGAGAGAGGGAGAGAAAGATCGAGAGATAGACAGGTAAGCAGACAGAAGAAGAGAGAGAGACAGAGTGGGAGGCAGAGAGAGAGTGACAGAGACAGACAGAGACAGAGAGAGAGAGAGATAGAGAGAGAGACAGAGGGGGAGAGAGAGACAAAGAGGGAGAGAGAGACAAAGAGGGAGAGAGAGACAGAGAGAGAGAGAGAAAGATTGAGGGATAGACAGGCAGACAGACAGAAGGAGAAAGAGACCGAGAGAGAGAGGGAGAGAAAGAAAGAGAGATAGCCAGAGAGTGGGAAGCAGAGGGAGAGAGAGAGAGAGAGACAGAGACAGACAGAGAGAGGGAGATAGAGAGAGACAGATAGAGAGAGACAGATAGAGAGAGACAGAGGGGGAGAGAGAGGCAAAGACAGAGAGAGACGGATAGAGAGAGACAGAGGGGGAGAGAGAGAGGCAGAGACAGACAGAGTGGGACAAGGTGTGTGTGAGAGAGAGAGAGAGAGAGATAGGCAGAGAGTGGGAGGCAGAAAGAGAGAGAGAGTGACAGAAACAGACAGACAGAGAGAGGGAGAGAGAGAGACAGATAGAGAGAGACAGATAGAGAGAGACAGAGGGGGAGAGAGAGGCAGAGACAGAGAGAGACGGATAGAGAGAGACAGAGGGGGAGAGAGAGGCAGAGACAGAGAGAGACGGATAGAGAGAGACAGAGGGGGAGAGAGAGGCAGAGACAGAGAGAGACGGATAGAGAGAGACAGAGGGGGAGAGAGAGAGGCAGAGACAGACAGAGTGGGACAAGGTGAGAGAGAGAGAGAGAGAGAGGGAGAGAGAGAGAGACAGCTGTAGATAGATAGAGAAAGAGGAAGTGTCTGTGTGAGAGAGAGAGAGTGTTAGGGAGACAGGCAGAGAGAGAGAGAATGAGAGAGAGTGTGAGACAGAACCAGAGAAAACAGCAAGAGAGAGACTGAGAGGGAGACAGTGAGAGACAGACAGAGAGAGAGGGAGAGAGAGAGGGACAGAAACAGAGGGAGAGAAAAACAGGGAAGCAAAAGAAAAGCAAAGGAAGGAAGGAAGAGGGAGAAAAAGGAGGGAAAAAGCAATAAAGAAAGTAAGAATGAAATAAAGGAAGGGAAACGAAGCAGAGAGCAAAGAGAAAGTAAAAGCCAAGGAGAAGTGGTCGGTGACCTCGGAAAAGAAGCATTCGGAATTTCGGAGCCTCACAAGCTGAGGTTAGGTCCCCCTCAGCAAGTTTCCTGTCCGAGCCCTTCCGCAATGCTGGGGGGGAGAGTGGGGGCAGCACCTTAGCGCACAGCCAGATCCCACAAAGCGTAAGGTGGTCAGCAAACCCAGGCCGCCTGCTTTGCCGCTGTCGGGCAGTGGAGCCCCCCCCCCCCCACCCCCCCCCCCCCGCCAGGCGAAGGCCGGAATGGTGGTGGCCGCCGGTTTGGCAGAGGTTGCACCGGAGGAGCCTTGGTGAAGTCCTGCGGTGCGCGCCTTATAGATTCTGCACCCACTGCTGCGGCCCTCTGCCAGGCTGCGTTCCATTTGTTGGGCTGCGCTTATGTGACCGTGGCCTTGGCTTGCTCTTTCGGACGCCCCTCTCACCTTGCGGATGCCCCTAATCGCGTTAGCGCATCGTTGCGTGCCTTGCTCTGAGGCTTGCCCAGGTTTCACCAATCAGTGTTGGCCCTGGGCACTGGAAGGGTGACAGAAGGAGGGTTGGGGGTGGGGGGGGGGGGGGCGGTGGGGGAGGCCAAAGGAACGAGCGGCAGAGAAGAGAAACAGAGAGAGAGAGAGAGAGAGAGCTCGAATTTATATAGCACCTGTTGGGAACTCAGGACACCCGGGGAACTTGACAGGCAAGTGCAGAATTTGGAGGAGATGGGAATATCCACGCAAACGGCTTCGGTTGACTCAATTCTGTGTCGCCTCGTGAGATTTTGCAAGTGGCTCGGTGCGCAGTTTCTGTTCTGAATAGTGGGAAGTAGGGAGGTCATGTTGGAGTTCTATAGAACCTATGCAAGGTCACAGCAGGAACCTTGTATAACCTTGGTGAGGCCACAGCTGGAGTACTGGGCGCAGTTCTGGTCACCACATTATAGGAAGGATGTGATTGTACTGGAGGGGGTGCAGAGGAAATTCACCAGGATGTTGCCTGGGATGAAACATTTACGTTATGAAGAGAGGTTGGACAGACTTGGGTTGTTTCTGTTGGAGCGGAGAAGACTGAGGGGTGACCTGATCGAGGTGTACAAGATTATGAGGGGCATGGACAGGGTGGATAGGGAGCAGCTGTTCCCCCTTAGTTGAAGGGTCAGTCACAAGGGTGCATAAGCTCAAGGTGAGGGGCAGGAGGTTTAGGGGAGATGTGATGAACAACTTTTGTTACCCAGAGAGTGGTGAGGGTCTGGAATGCGCTGCCTGGGAGGGTGGTGGAGGCGGGTTAGCCTCACATCCTTTAAAAAGTACCTGGATGAGCACTTGGCACGTCATAACATTCAAGGCTATGGGGCCAAGTGCTGGTCAATGGGGTTAGGTAGGTAGGTCAGGTGTTTCTCACGTGTTGGTGCAGACTCGATGGGCCGAAGGGCCTCTTCTGTGATTCTGTGAAGTGCAGCAGGTTTGGGAAGATGTAAGCCTTCCTTAAACACACACATAAACTCCCTATCATCCACACACACACATGGTCTCTCACACACACTCTCACGTTTACACATACTCTTATACACACACACACACACGCAGATGCACACACACACACTCTCTCTCTCACACACAGTCACACTCTCTCTCTCACACACTTTCATTCACTCCCTCTCATCTGCACTCACACATTGAAATACAGATGCTCAAATACGTACATACTCGCATACACACACAGTGTGAAACACACACACATTGTCACACACAGACACTCAAACACACACACAGTCTCATACACACACATTGTCACACACAGACACTCAAACACGCAACCAGTCTCATACACACACATTGTCACACACAGACACTCAAACACGCAACCAGTCTCATACACACACACACACACACACACACACACACACACTTTCAAGCACACTTACACATTGACACACACCGACATTCAAACACACACACACACTCACACAGTCCCTCTCTCACACACGCACTCTCACAAACTTGCACACGCACACACTCTCATGCACACTCACAGGCCCCCACACACAGGCACTCATATGCACAACTCACACGCATTCTGTCTTGTGCAAATACACACACTCACGCATTCACACACACACTCAAATGCTGCAGCCCATGTAGTGTAGGTACACCCACAGTGCTGTTAGAGAGGGAGTTCCAGGATTTTGTCCCTGTGGTGTAGGTACACCCACAGTGCTGTTAGGGAGGGAGTTCCAGGATTTTGTCCCTGTGGTGTAGGTACACCCACAGTGCTGTTAGGGAGAGAGTTCCAGGATTTTGTCCCTGTAGTGTAGGTACACCCACAGTGCTGTTAGGGAGGGAGTTCCAGGATTTTGTCCCGGTGGTGTAGGTACACCCACAGTGCTGTTAGGGAGGGAGTTCCAGGATTTTGTCCCTGTGGTGTAGGTACACCCACAGTGCTGTTAGGGAGGGAGTTCCAGGTTTTTGTCCGTGTGGTGCAGGTACACCCACAGTGCTGTTAGGGAGGGAGTTCCAGGATTTTAACCAAGAGACAATGAAGGAACGGCCGATATATTTCCAAGTCGGGATGGTGTGTAACTTGGAGGGGAACTTTCAGGTGGTGGTGTTCCCATTTATCTGCTGCCCTTGTCCTTCTAGATGGTAGCACTTGTGTGTTTGGAAGGTGCTGTCGAA
Source organism: Isurus oxyrinchus (assembly GCA_026770705.1). Taxonomy (NCBI): domain Eukaryota; kingdom Metazoa; phylum Chordata; class Chondrichthyes; order Lamniformes; family Lamnidae; genus Isurus; species Isurus oxyrinchus. The sequence continues at coordinate 3,053,674 of JANJGN010000048.1, forward strand.
GGAGCCTTGGTGAGTTGCTGCTGTGCATCTTGTAGATGGTACACACACTGCTGCTACTGTGCGTCGGTGGTGGAGGGAGTGAATGTTTGTGGATGGGGTGCTGATCAAGCGGGGCTGCTTTGTCCTGGATGTGTCGAGCTTCTTGAGTGTTGTGGGAGCTGCACTCATCCAGGCAAGTGGGGAGTATCCCATCACACTCCTGACTTGTGCCTTGTAGACTTGTAGATGGTGGACAGGCTTTGGGGAGTCAGGAGGTGAGTTACTCTCCGCAGGATTCCCAGCCTCTGACCTGCTCTTGTAGCCACAGTATTTATATGGCGCACGGTTGTTCATTCTCCTGCACCTTCATCCAAACAGATCCGCTGCAGACTCCCAAGATAGCCTTATTCACAGTCAGAGGGATGAACCTCATCAACTGTACCGTCCAGAACAACACAGGCAACGGCACAATGTACTTACTGGAGTTGGACGCCAGTGGGTCCAGGCAAGTTCAACATGTGGAAGTGTTGAACTCCACCTCGACATTTCAATTGAATAACAGCGATAGCAATTTTGCAGGCCGCTATGTTTGTCTGTACGAGGTGCAAGTCAAGGGTAGATCGTTCAACTCAACCTACACTGAGTCCGTCCTAATCGCTCTTCCAGGTGAGTGAGATTTAATTTCTCATCATTGCTCTTGGTAAACTAAGGCACGAGGCAACTGTCATGTTCTCGTGGTCAGCAGTAGTTGCACTAATGTCAAGCCAGATTATATTGACTATTCCTTATTCACTGAGGGGAGGTGGGTGTCGCCGGCTGTGTGGGCTTTGATTGCCCGTCCCTAATTGCCCTTGAGGTGCTGGTGAGCCGCCTTCTTGACCCGCAGCAGTCCCTGTGGTGTAGGTACACCCACGGTGCTGTTAGGGAGGGAGTTCCAGGATTTTGTCCCTGTGGTGTGGGTACACCCATAGTGCTGCTTGGGAGGGAGTTCCAGGATTTTGTCCCTGTGGTGTAGGTACACCCACGGTGCTGTTAGGGAGGGAGTTCCAGGATTTTGTCCCTGTGGTGTAGGTACACCCATAGTGCTGCTTGGGAGGGAATTCCAGGATTTTGTCCCTGTGGTGTAGGTACACCCACAGTGCTGTTAGGGAGGGAGTTCCAGGATTTTGTCCCTGTGGTGTGGGTACACCCACGGTGCTGTTAGGGAGGAAGTTCCAAGATTTTGTCCGTGTGGTGTAGGTACACCCACAGTGCTGTTAGGGAGGGAGTTCCCGGATTTTGTCCCTGTGGTGTAGGTACACCCATAGTGCTGCTTGGGAGGGAGTTCCAGGATTTTGTCCCTGTGGTGTAGGTACACCCACAGTGCTGTTAGGGAGAGAGTTCCAGGATTTTGTCCCTGTGGTGTAGGTACACCCACAGTGCTGTTAGGGAGGGAGTTCCAGGGTTTTGTCCCTGTGGTGTAGGTACTCCCACAGTGCTGTTAGGGAGGGATTTCCAGGATTTTGACCCAGCGACAGTGAAGGAACGGCCGATGTATTTCGAAGTCAGGATGGTGAGCGGCTTGAAGGGGAACTTCCAGCTGGTACAGTCCCCATGTGTCTGCTGCCCTTGTCCTTCTAGATGGTAGTGGTCGTGGGTTTGGAAGGTGCTGACGAAGGAGCCTTGGCGAGTTGCTGCAGTGCACCTTGTAGATGGTACACACACTGCTGCTACTGTGCGTCGGTGGTGGAGGGAGTGAATGTTTGTGGAGGGGGTGCTGATCAAGCGGGGCTGCTTTGTCCTGGACGGTGTCGAGCTTCTTGAGTGTTGTGGGAGCTGCACTCATCCAGACAAGTGGGGAGTGTTCCATGGTGTAATTTGAGAAAGTTTGTGGACGGGTTTACCGAAACAAGGAGAGTCAATTCTCTGGAGGGTTTGAAAACAACGTTGAGAAGTGATGGACAAAATCAAATTAAAATAAAACAGACTTATGAAAATATACAATCTTCCGGGCAAAATTGAAATGTCAAAACAGTAAATTGACAAGAGTTTGAAAAAGTGAGCAGAGTGGGTGAGAGTGTGCAGAGGTGAGTGTGAATGAGAACACTTGTGACTGGGAGTGAGGCAGACATACATGATGTCCCTTCCCTCTCACTCTCCCTACACACAGGCACTGACACACACACACACGCCCACACACACACACATAACTGTCTCAGGCACACACTGTCCCTTTCACACATATAAACCCAGCCCTCCACACACACACACACACACACACACACACACACACACACACACACACACACACACACACACACACACACACACACACACACACACACACACACGTAACCGTCTCAGGCACGCACTCTCCCTTTCACACATATAAACCCACCCCTCTCACACAGACACACACACACACACACACACACACACACACACACACACACACACACACACACACACACACACACACACACACACACACACACACACACGTAACCGTCTCAGGCACGCACTCTCCCTTTCACACATATAAACCCACCCCTCTCACACAGACACACACACACACACACACACACACACACACACTCAACACTCACACACTCATGCCTCACACATGCATGCATGTGCACACACACTCACATGCCCTCTCTCTCTCTCTCTCCCTCACACACACACACACATCCCTCACACTCACACACACAATCACCCCTCGCTCACACACAATCACCCCCATAACACCCTACCCAAACACACATACATATACTCCTAGACATGCACACACACACATCCCTCACACACACATACAATCAAAGCACACACACACATACTCATCTCTCACACACACGCACTCATCCACTGTCCCACCCTATGTAAACACACACATACACACACTCCTAGACACACACACACAAACACACACACACACACACACACACACACATACACACACATCCCTCACACACACACATCCCTCACACACACACACTCACTCCCTGTCCCACCCTATTTAAACACATACATATACACACACACCTGGGTATCTTTCTCTCCCCCTCACACACACATTCACATGCCTCTCTCTCTCACATGCACACACATCCCTCACAGCCACACTCACTTAAACAACCCTTACAGACACATTCTCTCACACATTCACCCTCACTCACACACACACCCCTCATTCTCACACACACACACACACACACACACACACACACACGCACATATATAAACACACACCCCTCACATGCATGCACATGCACACATACACTCACACACTCACCCCTCATTCACACACTCACTCACCCCTCACTCACACACATACACACACACACCCCTCTCATTCACATACACACACACACACACTCAACCCTCACACACTCACGCCTCACATGCATGCACGTGCACACACACACACTCACATGCCCTCTCTCTCTCTTTCCCTCATACACAGACACACACATCCCTCACACTCACACACACACAATCACCCCTCCCTCTCTCTCTCTCACACACACACACACACACTCACCCCTCACACTCACCCACACACACTTCCCTCATATACACGCACACACTCACACACTCACTCCCCCCACACACTCACTCCCCCCACACACTCACTCCTCCCCCGACACTCACTCACCCTCACATACTCACCCACCCCCACACACACACACACACTCACTCCGACACACACTGCCCTCTCAATTAGGTAATCCAGCGTCTAGTTGTTTCAGACGCGAGCTGCGAGGAAGCTATAATGGAGGAGATGGTTAGCAAGCGTAATGGCCAATTTTGCTTGAACGTGCGTACCTTCAGTGCTGACAAGGCGAGAACTAAGGGTCTCACACACTCCGAGTACCACGTGCTGTCGTCAAAGGGAACCGAGGTCGACCAGCGAGATGATCAAGAGGGATGTGCAGATGCAGAAAGATCATTCCACTATCTCAGCACCTTAACTGATAAAGCTTCTAACATCTTCCACCTACTATACACAACTGCTTGCCGCAATTGTGGCCAAGGGACCTCATGCAAGGGACAAATGCTCAGATGCGCTCCTGTTCAATGTATTGGCGTCAACTAAACAATGAAACCGATATGGTGAAAAATGACCTTTCATGTCTTCATTTTCTCCTTCTCAATATCGTTGTAGCTTCTCCGAACGTGAAGAAAATCGTTGGCTGGGTCTTAGCCACGCTCATACTCCTCATGATTTTGGTTCTTTCTGTGTATTACTTCCGAAAGCCGAAGACTTGCAAGACTAAACGTGGTAAGGTGGATACGTTCCGTCCATGTCTTATTAATTCCGCTAGTTTGCATTGCAGATGTTGCAACGAGAGGACCAAGTTCAATCTTTGTGGGACTTTAGGCTGTGACCGCCCCCCCCCCCCCCAGCCCCCACAACTCTTTGGGATTCTTTGTCCCGAATGGCGTTGAGATCTTTGCAGGATTGTCAGCCTCCGGCCTACAGGTCGCTCCCTTAGTAGTTGGTGGGGGGCGGTGCGGTCACAGCCTAAAGTCCCACAAAGAGTGAACTTGGTCCTCTCGTTGCAACGTACGCGATGCAAAGTAGCGGAATTAACAAATGCGTTCCAGAGCCCCCAGTCCCACACAGTGGCAACGCAGGTGGATAAGGCAGTCAGGAAGGCATATGGCATGCTTGCCTTCATTGGCAGGGGTATTGAGTATAAAAGCTGGGAAGTCATGCTGCAGCTGTATAGAACCTTGGTTAGGCCACACTTGGAATATTGCGTGCAATTCTGGTCGCCACATTACCAGAAGGATAGGGAGGCGTTAGAGAGGGTGCAGAGGAGGTTTACCAGGATACTGCCTGGTCTGGAGGTTGTTAGCTATGAGGAGAGGTTGGAGAAACTTGGATTGTTCTCACTAGAGTGACGGAGATTGAGGGGCGACTTCATAGAAGTTTACAAAATTATGAGTGGTATGGACAGAGTAGATAGTCAGAAGCTTTTCCCAAGGGTGGGAGAGTCAATGACTAGGGGACATAGATTTAAGGTGAGAGGAGAAAACTATAGAGGAGATGTGTGGGGCAAGTTTTTTACACAGAGGGTAGTGAGTGTCTGGAATTCGTTGCCAGAGGAGGTGGTGGAAGCAGGTACGATTGTGGTGTTTAAGAGGCAGCTGGACAAATACATGAATAGAATGGGAATAGAGGGATACGGACCCCGGAAGTGCAAAATGTTTTAGTTGACGGGCAATATGATCGGCGCAGGCTTGGAGGGCCGAAGGGTCTGTTCCTGTGCTGTACTTTTCCCTGTTCTTTGATCACTGCAGTGACTGACCAAGGCCCCTTCGGCAGCACCTTCGAGGGGAGCTGGTGTACAGAGGTGGTGGTGGTACCAGTAACGCAGAGACCCAGGGCAATGCTCTGGGGGACAAGGGATCAAATCCCGTCACGGATGCTGGTGGAATTTTAATTCGGTTAACGAATCAGGATTATAAAGCTCGGCGTGAAAAAATTGTGGATTGCCGGGAAATCCCATCTGGTTCACTGATGTCCTTTAGGGAAGGAAGCCTGCCCTACTTACCTACATGTGACTCCAGACACACAGGGATGTGGTTGACACTTAACTGCCATCTGAAGCAAGGTTGGGCAGTTAGAGACTGGCAAGGTTTGCTGGCCATGCCAACGATGTCCAAATCCCACGAAAGTTTAAAAAAATATACACACGTCAACCTCACCATCTAGAAGGACAAGGGCAGCAGACACATGGGAACACCAGCACCTGGAAGTTCCCCTCCGAGCCCCTCACCATCCCGACTTGGAAATATATCGGCCGTTCCTTCACTGTCACTGGGTCAAAATCCTGGAACTCCCTCCCTAACAGCAATGTGGGTGTACCTACACCACAGGGACAAAATCCTGGAACTCCCTCCCTCACAGCGCTGTGGGTGTACCTACACCACAGGGACATAATCCTGGAACTCCCTCCCTAACAGCACTGTGGGTGTACCTACACCACAGGGACAAAATCCTGGAACTCCCTCCCTAACAGCGCTGTGGGTGTACCTACACCACAGGGACATAATCCTGGAACTCCCTCCCTAACATCACTGTGGGTGTACCTACACCACAGGGACAAAATCCTTCAACTCCCTCTCTAACAGCAGTGTGGGTGTACCTACACCACAGGGACAAAACCCTGGAACTCCCTCCCTAACAGCACTGTGGGTGTACCTACACCACAGGGACAAAATCCTGGAACTCCCTCCCTAACAGCACTGTGGGTGTACCTACACCACAGGGACAAAACCCTGGAACTCCCTCCCTAACAGCACTGTGGGTGTACCTACACCACAGGGACAAAATCCTGGAACTCCCTCCCTAACAGCACTGTGGGTGTACCTACAGCACAGGGACAAAATCCTGGAACTCCCTCTCTAACAGCACTGTGGGTGTACCTACACCACAGGGACAAAATCCTGGAACTCCCTCTCTAACAGCACTGTGGGTGTACCTACACCACAGGGACAAAATCCTGGAACTCCCTCTCTAACAGCACTGTGGGTGCACCAACACCACAGGGACACAATCCTGGAATTACCTTCCTAACAGCACTGTGGGTGTACCTACACCACAGGGAGTGCGGTGATTCAAGAAGGCAGCTCACCACCACCTTCTAAGGGGCAATTAGTGATGGGCAATAACCTCTGGCCCACCTCCCATGAAATGAACAGTAAGAAACACACGAGTTCATTAGACAGCACGTTTGTGTTCTGGCTCCTTGGGAGCCTTGAATGCAACATTGCTTTTGACAGTGGTGAGCTTCTGTGTTAAAGACTAAGCCCTGTCGACATGAGCAGCTAACTATGCAGACATTTAGTTGTGCGGACAGACCGCAAAGCTGCCGGAGGTACTTATTTACAAAGATCATTCAAACCGACCCCTCTCAGGTAGAAGCAGTCGATCTCGCGGAACCATTTGAAGACTAGGAATGGAGTTGTTGATCCTTTCCACAGCTACCTCTTCCCTCACCAAGCCTCAGTACATATGAAATAGGAGCAGGAGCAGGCCACTCGTCCCCTCGATCCTGCTCCACCATTCAAGAAGATCATGGCAGACCCTCTGAGAGAAACGTTCTCCTTGTCTCTGTCCTACAAGGGCCATCCCTAGCTTTAAAACAGGGGCCCCTAGTTGTGGAATCACCCAGAAGAGTCAAAGTGCACCCTGTCAAGGCTGTTCAGGATCTTACATACTTCAAGCAAATCACCCCTCTCTCTTCTAAACTCCAGCGGGAACAAGCCCGGTCTGTCCAACCTTTCCTATGAAGACAACTCACTCATTCCACGAGTATCGATCTGGTAAACCTCCTCTGAACCGCCTCCAATGCATTTACATCCTTCCTTAAATAAGGGGCCCAAAACCGCACACGGTATTCGAGGTGCGGTCTCACCAGTGCCACTGTATAACTGAAGCATAACATCCTCACCTTTATGTTCAGCTCCACAAATAGGAGCGTCCACAACACTTCAAAGGACTTCGCCGCTCGTTCGCTGTTCCCACAAGGAACTGTCTCATTCCGTGAGGTCGTTCTTTCCTGCCAAAGTGGGAATAAGGTTAACGGTGTTAATATTAGTAACATGAATGGCCATAGGTGCGACGGTGCTGTAGTGGTAATGCGACTGAGTGAGTAATCCTTAAAACCATGGGCTTACACTGTGGGGATGTGGGTTCAAACCCCACCCATCTCGAAGTTGAATTCAATTAGCAAATCCACAATGTGAATTTAGTCTCAACGATGGCGATGAGGGGAAGCTACGATCGATTGGTATAAAAGCCCATGCAGTTCACGAATGCCCCTTAGGGAAGAACGTTGGTCACCCTTACGTGGTCTATCTGACATGTGGCCTGTGTGGTTGACTCGGACCCGCCCTCTGAAACAAGAGCAAACCTTTCAGTTCAAGAGTGATTAGGGATGAGCAGCAAAAGCCAGCAATAGTCACGTCCCCCTAAAATGAGCTTTAAAAAGAATGTTTCGATTCATGTTATGTTTTAATCAACCTGGCTCTAATTCGTTGTACATTGTGTATGCAGACTGGGCCTTCATTCACTGGAGTTTAGAAGAATGAGAGGCGATCTCATTGAAGCATATAAAATTCTGACAGGGCTGGACAGACCGGGTACAGGGATGATATTTCCTCTCGCTGAGGCAGGCGTGTGGGTGGGGGTGTGTGGTCTAGAACGAGGGGTTACAATCTCAGGGTACAGGGTAGGCCTTTTAGGACTGAGATGAGGAGAAACTTCTTCACTTAGAGGGTGGTGAACCTGTGCAATTCTCTACCACAGAGGGCTGTGGAGGCCAAGGCACTCAAAAAGGAAATAGCTAGATTTCTGGACTCTAAATGTATCGAGGGGTGTGGGGAGTGAGTGGAACGATGGCGTTGGAATAGGGGATCAGCCATGATCTTATTGAATGGCAGAGCAGGCTCGATGGGCTGAATGACCCACTCCTGCTCCCACTTGCTAAGTTTCTAAACAATTATGTCCACGACTTTATTAACACGATATTTCTCCCACCCACAGAATACAGGATTTACGTACGAGAAAGACTTCTCGATGAAGTGACTCATATCGAAGCTATCGATGATGATACTCCATTTTAAATGGACGCTATTTTATGTACTGTATTTGGAAGACCCATGAAGATGTTGGGGGCAGGGGGGGGGGGTGGTGGGGGGTGGGGGGGGGGGAGGGTGTGGGGGGCGGGTGGGGGTAGAATTTGTTCTGTGTGGTAGAGCAGAATCCCTCTGGTCTTCAGTTATACTCGCTGCCCAGATGTATATTTAAGGTCGGCAATTGAAGTGGCTGCTCATGTAACAAGCGCCCTCTGCAACTTGGCTCCTCTTGCGATCAAGCCTAAGGTTAATTTTTTACCCCATGTCTGTTGGATGGGAAGACCGAAAAACCCAAACTTTGATCACGATCTACGCAAGAAAAATATCTGACAAAAGATCATGGCATTGCAAAATTAGCCGCGTAGTATAACCAACCGAAATTAGCCGAGCAGCTTCTGTTACTAGTGGGACTGGCACATCTGCAGCTCATCCGAAGTTCCAATCCACTGGCTTCATTGGGAATAAACACATCAACTTCACCCACTCTGTGTCTCCGCCCAAGTGTCATTTTGCAACCAGTGGCTTGGTTCCAAATTTTGTCCCGTGCAAAACGTCACATTTGGACACAGATTTGTAGTGTACATCTGTAGAACTATTACACCATGCAACGCGTGTTTCAATGTCCAAGTATTTGCTCTAATGTCTAAATAATTATCGGTGAGACCTTTCTACTCTCCGAGGTGAAAATAACTAATAACGTGACAATATTTCATAGAAGCGTGAGGGATATTCATGAATTCATATTTTGGTGAAATTACCCCTCAACTAATAACACTGCAAATAATTATCTGGTCACACAGAGGCATCATGATGTCTACCGTTGATGTGTTACATTCTTGGTTCAAACATGGACAAAAGAGTTGAACTCCCGAGGTGAGGTGAGAGTGACTGCCCTTGACATCGAGGCAGCATTTGACCGAGTATGGTATCAAGGAGCCCTAGCAAAACTGGAGTCAATGGGAATCAGGGGGAAACTCTCCGCTGGTTGGAGTCATACCTAGCACAAAGGGAGATGGTTGTGGTTGTTGAAGGTCACTCATCTCAGCTCCAGGACATCAATGCAGGAGTTCCTCAGGGTTAGTGTCCTCAGCCCAACCATCTTCAGCTGCTTCATCAATGACCTCCCTTCCATCATAAGGTCAGAAGTGGGGATGTTCGCTGATGATTGCACAATGTTCAGCACCATTCGTGACACCTCAGATACTGAAGCAGTCCATGTCCAAATGCAGCAAGACCTGGACAATATCCAGGCTTGGCTGACAAGTGGCAAGTGACATTCACACCACATCAGTGTCAGGCAATGACAATCTCCAACAAGACAGAATCCAACCATCACCTCCTTGACCTTCAATGGGCATTACCATCATTGAATCCCCCACTATCAATATCCTGGGGGTTACCATTGACCAGAAACTGGCCTGGAACTTATAAATACTGTGGTTACAAGAGCAGGTCGGAGGCTGGGAATCCTACAGCGAGTTACCCACCTCCTGACCCCACACCATCGACAAGGTATAAGTCAGGAGCGTGATGGAATGCTCCCCACTTGCCTGGATGAGTGCAGCTCCCATAACACTCAAGAAGCTCGACAAAATCCAGTCCAAAGCAGCCCACTCGATTGACACCACATCCACAAACATTCACTCCCTCCACCACTGACGCACAGTAGCAGCAGTGTGTGTACCATCTACAAGATGCACTGCAGCAACTCACCAAGGCTCCTTAGACAGCACCATCCAAACCCACGACCACTACCATCTAGAAGGAAAGGGTAGTAGATACATAGGAAAACCACAACTTGAAAGTACGCCTCCAAGCAACTCACTATCTTGAATTGAAAATAAATTGACCGTTCCTTCACTGTCGCTGGGTCAAAATCCTGGAACACCCTCCCAAACAGCACTGTGGGTTTACCTACAGCACAGGGACAAAATCCTGGAACTCCCTCCCTAACAGCACTGTGGGTGTACCTACACAGGAACAAAATCCTGGAACTCCCTACCTAACAGCACTGTGGGTGTACCTACACCACACGGACAAAATCCTGGAACTCCCTCCCTAACAGCACTGTGGGTGTACCTACACAGGGACAAAATCCTGGAACACCCTCCCTAACAGCACTGTGGGTGTAGCTACACCACAGGGACAAAATCCTGGAACTCCCTCCCTAACAGCACTGTGGTGCACCTACTTCAGAGGGACAAAATCCTGGAACACCCTCCCTAACAGCACTGTGGGTTTACGTACACTAGAGGGACAAATTCCTCGAACACCCTCCCTAACAGCACTGTGGGTGTACCTACACCACACGGACAAAATCCTGGAACTCCCTCCCTAAATGCGCTGTGGGTGTACCTACACCACAGGGACAAAATGATGCAACTCTCTCCCTAACAGCACTGTGGTTGTACCTAAACCACAGGGACAAAATCCTGGAACTCGCTCCTAACAGCACTGTGCGTGTACATACACCACAGGGACAAAATACTGGAACTCCCTCCCTAACAGCACTGTGGGTTCACATAGACCACAGGGACAAAATCCAGGTACTACCTCCCTAACAGCACTGTGGGTTCACATACACCACAGGGACAAAATCCAGGTACTACCTCCCTAACAGCACTGTGGGTGTAACTACACCACAAGGACAAAATCATGGTACTACAACCTAAGAGCATTGTAGGTGTACCTACACCACAGGGACAAAATCCTGGCTCTCCCTCCCTAACAGCACTGTGGATGTACCTACACCACAGCGACAAAATCCTGGTACTACCTCCCTAACAACACTGTGGGTGCATCTACACCACAGGGACAAAATCCTGGAACTCCCTCCTTAACTGCACTGTGGGTGTACCTACACCACAGGGACAATATCCTGGTGCTCCCTCCCTAACAGGACTGTGGGTGCATCCACACCACAGGGACAAAATCCTGGAACACCCTCCCTAACAGCACTGTGGGAGTACCTACACCACAGGGTCAAAATCCTGGAACTCCCTCCCTAACAGCACTGTGGGTGTACCTCCAATACAGGGACAAATTCCTGGAACTCCCTCTCTAACAGCACTGTGGGTGTATCTATACCACAGGGATAAAATCCTGGAACTCCCTTCCTAACAGCATTGTGAGTTTACCTACACCACATGGATAAAATCCTGTAACTCTGTCCCTAACAGCACTGTGGGTGTACCTACACCACAGGGACAAAATCCTGAAACTCCCTCCCTAACAGCACTGTGGGTGTACCTACACCACAGGGACAAAATCCTGGAACTCCCTCCCTAACAGCACTGTGGGTGTACCTACACCACCGGGACAAATTCCTGGAACTCCCTCCCTAACAGCACTGTGGGTGTACCTACACCACAGGGACAAAATCCTGGTACTCCCTCCCTAACAGCGCTGTGGGTGTACCTACACCACAGGGACTGCAGCGGTTCAAGAAGACAGCTCAGCCCCACCTTCTCAAGGGACAAATAGAGATGCGGATTACATGGGACGCCTACATCCTGTAAATGAATAAAATAACCTCTATTGGCTGCCACAATCCCTCTTTTGCAACTTCATTTCATTGGTTTGGGAGCACTGTGGCCGCCCTGAGGTTCCGAAATATCCTATATGAATGCAGGCCTCTTCTGTTGAAGAATTGCAAATCGCCTATTTTAACACTGCAATTATATATCTCGTGACACTAGTGGTGACCATAGCATTATGACTATAATTTTAGAGAAACAATAGAGTTTGTGCCCTTTCGGGAAGTAAACCTGCCGGCCTGTAAAACTGGCCGACACAGGACTAGAGACCCTCAGTAATGTGGTTGACTCTTACCCGCGCTCTGAAATGTTCCTTCCACGTGAAATTAGTGAGGCCCCCACAAATGCCCACTTTGACAACAAGGCCCAGATTCCATAAGAGAATGGATATGAAAGGAAAAGCAATTCCAGTGACGTGAGGCACAAGTCAGGAGTGTGATGGGATACTCCCCACTTGCCTGGATGAGTGCAGCTCCCACAACACTCAAGAAGCTCGACACCATCCAGGACAAAGCAGCCCCGCTTGATCAGCACCCCATCCACAAACATTCACTCCCTCCACCACCGACGCACAGTAGCAGCAGCGTGTGTACCATCTACAAGATGCACTGCACGAATTCACCGAGACTCCTTAGACAGCACCTTCCAAACCCACAGCCACTACCATCTAGAAGGACAAGGGCAGCAGACACATGGGAACACCACCACCTGGAAGTTCCCCTCTGAGCCCCTCACTATCCTGACTTGGAAATATATTGGCCGTTCCTTCACTGACGCTGGGTCAAAATCCTGGAACTCCCTCCCTAACAGCACTGTGGGTGTACCTACACCACAGGGAGAAAATCCTAGAATTCCCTCCCTAACAGCGCTGTCAGTGTACCTACACCACAGGGAAAAAATCCTGGAACTCCCTCCCTAACAGCACTGTGGGTGTACCTACACCACAGGGACAAATTCCTGGAACTCCCTCCCTAACAGCACTGTGGTTGTACCTGCAACACACGGAAAAAATCCTGGAACACCCACTGTAACTGCACTGTGGGTGTACTTACACCACATGGACAAAATCCCAGAAAAGCCTCCCTAACAGCACTGTGGGTTTACCTACACCACACGGACAAAATGCTGGAACTCACTCCATAACAGCAGTGTGGGTGTACCTACACCACAGGGACAAAATCCTAGAACTCCCTCCCTAACAGCACTGGGGGTGTATCTACAGCACAGGGACAAAGTCCTGGAACTCCCTCCCTCACATGACCATGGGTGTATCTACACCACAGGGACAAAATCCTGGAACACCCTCCCTAACAGCATTGTGGGTGCACATACACCACAGGGACAAAATCCTGGAACTCCCTCCCTAACAGCGCTGTGGGTGTACCTACACCACAGGGACAAATTCCTGGAACTCCCTCCCTAACAGCACTGTGGGTGCACATACACCACAGGGACAAAATCCTAGATCTCCCTCTCTAACAGCACTGTGGGTGTACCTACACTACAGGGACAAAATCCTGGAACTCCCTCCCTAACAGCACTGTAGGTGTACCTAAACCACAGGGACAAAATCCTGGAACACCCTCCCTAACAGCACTGTGGGTGTACCTACACCAAAGGGACAAAATGATGGAACTCTCTCCCTAACAGCACTGTGGTTGTACCTACACCACAGGGACAAAATCCTGGAAGTCCCTCCCTAACAGCACTGTGGGTGTATCTACACCACAGGGACAAAATCCTGGAACTCCCTCTCTAACAGCACTGTGGGTGTACCTATACCACAGGGATAAAATCCTGGAACTCCCTCCCTAACAGCAATGTGTGTGTACCTATACCACAGGGACAAAACCCTGGAACTCCCTAACAGCATTGTGAGTTTACCTACACCACATGGATAAAATCCTGTAACTCTGTCCCTAACAGCACTGTGGGTGCACATACAACACAGGGACAAAATCCTGGAACTCCCTCCCTAACAGCGCTGTGGGTGTACCTACACCACAGGGACAAAATCCTGGAACTCCCTCCCTAACAGCACTGTGGGTGTACCTACACCACAGGGACAATATCCTGGAACTCCCACCCTAACAGCACTGTGGGTGTACCTACACAACAGAGACAAAATCCTGGAACTCCCTCCCTAACAGCACTGTGGGTGTACCTACACCACCGGGACAAATTCCTGGAACTCCCTCCCTAACAGCACTGCGAGTGTACCTACACCACACGGACAAAATCCTGGAACTCCCTCCCTAACAGCACTGTGGGTGTACCTACACCACAGGGACAAAATCCTGGAACTCCCTCCCTAACAGCACTGAGGGTGTACCTACACCACAGGGACAAAATCCTGGTACTCCCTCCCTAACAGCGCTGTGGGTGTACATACACCACAGGGACTGCAGCGGTTCAAGAAGACAGCTCAGCCCCACCTTCTCAAGGGACAAATAGAGATGCGGAATACATGGGACGCCTACGTCCTGTAAATGAATAAAATAACCTCTATTGGCTGCCACAATCCCTCTTTTGCAACTTCATTTCATTGGTTTGGGAGCACTGTGGCCGCCCTGAGGTTCCGAAAGATCCTATATGAATGCAGGCCTCTTCTGTTGAAGAATTGCAAATCGCCTATTTTAACACTGCAATTATAAATCTCGTGACACTAGTGGTGACCATAGCATTATGACTATAATTTTAGAGAAACAATAGAGTTTGTGCCCTTTCGGGAAGTAAACCTGCCGGCCTGTAAAACTGGCCGACACAGGACTAGAGACCCTCAGTAATGTGGTTGACTCTTACCCGCGCTCTGAAATGTTCCTTCCACGTGAAATTAGTGAGGCCCCCACAAATGCTCACTTTGACAACGAGGCCCAGATTCCATAAGAGAATGGATATGAAAGGAAAAACAATTCCAGTGTCGTGAGGCACAAGTCAGGAGTGTGATGGGATACTCCCCACTTGCCTGGATGAGTGCAGCTCCCACAACACTCAAGAAGCTCGACACCGTCCAGGACAAAGCAGCCCCGCTTGATCAGCACCCCATCCACAAACATTCACTCCCTCCACCACCGACGCACAGTAGCAGCAGTGTGTGTACCATCTACAAGATGCACTGCACGAATTCACCGAGACTCCTTAGACAGCACCTTCCAAACCCACAGCCACTACCATCTAGAAGGACAAGGGCAGCAGACACATGGGAACACCACCACCTGGAAGTTCCCCTCTGAGCCCCTCACTATCCTGACTTGGAAATATATTGGCCGTTCCTTCACTGACGCTGGGTCAAAATCCTGGAACTCCCTCCCTAACAGCACTGTGGGTGTACCTACACCACAGGGACAAAATCCTGGAACTCCCTCCCTAACAGCACTGTGGGTGTACCTACACCACAGGGAGAAAATCCTAGAATTCCCTCCCTAAAAGCGCTGTCAGTGTACCTACACCACAGGGAAAAAATCCTGGAACTCCCTCCCTAACAGCACTGTGGGTGTACCTACACCACAGGGACAAATTCCTGGAACTCCCACCCTAACAGCACTGTGGTTGTACCTGCAACACACGGACAAAATCCTGGAACACCCACTGTAACAGCACTGTGGGTGTACTTACACCACATGGACAAAATCCCAGAAAAGCCTCCCTAACAGCACTGTGGGTTTACCTACACCACACGGACAAAATGCTGGAACTCACTCCATAACAGCACTGTGGGTGTACCTACACCACAGGGACAAAATCCTAGAACTCCCTCCCTAACAGCACTGGGGGTGTATCTACAGCACAGGGACAAAGTCCTGGAACTCCCTCCCTCACATGACCATGGGTGTATCTACACCACAGGGACAAAATCCTGGAACACCCTCCCTAACAGCATTGTGGGTGCACATACACCACAGGGACAAAATCCTGGAACTCCCTCCCTAACAGCACTGTGGGTGTACCTACACCACAGGGACAAAATCCTGGAACTCCCTCCCTAACAGCACTGTAGGTGTACCTACACCACAGGGACAAAATCCTGGAACACCCTCCCTAACAGCACTGTGGGTGTACCTACACCAAAGGGACAAAATGATGGAACTCTCTCCCTAACAGCACTGTGGTTGTACCTACACCACAGGGACAAAATCCTGGAAGTCCCTCCCTAACAGCACTGTGGGTGTACCTATACCAGAGGGTCTAAATCCTGGAACTCCCTCCCTAACAGCACTGTACATGTACCGACACCACAGGGACAAAATACTGGAACTCCCTCCCTAACAGCACTGTGGGCGTACATATACCACAGGGACAAAATCCTGGAACTCCCTCCCTAACAGCACTGTGGGTGTACCTACACCACAGGGACAAAATCCTGGAACTCCCTCCCTAACAGCACTGTGGGTGTACCTACACCACAGGGACAAAATCCTGGAACTCAGTCCCTAACAGCACTGTGGGTGTAGCTACACCACAGGGACAAAATCCTGGAACTCCCTTTCAACAGCACTGTGGGTGTACCTACACCACAGGGACAAAATCCTGGAACTCCCTCCCTAACAGCACTGTGGGTTCACATACACCACAGGGACAAAATATTGGTACTACCTCCCTAAAAGCACTGTGGGTGTACCTACAACACAGGGACAAAATCCAGGAACCCCCACCCTAACAGCACTGTGGGTGTAACTACAACACAAGGACAAAATCCTGGTACTAAACCCTAAGAGCACTGTAGATGTACCTACACCACAGGGACAAAACCCTGGCCATCCCTCCCTAACAGCGCTGTGGATGTACCTACACCACAGCGACAAAATCCTGGAACATCCTCCCTAACAGCACTGTGGGTGTACCTACACCATAGGGACAAAATCCTGGAACACCCTCCCTAACAGCACTGTGGGTGTACCTACACCATAGGGACAAAATCCTGGAACTCACACCCTAACAGCACTGTGGGTGTACCTACACCAGAGGGACAAAATCCTGGAAGATTCACCAGGATGTTGCCTGGGGTGAAACATTTACGTTATGAAGAGAGATCGGATAGACTTGGGTTGTTTCCGTTGGAGCAGAGAAGACTGAGGGGCGACCTGATCGAGGTGTACAAGATTATGAGGGGCATGGACAGGGTGGATAGGGAGCAGCTGTTCCCCTTAGTTGAAGGGTCAGTCACAAGGGGACATAAGTTCAAGGTGAGGGGCAGGAAGTTTAGTGGGGATGCGAGGAATGTAGGACAGGGCAGGTAAGAGCGGCAGATTTACTTCCCGAAAAGGGGGGTTAATGAACTGGATGGTTAGACATTTAATCCCAATATTTTATCTTAAATATTGAATACAAATTTAACTGGGTCTTTGGATTACTAGCTCAGTGACAACACACTTTGCAAAAGAGATCAACATTCCACTTGCGTTCTTCTTAAACCAAAGGCCTAAGGCTATTTCACAATTCTTTACCAGGTGGGATATACAGTGGCATGTCCAAAGAGCCTGCAAAACCGCTTCAAGAATTAAAGTTCATAGAACACAAGTTACAGTTGGATGAAATAAGCTAAACGCTACGATGATTTTTTTGAAACAATTTTTTTGCTATTAAAAGAAACTCATCTATTCGGATTATAACACTCCTGAGAACGTTCGAAGCATAGGAATTGACACCATGTCACTGATAAGGGAATAGGAAGGGTCAGGCCAATGGGTCATGCTGTATTCTAAAAGCAAAATACTGCAGATGCAATCAATCTGAAACAAAAAGCACGGGCAGTGCTGGAAAAATCTCAGCAAGACCAGCAGCATCTGTGGAGAGAAAACAAACAGGGGTAACCTTTCGAGTCCGTGTGACCCTTCTTCAGAGCTAAAGAGAAGTTAAAATGTAATGAAATATACACTGGCCTGCATCTTCCGGGATTGTGAAGGGGGGGGGTGGGGTGCGAGACCCTCTCCCCCATGCGTAAATTGAGGCACGGTGATGTCCGGCCTGCGTCTCGATGACCCCACCCGCCATTCCGATCGTCAGTTTGCAGGGCACCCACCGAACGGCCAAAGGCCTGGATGGGCCATCTGAATACCAATTAAAATAATTACCGGAGCTGCCCCTCCGGCCTTAAGGTTGGCGGGCAGGTGAAGAGACAAGTTGGCCTTTATCACAAACTCTCATCCGCAGGCGGGAAGGGGTTTCACGCAGGTTTTTAAAACATTTATAAAGGCTTTGCGTAAAGCTGATAGACATGTCTCAGCTCATGTGACACTGACGCATGAGGGGACTTGTCTTAACTATTGCTTTCCTTCATTAAAGGTTTTAAAAATCTAAGTAATCTCCCTGATTCAGCTCCGTGATTTCCGCGCTATTTCTAGCACATTCCTGAAATAGCGCTGACCCCGAATCTCCCCTCGGCGCTTCCAGGCGCATCTCAGGCTCAGTGGGCCTTATTTGGCACGCCCACGCAAAACGCCGACGCCCAGCCAATCGAGGGTGGCGATTGGCTGCCCATCCGCTCCCACGCCAACCCCCCCCTCCCCACCTCCCCACCCTCAACGGGGGGGAAATTCCCTCCTCTCTGTTTAAGGGGGTTGGAGCAGGTGAAGCTGGATAGATGTGGAGGTAAAGGAGATATCGACAAAGGTGTTATGGACTAAAGGGGCAAAGGGGGCGTTAATGATAGCGGAACTGGCTAAAGGAGGTGTTAATGGTGGCGCCAAGCAGAATGTGGTAGTAGCAGGGCAGGGGTAAGCACTCTGGATAGAACAACATGAACAAGGGACAGCTGGCCCTAGTGGGGGTAGATTCGGGGGAGGAGATGGTGGTGGGAAAACCTATTGAAAATAGGATGAAAGGTTGGGATGAAACAATGAATAAAACGAAAATGAATAAAAATAAGTGGATAAAAAGTAGAAGTTAAAAAATGGAACAATAAAAATTGATATATGAATATTGAAAAAGGGGGATCGGAAAGGGGGTGGGGATGGAGGAGAGAGTTCATGATCTGATGTTGTTGAATTCAATATTCAGTCCGGAAGGCTGTAAGGTGCCTAGTCGGAAGATGAGGTGTTGTTCCTCCTGTTTGCGTTGAGCTTTACTGGAACAATGCAGCAGGCCAAGGGCGGACATGTGGGCATGAGAGCAGGGTGGTGTGTTGAAATGGCAAGCGACAGGGAGGTCTGGGTCATGCTTGCGGACAGACCGCAGGTGTTCTGCAAAGCGTTCACCCAGTCTGCGTTTGGTCTCTCCAATGTAGAGGAGGCCGCATTGGGAGCAGTGGATGCAGTAGACCCAATTTGAAGGAGGTGCCAGTGAAGGGTGTTTGGACTCTTGGACGGTGAGGAGGGAGGAGGCAGAGGGTCAGAGGTCGCACCTTCTGCCATTGCCTGGGAAGGTGCTTTGGGAAGGAGATCGGGTGTTGGGGGTGATGATGGAGTGGAGCAGGGTGTCCCGGAGGTGGTGCTGAAATCCGGACTCTGCTGGCCATCGTCGTTCCTCTTTGATGTCCTTTATGCGTCAATGGTTACCAACAATGCCGAGCAGCCAGGCTTCCCACCAACTCGCTCGCCACCCTCCTCCCAAGTCGTTGTCCCCCGGGTGAGCCTTTTATTGCGGCTGTGGGTGCTGGGAGTGGATAGGAGATGAAGCAAGGAAATGGCGATGCCTCCTGCAGCTTGGCAACAGGCGGCAAGGTCACTTGGCAGCGCTTGGCAGAACCTCGGGGGCTGCCCTTCGCAGCCATCAACAAAAAGTGTGCCAAGTGAGGTTGTCCCCCTCTCTCGCCCCACACCTCCCACCTAAAAGGGGGGCTCGCTGCTCGCCTGGCGTGTCATACAGATGAAAGAATGTCAACGCAGGGCACTTGCCATAGGTGCAACGAAATGCCAACATCCGACCCTGGATACTTTCAACTGATGTAAGGTTCTACTCCTGAGGTTATCTCACGTCTCACGATGATGCAACCACATTCCCTGCGTATGAACCCCTGGACTGGCTCACATCAACATCCCCACCAAGTTCTCACCAAAACCTTTAACGCTCCGTCTTCATTCTCCAATCCTCGGTTGCCCCATCGCTCCATAGGTCAGGTGGGTGGTGGCGTAACCCAGTTGACCAGGCTATCTCTCCGAGAGCAAGGGTTCAAAACCCACCTGCTGCACCTGAATTGAACTTCAGTTAATACATCTGAAACATAAATCTCGTGACACTAGTGGTGACCATAGCATTATTACTATAATTTTAGAGAAACAATAGAGTTTGTGCCCTTTCGGGAAGTAAACCTGCCGGCCTGTAAAACTGGCCGACCTAGGACTAGAGACCCTCAGTAATGTGGTTGACTCTTACCCGCGCTCTGAAATGTTCCTTCCACGTGAAATTAGTGAGAGCCCCACAAATGCCCACTTTGACAACAAGGCCCAGATCCCATAAGAGAATGGATATGAAAGGAAAAGCAATTCCAGTGTCGTGAGGCACAAGTCAGGAATGTGATGGGATACTCCCCACTTGCCTGGATGAGTGCAGCTCCCACAACACTCAAGAAGCTCGACACCATCCAGGACAAAGCAGCCCCGCTTGATCAGCACCCCATCCACAAACATTCACTCCCTCCACCACTGACGCACCTACACCACAGGGACAAAATCCTGGAACTCCCTCCCTAACAGCACTGTGGGTGTACCTACACCACAGGGACAAAATCCTGGAACTCCCTCGCTAACAGCACTGTGGGTGTACCTACACCACAGGGACAAAATCCTGGAACTCCCTCCCTAACAGCACTGTGGGTGTACCTACACCACAGGGACAAAATCCTGGAACTCCCTCCCTAACAGCACTGTGGGTGTACCTACACCACAGGGACAAAATCCTGGAACTCCATCGCTTACAGCACTGTGGGTGTACCTACACCACAGGGACAAAATCCTGGAACTCCCTCCCTAACAGCACTGTGGGTGTACCTACACCACAGGGACAAAATCCTGGAACTCCCTCCCTAACAGCACTGTGGGTGTACCTACACCACAGGGACTAAATCCTGGAACTCCCTCCTGAACAGCACTGTGGGTGTACCTACACCACACGGACAAAATCCTGGAACTCCCTCCCTAACAGCACTGTGGGTGTCCCTAAACCACAGGGACAAAATCCTGGAACTCCCTCCCTAACAGCACTGTGGGTGTACCTACACCACAGGGACAAAATCCTGGAACTCCCTCCCTAACAGCACTGTGGGTGTACCTACACCACATGGACAAAATCCTGGAACTCTTTCCCTAACAGCACTGTGGGTGTACCTACACCACAGGGACAAAATTCTGGAACTCCCTCCCTAACAGCACTGTGGGTGTACCTACACCACAGGGACAAAATCCTGGAACTCCCTCCCTAACAGCACTGTGGGTGTACCTACACCACAGGGACAAAATCCTGGAACTCCCTCCCTAACAGCACTGTGGGTGTACCTACACCACAGGGACTAAATCCTGGAACTCCCTCCTTAACAGCACTGTGGGTGTACCTACACCACACGGACAAAATCCTGGAACTCGCTCCCTAACAGGACTGTGGGTGTCCCTAAACCACAGGGACAAAATCCTGGAACTCCCTCCCTAACAGCACTGTGGGTGTACCTACACCACAGGGGCAAAATCCTGGAACTCCCTCCCTAACAGCACTGTGGGTGTCCCTAAACCACAGGGACAAAATCCTGGAACTCCCTCCCTAACAGCACTGTGGGTGTACCTACACCACACGGACAAAATCCTGGAACTCCCTCCCTAACAGCACTGTGGGTGTACCTACACCACATGGACAAAATCCTGGAACTCCCTCCGTAACAGCACTGTGGGTGCACCTACACCACAGGGACAAAATCTTGGAACTCCCTCCCTAACAGCACTGTGGGTGTACCTACACCACAGGGACAAAATCCTTGAACTTCCACCCTAACAGAGCTGTGCGTGTACCTACACCAAACGGACAAAATCCTGGAACTCCCTTCCTAACAGCACTGTGGGTTAACCTACACCACAGGGACAAAATCCTGGAACTCCCTCCCTAACAGCACTGTGGGTGAACCTACACCACAGGGACAAAATCCTGGAACTCCCTCCCTAACAGCACTGTGGGTGTACCTACACCACAGGGACAAAATCCTGGAGCTCCCTCTCTAACAGCACTGTGGGTGTACCTACACAACACAGACAAAATCCTGGAACTCCCTCCCTAACAGCGCTGTGGGTGTACCTACAACACAGGGACAAAATCCTTGAACTCACACCCTAATAGCACTGTGTGCCTGTACCTACACCACAAGGACAAAATCCTGGAACTCCCTCCCTAACAGCACTGTGGGTGTACCTACACCACAGGGACAAAATCCTGGAACTCCCTTCCTAACAGCATTGTGG
This sequence comes from Isurus oxyrinchus, assembly GCA_026770705.1. Taxonomy (NCBI): domain Eukaryota; kingdom Metazoa; phylum Chordata; class Chondrichthyes; order Lamniformes; family Lamnidae; genus Isurus; species Isurus oxyrinchus. The sequence goes on from JANJGN010000048.1 coordinate 3,076,193, forward strand.
GTGTACCTACAACACAGGGACAAAATCCTGGAACTCCCTCCCTAACAGCGCCGTGTGTGTACATACACCACACGGACTAAATCCTGGAACTCCCTCCCTAACAGCACTGTGGGTGTACCTACACCACAGGGACAAAATCCTGGAACTCCCTCCCTAACAGCACTGTGGGTGTACCTACACCACAGGGACAAAATCCTGGAACTCCCTCCCTAACAGCACTGTGGGTGTACCTACACCACAGGGACAAAATCCTGGAACTCCCTCCCTAACAGCACTGTGGGTGTACCTACACCACAGGGACAAAATCCTGGAACTCCCTCCCTAACAGCACTGTGGGTGTACCTACACCACAGGGACAAAATCCTGGAACTCCCGCCCTAACAGCACTGTGGGTGTACTGACACCACAGGGACAAAATCCTGGAACTCCCTCCCTAACAGCACTGTGGGTGTACCTACACCACAGGGACAAAATCCTGGAACTCCCTCCCTAACAGCACTGTGGGTGTACCTACACCATAGGTACAAAATCCTGGAACTCCCTCCCTAACAGCACTGTGGGTGTACCTACACCAGAGGGACAAAATCCTGGAACTACCTCCCTAACAGCACTGTGGGTGTACCTACACCATAGGTACAAAATCCTGGAACTCCCTCCCTAACAGCACTGTGGGTGTACCTACACCACAGGGACAAAATCCTGGAACTCTTTCCCTAACAGCGCTGTGGGTGTACCTACACCACATGGACCAAATCCTGGAACTCCCTCCCTAACAGCGCTGTGGGTGTACCTACACCAGAGGGACGAAATCCTTCAACTCCCTCCCTAACAGCACTGTGGGTGTACCTACACCACATGGACAAAATCCTTCAACTCCCTCCCTAACAGCACTGTGGGTGTACCTACACCACATGGACAAAATCCTGCAACTCCCTCCCTAACAGCGCTGTGGCTGTACCTACACCACAGGGACGAAATCCTTCAACTCCCTCCCTAACAGCACTGTGTTTGTACCTACACCACATGGACAAAATCCTTCAACTCCCTCCCTAACAGCACTGTGTGTGTACCTACACCACAGGGACAAAATCCTGGAACTCCCTCCCTAACAGCACTGTGGGTGTACCTACACCACAGGGACAAAATCCTGGAACTCCCTCCCTAACAGCAGTGTGGGTGTACCTACACCACACGGACAAAATTCTGGAACTCCCTCCCTAACAGCACTGTGGGAGTACCTACACCACAGGGACTGCAGCGGTTCAAGGAGGCAGCTCACCACGACCATGTCAAAGGGCAACTAGGGATGGGCAATAAATCCTGGCCCAGCCAGCGACACCCACACCCCATGATTGAAATAAATATCCACACCCACCCTGCTTTTCTCTTAATTCAGCTTATTGCGCAGTAATTTCCATGCCATTGTCCTGTAATCAACAATTAATTTACAAAAATGACAGGTCTTAGGCTCGCCGCTTTGGATCCTTGAATACCATAAGGATGAAATTCGATTTATGAGGCCACAATCATTTAATTTTTTTAATTTCCAAGTCGTGAACACAAACAACAGCAGGACAGAACAATTAGAAAGCATACCTACCAATTGACATTTTGATCTGATTAAACAATGCACAACATGTTTCCATGAGTAGGAGAGACTAGGACCCGAGGGCACAGCCTCAGAGTAAAGGGAAGAGCTTTTAGAACAGAGATGAGGAGAAACTTCTTTAGCCAGACAGTGGTGAATCTATGGAATTCATTGCCACAGAAGGCTGTGGAGGCCAGGTCATTGAGTGTATTTAAGACCGAGATCGATAGGTTCTTGATTGGTAAGGGGATCAAAGGTTCCGGGGAGAAGGCAGGAGAATGGGGTTGAGAAACTTATCAGCCATGATTGAATGGTGGAGCAGACTCGATGGGCCGAATGGTCTAATTTCTGCTCCTATGTCTTATGGTCTTAACAATATTAAAAAGGCCAAGAACGAGCTCAATATAATTATTTCATCAAAACAAGCACAGAACATCAAGACATACATAGAAACAAACAAAATAGGAGCAAGAGTAGGTTATTCAACCGTGCTCCCCCATTCTATATGATCATGGATGACCCTCTATCTCAATGCCGCACTCCCGCTCTCTCTCCATACCCCTTGACACCTTTAGAGTCCAGATATCTACCTATTTCCTTCTTAAATATATTCACTGACTTGGCCTCCACAGTCTCTGTGGTAGAGAATTCCACAGGTTCACCACCCTCTGAGCCAAGAGGCTTCTCCTCATCTCAGTCCTAAATAGCCGACCCTGTATCCTGAGACTGTGACCCCTTGACCCCCCCAGCCGGAGAAAACGTGTTCCTTGCGTCCAGTCTATCCAGCCCTCTCACAATCTGTTATGTCTCAGTGAGATCCCCTCTCACTCTTCTAAACTCCAGTGAACACGGGCCTAGTCGGCCTAGTCTCTCCTCATAACGACAATCCTGCCATCCCAGGAATCATTCTGGCGAACATTCACTGCCCTCTGTCTATGGCAAGAACGTCCTTTCTTAGGTAAGGAGACCAGAACTGCACACAATGCTCCAGCTGTGGTCTCGCCAAGGCCTAGTACAGCTGCAGTAAGCCGTCCCAGGTACCCACAGATATTTGAACCCAACTGGGGATTAGTGAACTTCGTGGTTTTTATTTTTACAGCAACCAGTGATTAACTTGCAGCTTATAACTGCAGATTTGCTAAATAATTGGATTTGGCTAGAGTTGAATCCCTGTTCCAACCACATTAGCTTGGGCATCTAGAGAAGCAGCATGGTAGCATTGCAAAGGCACCCCAGTCATTGGGTGGTCGCGTCCTGTGCTCACAGTGTGTCCTTCCTCTCAGCGGAAGTCGATACCGTTCCATTTCTTTGATGCAGCATTTCGTCCCATTCGCTTACCTGTCCACCAGGTCCTGAAGTGAGTTTGTGGTCCAGAGGTAGGAATACTCCCCACTGCGATGCCGGAATTCAGGAAACCTCGTCCCTTTTGTCACGGTGGAGAGTTTAACGTGCCAAAATTTATTAAAAAACCCTCATTAGATGCTCCGCGTTGCTCGTATGCACTCTGGAAAGACTGTCCAAGCATTGGACCGAGGAGTAGCAATGGAGCAGGGGTGAAAGAGTTCATTCGTCCATTTGGAGGCACAAAGACCTGATCTGGAATTGGGGTCCGATCTGCTCACTTTTGAAGCTCCACTGATAACATATTTCCTTTGAGCCAGCTGTTAGTTAATCCCCCGGTGAGTGCTGATGCAATGCTCCAACCCTCAGACAAGGCATTTACAGGCTGTGGCCCACTCTGCACAGGGGCACTTTTACAGCACCGGACACTCGGCATTTAACCGGACTGTACTGACACCTTCTTCTGACTGAGAGAGTTCGACGCAGGACTTTAACTGGGCGTGAAGAGCGTCGAAGGGTCGGTCACAAACACTGGTCTTGCTAGCAACGCTCAGGTACTGGGTACGAATGTGATCGGAAGGTTCAGTCAAGCCTTGGACCGACGTGGTCCCATGGTTACAGGAAGGGAATTAGTTAGGTCGCCAGATCAGTTGTGGTGTGGCCAAACGTCTCCACCAGTATCCTGCTGCTTCCTCCCGTCTGCCAGCCGGGTTTGATGAAGAGGTCAACGGAGAGACGCAACGAAGAGCATGGGGATCTTTTACAGTAACTAAAGGGCACGTAATTTTACAGAGATTGAGCACTGCTGTCGAATCTTTTTGTCCTGGACTGATCAGGCCAGATGCAAGAACGGCTAGCTTCATAGCGAGCAGTGGTTTATACTGATTATGGTTGGCAAGTCAACACTGACTGGTCAAGGCCTGGGCTTTGGAGAATGCACTAGGAAATTATTAACCTCCTGACGTTTGTATGATTCAAAGAAAAACGGTACAATGCCTGGGCATGTTCTTCCTGCTTGCAGAGGACAGGTTCCTGCCTGATGGAGCATTGCAATGTAAAATCAGACACGGGGACCTGCCCTGTGCAACCAGGAAGGACATACCCTGGTGGTGCATGTTTAAAGTAAAAGTGATGCTCGACCATGGGGTGCAATGGTCCCCTAATGCATTCTCCATGGCAATGTCTCGACGGTTCAGAGTTGACTTGCCAATTGATCAGCATCCTTTTCTCAGGCAGTGTGAACTGCTGTTGCCTTGAAAGGTTGCTGTTCTTGCATCTGTCCTGATGAGTGCAAGGTGAAAAGCTTCGACAGGGTGCGCCCTTTTTATCAGCAACACGCCTATTACCTTATTGCTGAACTGAACCCTCGATGCATGAGGGGTGTAGACAGAGTAAACGCGAGGGGGCTCTTTCCACTTAGATTAGGAGAGAAAAACGCGAGAGGACATGGCTTTAGGGTGAAAGGGGAAAGGTTTAGGGGGAACATTAGCGGGGGGATCTTCTTCACTCAGAGAGTGGTGAGAGTGTGGAACGAGCTGCCATCTGATGTGGTAAATGCGGGCTCGCTCTTAGGTTTTAAGAATAAATTGGATAGACACATGGATGGGAGAGGTCTGGAGGGTAATGGACTGGGTGCAGCTCAATGGGACTAGCGGAATAATATTCCAGCACAGGCTAGAAGGGCCGAATGGCCTGCTTTCTGTGCTGTAGTGCTCCATGGTTCTTTGGTTCTACAAGCCAATGATCAGCTAATTACCCTAAGGAGAAGCTTCCAGATGGCAAGGCTTCCACCACCTGCAAGGCACTAGTCAAGGGTGTGATGGAACAGTCCCATCAAGTCCTGCAGGGAAATGATCGTCACAGTATTATATCGGAGGGAACAAAAAGTGGTCCTTCAGATCATGGTTCCAGAGGAGAAAACGCACTGCTCACCCTGTTTTGCAACCACAATGCAGCATTTCTTCCGCTACAGAATCTTGGTGGGATACAATTCTGTCCTGGACACTATCTCAATGTAGTTGTAATCTTATTGTGCGTCTGCTGTACACTCAAGCCCTACAACTGAGTTGCACCGACTGCAATGAAACAATTGATTTTCTGTTACCCTCACGCGTTGAATTTCTGCTCCTAATGCGTGTACATGTTTTCATGTTGTGAGGGATACGGTAGCTGTGTATTCATTCACTGGACTGTTCATCCCCAGGCTAATATTCTTGGTATATGGGTTCAAACTCCCAACATGGCAGCTGGTAGCACTTGCATTCAGATGCTGAAGCAGTCTACGTCCAAATGCAACCTTACCTGGACAATATCCAGGCTCGGGGCTGACAAGTGGCAAGTAACATTCACACCACACAACTGCCAGGCAAAGACCATCTCCAACAAGAGAGAATCCAACCATCCCCCCTTGACATTCAATGGTATTACCCTCACAGTATCCCCCACTATCAACATCCTGGGGGTTACCATTGACCAGAAACTGAACTGGGACCAGGCATATAAACACTGTGGCTACAAGAGCAGGTCAGAGGCTGGGAATCCTGCAGAGAGTAACTCACCTCCTGACTCCCCAAAGCCTGTCCACCACCTGCAAGGCACTAGTCAAGGGTGAGATGGAACACTCCCCACTTGCCTGGATGAGTGCAGCTCCCACAACACTCAAGAAGCTCGACACCATCCAGGACAAAGCAGCCCCGCTTGATCAGCACCCCATCCACAAACATTCACTCCCTCCACCACTGACGCACAGTAGCAGCAGTGTGTGTACCATCTACAAGATGCACTGTAAGAATTCAGCAAGGCTCCTTCGACAGCACCTTCCAATCCCACTTCCACTAGCACTTCGAAGGACAAGGGCAGCAGATAGATGGGAACACCACCACCTGGAATTTGCCCTACAAGCTAAAAGCCATCCTGACTTGGAAATATATCGGCCGTTCCTTCACTGTCGCTGGGATGTCCCTACAAACAACAGTGCGGGTGTACCTACACCACAAGGACTGGAACGGTTCAAGAAGGCAGCTCACTACCGCCTTCTCAAGGGGCAATTAGGGATGGGCAATAAATGCTGGACCCAGCCAGCGACACCCACTTCCTGTGAACGAATAAAAAATAAATGAAAGCTCGTCTCAGTAATGGTGACCATCTTCCGATGTTAACATCTGGTTCATAAAAAAACGTTTGATACCGGAGCAGAAATAGGCCATTCGGCCCATCAAGCCTGCTCCGCCATTCAGTAAGGTCATGAACGATCTGAATGTAACCTTAAACCCACACTCTTACCCCCCTCCCCAAAGCATTTCAGACCCTTTTTGATTGAGAATCCATCTCGTTCTGCCTTAATAATATTCAAAGGCTCTGCTTCCACTCCCTTTTGTGGACAGGATTTCCAAAGATAAAAGCAAAATACTGCGGATGCTGGAAATCTGAACCAAAATAAGAACAGCAAACGCTGGAAGATCTCAGCAGGTCTGACAGCATCTGTGGCAAGAGAAGCCATAAGGACTGGAAACCTTAACTCTTGTTTTTTGCCTCTCCACAGATGTTGTCAGACCTGCTGAGATCTTCCAGTGTTTCCTGTTTTTGTTCCAAAGACTCACGACCCTCTCAGGGAATAATTTTCTCCCCCTCTCTCTTCACCCGCTCTACATCCACCCTGTGAAGACCCCTCAGGATCGTACATGTTTCAATCAAGTCACCTCTTACTCTTCTAAACTCCAGCCTAACCTGTCCAACCTTTCCTCATAAGACAATCCACCCCTTCCAGGTATCAGTCTGGTAAACCTTCTCTAGGCTGCTCCTAATGCATTTTCACCTTTCTTTAAATAAGGAGGCCAGTACTGTACACAATACTCCAGTTGTGGTCTCACAAGTGCTCTGCATAACTGAAGGATAACCTCCCTACTTTTGTATTCAGTCCTCCTCAGGGTCAGGAGGACTCGAAAGGTCAACTCTTTTCTTCTCCGCCGATGCTGCCAGACCCGCTGAGTTTTTCCAGGTATTTCTGTTTTTGTAATAAATAATAACATTCCACTAACTTCCCTAATTACCTGGTGTACCTGCACGCTCACCTTTTGTGATTCAGGCACGAGAACACTGAAGTCCCCTTTCAGGAAGGGATTCTAACGTCTTTGTCTGGCCTGGTCTACTGTGAGTCCAAACCCCCAGTAATGTGGTTGGCACTTAACTGCTCTCTGAAAAGGAGCTGCTAGTCATCCAGTTCAAGAGCAACTAGGGATGGGCAACAAATGCTGGCCTTGCCACTGATGTCCGCATCCCACGAAAGCATTAGCATGAAAGTGTAACATGAACACTATGAAACAAGCAACAATGGCACATTCGGAATCTAATGAGATGCTTTATTTGAAGATTACATTATTCCAGTTAACAGGCAAAGAGGATAATCATTGCTTACATATACAGCTAAAAGCCAAGTGATTGGTTCAGTGAACAGAGTTAGTAAAGATTATTCCTATCAAACGTATAGAGCCAGCTTACTTCAGGCAAACAGGTTTTAAGTGAAACAATGTACAACTTACAGCCCTGGTTAGCCTGATCCTAACATGGATCCCGAACACTCGCCAAAACCGATTCATGCACAGGCGCTAAAAATGAATGGGCTTGTTGTGTGGTAGGACAGAGCTTGAGTATTGCTGAAAAAAGAACATTGCGTCAAAGCTTTTTGCCTTTCACTCATTAGGGCAATCGCAAAAAAGGGCGCTAATATATCGTATCAAACAGCACGCTCCTTCAGCTGTTCGCAATGGGCAAGGCTTGCCAAACTCAAAACACAGTGTCCAACCTTAGATGTGAGTCTGCGACTGGACAACACTTGCTAAATTAGCCTCACTGTGCTACAAATCTTGCTGGCATCCAATGTACGATAGTCAGCCGGGCTTGCAGTAGGGTGCATTTGCATGTACTGTACTGCAGGCTGCACATATTAATCCACAGGGCAGACAGAAAGGACGTGTGTACACATTGCGCCTGTTTCGGCTAAACAGAATAAGTGACAGCCGTTCGCTGGTTCATTCCTCAGGGCAATGCCTTGACCAACCAGAGTCACGCTGCCCGGATTAAAACTTCGAACAATGCTTGGAAGTTAACTGTCAGCCACCAAAAACTGGTGCATTATGCACGGCAACGCCCTCTACCGGAGTCCACTTGCCAACCAATCAGCACTCTATTCTCGCACAGCATAAAGTTGTTGCTTCCCCTGAGATTGGTGTTCTTGCTATTGTCCTGATGGGTTCAAGGCAAAAACCTTGGACACAATGTCTTCTTTCAGCAAGGCTCAATGAATGGGCTGATAAAGATCGCCTCGTGTGGTGAGGCAGAACAGGTGGCGTCGGAGCATTCGATCCATTTACAGGAGCTAACACCAGGGGCCCATTTGGTTCCACAGTTTTAGCGATTAGCAGTGCACAGCCTCGAGTCCTAAACTATCCACCGAGTCAGTTTGGCGCACCTACAAGTTCCCCTGGAAATCAGTCCTGACACTGGCGCAAAACGGGCGCAAGTGGATCCATCGCTCGCAATGTGCGATGCTTCGAATTTAATTCAGCGGCAGTTAAGCAGAGCGGAATGAAACTTAGCAGTGGGGGGAAAAAAATAACAGGCGTCACTAAGGAGGCCACCAGTCACGTTAATTGTCATATATTCATCTGCATTGACTGCACTAGGTCTGAGCTCAAACCTATAGCGTGTAGTCCATGTCACAACGCCGATTTACTAACTGTGCGCGATCCCTACTTCTGCTTGGCTGAGAGTGGGGGAGGGGGGGGGGGGGGGGGTGGTGGTGGTGCCGCAGTGTCGATGTCACGGGATTTAGTCATCCCCCACACCACTGGCGAATGGGCTCGTGGGGTTCAATTCAATTAAAAGGCCAAACTAGTTCCAGTGAATTGTGAACCAATTGGGTTTGTTAAAGGGTTCACCTGTAAGGAGAGCAATCTGCCTGCTCTTACCTGTTCTGGCCAACAGGTGAGTTCAGACCCACAACAATGTGGCTGAGATTCTTCACTATCACTTCATGGCCCAGCCGCCACTCTGTTCAAGGGCAACTAAGGATTTTCATGGCGATTATTGATAGCTTCACAGTAACGATAGCTTCCCATGCCCAATGTTATGGCTTGAATTTAAACTCCGCCCAACTATCAGGTTGGGATTTGAACTCTTGCTGCAGTGCAAGTTCAGTGATGTTACCAGTATGCTACCACCTCTCGCGTTTACGTAAAGCAATGCTGACATTCGAATATATTTGAAAGTCCCACTCTCTCTTTTCGAAATGCCCCAAGCCTGAGTGCACATGAATCTAAAGAATTATTAGCCTGATATTTCATCAACAAATAGACACTATAGAATTTGGCTTTCTCAATTACTCCTGAGCCTCTCTCTCCCCGATATCTCAGTACAATCTGCATCAAGGATCGAGTCAACTCAAGGGAGGAAATCTGGTGGCCATATTAAAAGTAATTGGGCTGAAATATAGATATATAATATATAGGTGCTGTTGAAAAAGGGCATTCTTTGAAGGAGAGACATGATCAGCACTCTTATTTCCCAGTTTTTACTGGTGTTCCATTTTATGGTAAAGAAAATCAGTTCGGGCCAGTACTCTTATTTCCCAGTTTATACTGGTGGTCTACTTTAAGGTATACAAGATCAGTTCGGGCCAGTACTCTTATTTCCCAGTTTATACTGGTGGTCTACTTGTGGGATACAAGATCAGTTCGGGCCAGTACTCTTATTTCCCAGTTTTTATTGTTTTGCCTTCTGGGTTGCATGGATAAAAGCAAACAAAAAAAAAAATGCGGATGCTGGAAATCCAAAACGAAAACGGAGACAGAAATACCTGGATAAAACTCAGCAGGTCTGGCAGCATCGGTGGATTTTAAAATCAACAATTTTAGATCTTGAATTCTGCAATCCCCACCCCCTTTCCGTTTCTTCCCCCTTCCTTTTGTTTTTTCCAATAATTTATCTAGATTTTTCTTTTCCCACCTATTTCCATTATTTTTAAATGTATTTCCACCCATTGTTTACCTCTACCTGTTAGCCCTTTTAGTATTCCCCCACCCCCACTAGGGCTATCTGTACCTTGTCTGTCCTGCTGTCTACTCTTAATTAGCACATTCCTTTAGATAATATCACCACCTTCAACACCTCTTTGTCCTTTAGATAATATCACCACCTTCAACACCTCTTTGTCCTTTAGATAATATCACCACCTTCAACACCTCTTTGTCCTTTACATAATATCACCACCTTCACCACCTCTTTGTCCTTTAGATAATATCACCACCTTCAACACCTCTTTGTCCTTTACATAATATCACAACCTTCAACACCTCTTTGTCCTTTAGATAATATCACCACCTTCAACACCTCTTTGTCCTTTAGATAATATCACCACCCTCAACACCTCTTTGTCCTTTAGATAATATCACCACCTTCAACACCTCTTTGTCCTTTAGATAATATCACCACCTTCAACACCTCTTTGTCCTTTAGATAATATCACCACCTTCAACACCTCTTTGTCCTTTAGATAATATCACCACCTTCAACACCTCTTTGTCCTTTAGATAATATCACCACCTTCAACACCTCTTTGTCCTTTAGATAATATCACCACCTTCAACACCTCTTTGTCCTTTAGATAATATCACCACCTTCAACACCTCTTTGTCCTTTAGATAATATCACCACCTTCAACACCTCTTTGTCCTTTAGATAATATCACCACCTTCAACTGCTCTTTGTCCTTTAGATAATATCAGCACCTTCAACACCTCTTTGTCCTTTAGATAATATCACCACCTTCAACTGCTCTTTGTTCTTTTGTCTTTGATATATTTTGGTTATCTCCACTTATTACTGGCTGCTTGTCCCAACTCCCCCCCCCCCCCACCCCCCCTCCCGCCACTTAAACCAGCTTATATTTCACCCCTTTTCTATTGTTACTTAGTTCTGTTGAAGGGTCATGAGGGCTTGAAACGTTAACTGTGTCCCTCTCCGTAGATGCTGCCAGACCTGTTGAGTTTTTCCCAGGTATTTCTGTTTCTGTTTTTGCATGATGCGTCAGTTTTACGCCCCTCAGTTTCAGTGCCTTGCAAGGGACTGAATACCAAGAATGACGGATAACAGGGGTTGAGGGGGGTTGGGGGAGGAATGCAGTATTGCTGGCTTCACCAGTTTTTAAGCTGAATTTACAACGATTAATTCTGTAATCCGACGAATGGCGAGGCTAATAATTCGAGCAGATGGGTTGTTTTCTTGTTAACTGTAAGGAAAATGGCACCATCCATCCGATTTCCCCCCTACCCACCCACCCATTTTCCGGGCCGAATTGATACCCACAGTGGAGAATGAAGAGGAAATTCAGCAGCCACACCCGCCCCCACTCCCCTTACCCCGCCCCAAAAGCATTTATAGGAAAAAGAACACTGCACAGATGACCACCAGCAGTGCCATTGCCTTCAGCAGCATTGACAGAGTGGCATCCTCCTGACTACCAGCCAGAATGCGCGTCCTAGTTGGCTTCATGGCACGGTCCCACTGGGTCAGGATGGCTTGCCGAGCCCCGTCCCACCTCCCGGGTCCCACCAGGCGAAACTGATATGGTGAACACGGGCCGAAGAAGATCTGAAAGGCCAGCCGGGGGTCGGCAAGGAAGAGGTGCTTGAGGTCCAGCTTGGCTCCTATCTGCTCCGCCATAGCGTCCATGTATGGGATGTAATCGACTTTCAAGGTGCGCTTCTGGGAACCCCCACTCCTTTAGTGATGCAAAAACACACAGAGAAAACGACAAGTTAATTGTCTGCGAAGTTAAAGTCTTGCCAATTACATTGTTGAGGGTTTTTGATGCCAATCACATTGTTGAGGGTTTTTGATGCCAGTTACATTGTTGAGAGTTTTTGATGCCAATCACATTGTTGAGGGTTTTTGATGCCAATTACCTTGTTGAGGGTTTTTGATGCCAGTTACATTGTTGAGAGTTTTTGATGCCAATCACATTGTTGAGGGTTTTTGATGCCAGTTACATTATTGAGGGTTTTTGATGCCAATCACATTGTTGAGAGTTTTTGATGCCAATCACATTGTTGAGGGTTTTTGATGCCAGTAACATTGTTGAGAGTTTTTGATGCCAGTTACATTGTTGAGAGTTTTTGATGCCAGTTACATTGTTGAGGGTTTTTGATGCCAGTTACATTGTTGAGAGTTTTTGATGCCAGTTACATTGTTGAGAGTTTTTGATGCCAGTTACATTGTTGAGGGTTTTTGATGCCAGTTACATTGTTGAGAGTTTTTGATGCCAGTTACATTGTTGAGGGTTTTTGATGCCAATCACATTGTTGAGGGTTTTTGATGCCAGTTACATTGTTGAGGGTTTTTGATGCCAATCACATTGTTGAGGGTTTTTGATGCCAATTACCTTGTTGAGGGTTTTTGATGCTAATTACATTGTTAAGGTTAAGAGAACCCGGTGCTGGGTATTAAATGTCTTTGAGCAGTCATAAATAGGGGGAAAACCAGGCCAATGTGGCCATTTACAGGTCCAAGCAGCAGGCCCTGGAGACGGTTGTTTAGACTTGACTGCATGCCGCTATAATACGGCTGCAGTCACACCCTGGTGATCCTGCACAAAGAGCGTGTGGTGTCCACCAGTAAGCTTGAGACCTTCCATGGCCAGTGGGTACAGCAGGCACCAGAGTTGCATGGTCAGCCGCCGGAACACTAGTTTAATTAGCTAAGTTTCCTTGGAAAGATTTGTTTTTGCTAGAGTGCCCCTTTAAGAGGATGCCACTTCTGTTAACAGTTAATTAATGGATCTGATTGGTAATTTGTTGCTTATTAAGAGAGCATAAAAAATGGGGATAGCTGGGACACTGGGCTGAGCAAGAGGACAGCTGTGAGGCTGAAGAAGCCATTAAACTCCCTCAATAAAGAAATGCTCTGTGTCTTGGTTTCGGTTTCATAAAGCAGCTTGGATTCTATTCACCTGCTGTTGACCATGAAGGCACATTCTCACTGTAAAGGCTACAGCCGGCACATGTTCCAAATGACTGTTGGAAGGGTATTGGTTAGAATGGGGAATAATCAGCTGGTTTCACAGGACGATTACCTGGAATAAGGACTGGGGGGTGTTTACATTGCTGCAACCAGTACCTCACACAAGATGAACGCAAGTGAGGTTGGCATTCTTGTTGTTTAAGAAAGCACCATTGCCCTCTCCTGGACACGCTGGGAGACCACTACCAATTGCTAATGGCGCTGTTTTAATTAGAACCATAGAGCACTACAGCACAGAATACAAGCCATTCTGCCCTTCCAGTCTGTGCCGAAATATTACTCCGCTAGTCCCATTGACCTGCACCCAGTCCATAACCCTCCAGACCTCTCCCATCCATGTATCTATCCAATTGATTCTTAAAACTTAAGAGTGAGCCCACATTTACCACATCAGATAGCAGCTCGTTCCACACTCTCACCACTCTCTGAGTGAAGAAGTTCCCCCTAATGTTCCCCCAAACCTTTCCCCTTTCACCCTAAAGCCATGTCCTCTAGCGTTTATCTCTCCTAATCTAAGTGGAGAGACCCTACTCCGCATTTACTCTGTCTACACCCCTCATACTTTTGTAACCTTCTATCAAATCTCCACCCATCCTTCTACCCTCCAAGGAATAAAGTCCTAACCTGTTTAATCTTTCCCTGTAACTCAACTCCTGAAGACCTGGCAACATCCTGGTAAATCTTCTCCGCGCTCTCTCTCAATCTTACAATTGTTAGGAAACAAAATAATGAAGGGGTGGGCCATTTAGGGCTGAGGTAAGAAGGGGTTTCTTTGACTCAGAGGGCAGTGAATCTTTGGAATTCTCCTCGCTAGAGGGTGTGGGGAGTCGGTCATTGATTACGTTCGAGACAGAGATTGATAGATTTCCAGGTGGTAAGCACACACTGAGATATGGGGATAGTGTGGGAAAATGACATTGAGGTAAAAGGTCAGCTTTGGCCTAGTTGAATAGGCAGAGCAGGTTCGAGGGGCTGAATGGCCTCGTCCTGCTCCTATTTCCCACGTTGCTATGCATTTGGAGCACTCTGCACAGGGCTGGTGCCTTTTAAGAAAGGATATAGTGGCATTGGAAGCAGTTCAGAGAAGGTTCGCTCGACTGATCCCTGGGTGAAGGGGTTAACTTAGGAGGAAAGATTGGACAGGTCGGGCCTGTATCCGTTGGACTTTAGAAGAACGAGAGGTGGTCTTACTGAAACATATCAGGCCCTGAGGAGGGTTGGCAGGGTCGAAGTTAAGCAGATGTTTCCCCTTTGTTGGTGGAGCCCAGAATTGGGGCCTACTGCTTTTGAATGGAATAAAATCTCTTTCTCTTCCTGAGGGGCTGGTAGCCTGGAAATCGCTTCCCCCAGAGAGGAGCGGATGCTGGATCCGTGCTCATGTTCAATGCAGAGCTCGACAGATGCGTCCAGGGAATCGTGAGTCATGGGGGCGTGGGTGTGTTGTGGGGGCAGGCAGGAGAGTGGATCTGAGGTCAAAGTCAGATCCGGCTGTGACCCCAGCGAGAGGCACAGCAGGGCACTAACGCTGACTGGCCCACTCCCTCTTCGAACTGTTTTTAAAAATGATGAATGGTTCACGAGATGTGGGTGTCGCTGGCTAGGCCAAGCATTTATTGCCTGTCGCTCATCGCCCCTTGCTCAGCGGTATTTAAGAGCCAACCTGGGTCTGGAGTCACCTGTAGGCCAGACTGCATAACGATAGCAGGTCTCCTGCCCTAAGGGACATTAGTGAACCAGATGGGCCCTGTGGTCTCCTGATCTTCTGGTGTGAATGGCATTACCATCAGTGTAGCTGGAAGAGGGACGTGGACACTTTCCCATCAAGCACTTCGTGTGTTGGCTATAATATTTGGCAGTGGCTGTTAGCATTTTATTGACTGTCTTGTTTTACAGCAGTTTTGGATGTAGCGGAGATCCACTCATCAGGAAACGTGAGACAAAAAAGGGGCGATATTGGATCAGCCACAGGGTTGCGGCTTTACCTGATGATTACAGCTTTGGACTGCGATGAAACCTGAATTTAATCAGCTCCGTGCATGGGGGAGACAGTCTAACACAATCTGTTCAGCACTGCCTTAGCGTCGGACGAGGAGCTAAATAACTTGCAGGCAAAATAAAACTCTTTTTGAAGCTCTAAAGTTTCAATTTTTTGCCCCAGCAATATTTTTGATAAGCTGTTTCCTTGAAGATTTCAGGCTTTGATTGAGCCAAGATTGGCTCGTGACATGTCTACCCATATCGTTCTTAGCAACAGAGTTGGGCGCTTATCAGCGCAGCTAATCATTCCACGTTGAAGTGATAAGGGGGCCTGAGCTGCTAGATGAGGCTCATGGGGTAGCTGTAACTCAACAGAGATGCAAATACCCAAAGGGAGCAGCCGTGCTGGATGTACTCGAACCAATATCTGAGTTGCAGGGGATCACGTGTGGAGGATTTTTTTATACATTCACAGGATGTGGGGGTGTCGCTGGCTGGGCCCAGCGTTTATTGCCCATCCCTGGTTGCCGCTTGAGATGGTGGGGGTGAGCTGCCTTCTTGAGCCGCTGCAGTCCCTGTGGTTTAGGTGCAGGCATAGTGCTGTTAGGGAGGGAGCTCCAGGGTTTTGAACCAGCGACAGTGAAAGGACGGCCGACATATTTCCAAGGCAGGGTGGTGAGTGACTTGGAAGGGAACTTCCAGGTGGTGGTGTTCCCATCTATCTGCTGCCCTTGTCCTTCTGGATGTTAGGTGCGGGAGTGGTGTGTGCTGTGGTGTAGTGCTGGGGGAGTGGTATGTGCAGTGGTGTAGAGCTGCGGGAGTGGTGTGTGCAGTGGTGTAGTGCTGCGGGAGTGGTATGTGCAGTGGTGTAGCGCTGCGGGAGTGGTGTGTGCAGTGGTGTAGTGCTGCGCGAGTGGTGTGTGCTGTGGTGTAGAGCTGCGGGAGTGGTGTGTGCAGTGGTGTGGTGTTGCGCGAGTGGTGTGTGCAGTGGTGTAGAGCTGCGGGAGTGGTGTGTGCAGTGGTGTAGAGCTGCGGGAGTGGTGTGTGCAGTGGTGTAGTGTTGCGGGAGTGGTGTGTGCAGTGTTGTAGTGCTGCAGGAGTGGTGTGTGCAGTGGTGTAGTGCTGCGCGAGTGGTGTGTGCTGTGGTGTAGAGCTGCGGGAGTGGTGTGTGCAGTGGTGTGGTGTTGCGCGAGTGGTGTGTGCAGTGGTGTAGAGCTGCGGGAGTGGTGTGTGCAGTGGTGTAGCACTGCGGGAGTGGTGTGTGCAGTGGTGTAGTGTTGCGGGAGTGGTGTGTGCGGTGGTGTAGAGCTGCGGGAGTGGTGTGTGCAGTGGTGTAGAGCTGCGGGAGTGGTATGTGCAGTGGTGTAGAGCTGCGGGAGTGGTATGTGCAGTGGTGTAGTGCTGCGGGAGTGATGTGTGCAGTGGTGTAGAGCTGCGGGAGTGATGTGTGCAGTGGTGTAGTGCTGCGGGAGTGGTGTGTGCAGTGGTGTAGCGCTGCGGGAATGGTGTGGGCAGTGGTGTAGAGCTGCGGGAGTGATGTGGGCAGTGGTGTAGAGCTGCGGGAGTGGTGTGGGCAGTGGTGTAGAGCTGCAGGAGTGGTGTGGGCAGTGGTGTAGAGCTGCAGTAATTGTGTGTGCAGTGGTGTAGTGTTGCGGGAGTGGTGTGTGCTGTGGTGTAGAGCTGCGGGAGTGGTGTGGGCAGTGGTGTAGTGCTGCGGGAGTGGTGTGTGCAGTGGTGTAGCGCTGCGGGAGTGGTGTGTGCAGTGGTGTAGTGCTGCGGGAGTGGTGTGTGCAGTGGTGTAGCACTGCGGGAGTGGTGTGGGCAGTGGTGTAGTGTTGCGGGAGTGGTGTGGGCAGTGGTGTAGCGCTGCGGGAGTGGTGTGTGCAGTGGTGTAGAGCTGCGGGAGTGATGTGTGCAGTGGTGTAGTGTTGCGGGAGTGGTGTGGGCAGTGGTGTAGAGCTGCGGGAGTGGTGTGTGCAGTGGTGTAGAGCTGCGGGAGTGGTGTGGGCAGTGGTGTAGTGTTGCGGGAGTGGTGTGTGCAGTGGTGTAGTGTTGCGGGAGTGGTGTGGGCAGTGGTGTAGAGCTGCGGGAGTGGTGTGGGCAGTGGTGTAGCGCTGCGGGAGTGGTGTGTGCAGTGGTGTAGCGCTGCGGGAGTGGTGTGGGCAGTGGTGTAGTGTTGCGGGAGTGGTGTGGGCAGTGGTGTAGAGCTGCGGGAGTGGTGTGTGCAGTGGTGTAGAGCTGCGGGAGTGGTGTGTGCAGTGGTGTAGTGTTGCGGGAGTGGTGTGGGCAGTGGTGTAGAGCTGCGGGAGTGGTGTGTGCAGTGGTGTAGAGCTGTGGGAGTGGTGTGTGCAGTGGTGTAGTGCTGCGGGAGTGGTGTGTGCTGTGGTGTAGAGCTGCGGGAGTGGTGTGTGCAGTGGTGTAGTGTTGCGGGAGTGGTGTGTGCAGTGGTGTAGTGCTGCGGGAGTGGTGTGTGCAGTGGTGTAGAGCTGCGGGAGTGGTGTGTGCAGTGGTGTAGTGTTGCGGGAGTGGTGTGGGCAGTGGTGTAGAGCTGCGGGAGTGGTGTGGGCAGTGGTGTAGAGCTGCGGGAGTGGTGTGGGCAGTGGTGTAGTGCTGCGGGAGTGGTGTGTGCAGTGGTGTAGTGCTGCGGGAGTGGTGTGTGCTGTGGTGTAGAGCTGCGGGAGTGGTGTGTGCAGTGGTGTAGTGTTGCGGGAGTGGTGTGTGCGGTGGTGTAGAGCTGCGGGAGTGGTGTGTGCAGTGGTGTAGTGCTGCGCGAGTGGTGTGTGCTGTGGTGTAGAGCTGCGGGATTGGTGTGTGCTGTGGTGTAGTGCTGCGGGAGTGGTGTGTGCAGTGGTGTAGAGCTGCGGGAGTGGTGTGTGCAGTGGTGTAGAGCTGCGGGAGTGGTGTGTGCAGTGGTGTAGAGCTGCGGGAGTGGTGTGTGCAGTGGTGTAGAGCTGCGGGAGTGGTGTGTGCAGTGGTGTAGCGCTGCGGGAGTGGTGTGGGCAGTGGTGTAGAGCTGCGGGAGTGGTGTGTGCAGTGGTGTAGTGTTGCGGGAGTGGTGTGTGCAGTGGTGTAGAACTGCGGGAGTGGTGTGTGCAGTGGTGTAGTGTTGCGGGAGTGGTGTGTGCTGTGGTGTAGAACTGCGGGAGTGGTGTGTGCAGTGGTGTAGTGTTGCGGGAGTGGTGTGTGCAGTGGTGTAGTGTTGCGGGAGTGGTGTGTGCAGTGGTGTAGAACTGCGGGAGTGGTGTGTGCAGTGGTGTAGTGTTGCGGGAGTGGTGTGGGCAGTGGTGTAGTGTTGCGGGAGTGGTGTGTGCAGTGGTGTAGCACTGCGGGAGTGATGTGTGCAGTGGTGTAGTGCTGCGGGAGTGGTGTGTGCAGTGGTGTAGTGCTGCGGGAGTGATGTGTGCAGTGGTGTAGTGCTGCGGGAGTGGTGTGTGCAGTGGTGTAGCACTGCAGGAGTGGTGTGTGCAGTGGTGTAGCACTGCGGGAGTGGTGTGTGCTGTGGTGTAGTGTTGCGGGAGTGGTGTGTACAGTGGTGTAGTGATGCGGGAGTGGTGTGGGCAGTGGTGTAGTGCTGCGGGAGTGGTGTGTACAGTGGTGTAGTGATGCGGGAGTGGTGTGTGCAGTGGTGTAGCACTGCGGGAGTGGTGTGTGCAGTGGTATAGAGATGAGCGAGTGGTGTGTGCAGTGGTGTAGCACTGCGGGAGTGGTGTGTGCAGTGGTGTAGAGCTGCGGGAGTGGTGTGTGCAGTGGTGTAGCACTGCGGGAGTGGTGTGTGCAGTGGTGTAGTGCTGCGGGAGTGGTGTGTGCTGTGGTGTAGTGCTGCGGGAGTGGTGTGTGCAGTGGTGTAGCACTGCGGGAGTGGTGTGTGCAGTGGTGTAGCACTGCGGGAGTGGTGTGTGCAGTGGTGTAGTGTTGCGGGAGTGGTGTGTGCTGCGGTGTAGTGATGCGGGAGTGGTGTGTGCAGTGGTGTAGCACTGCGGGAGTGGTGTGTGCAGTGGTGTAGAGATGAGCGAGTGGTGTGTGCAGTGGTGTAGCACTGCGGGAGTGGTGTGTGCAGTGGTGTAGCACTGCGGGAGTGGTGTGTGCAGTAGTGTAGCACTGTGGGAGTGGTGTGTGCTGTGGTGTAGTGCTGCGGGAGTGGTGTGTGCAGTGGTGTAGCACTGCGGGAGTGGTGTGTGCAGTGGTGTAGCACTGCGGGAGTGGTGTGTGCAGTGGTGTAGTGTTGCGGGAGTGGTGTGTGCAGTGGTGTATCACTGCGGGAGTGGTGTGTACAGTGGCGTAGAGCTGGTTGTTGGCAGCTGTGTAGTGCTGGGTTTGGAAGGTACTGTCAATGTATCTTTGGTGAGTTGCTGCAGTGCATCTTGTAGATGGTACACACGCTGCTGCTACTGTGCGTCGGTGGTGGAGGGAGTGAATGTTTGTGGATGGGGGGCTGATCAAGCGGGGCTGCTTTGTCCTGGATGGTGTCCAGCTTCTTGAGTGTTGTGGGAGCTGCACTCATCCAGGCAAGTGGGGAGTATCCCATCACACTCCTGACTTGTGCCTTGTAGATGGTGGACAGGCTTTGGGGGAGTCAGGAGGTGAGTTACTCTCTGCAGGATTCCCAGCCTCTGACCTGCTCTTGTAGCCACAGTATTTATATGGCTGGTACAGTTCACTTTCTGGTCAATGGTAACCCCCAGGATGTTGAAAGTGGGGGGACTCAGTGATGGTAATGCCATTATTGGTTGCTTGTGACCCAGGTCAAACTGCCATAGAATCTCACAATATCGTCCAACAATATTCTGTCGATTCATTGGAAAGTCAACCTTGCTACCTTATGTTTTGCTGTTTGCTCTTTACTCAGTGCATTGGAGATGACTCAGACACAAGTCAGTCAGTTTTTCTGGCTGGATACACACGATTCCTGATTGCAATTAAAAAAATTTACTGAACTGGTATTTTTGTTACAAAGACAGTTATATGATAAAGAAAACCTTCTTAGATGGGCGGCCGGAACATCTTTCCTCTAGAGGAGAGTCTAAGACTAGGGACATGGTTTAAAAATGAGAAGTCTCACTTTTAAGATAGAGATGAGGAGAAACATTTCTCCATCCAACGATGGCATGTGGAAATCTCTCCCCCAGAACGTGTCGGGGGTGGGGGTTAGTGGCGGGGAGGTGGCGGTGTAAGGGGAAGTGGGGGGGGCGGGTGTGGATGTGGGAGCTGGCGGCACAGCCAGGTCACCCATGAACTTATTGAACGGTGGAGAAGACTCAAGGAGCCAAGTGTCCTCCTCCTGCCCTTATGATTCTGTAATGTACAGGTGGGCATTCAATGTGTTCTGGAGTATTGTGTTGAAAGATCACTTGTACACTCAAAAATAAACATTCAGAAGGTAAAAGACAAATAGGTTAGTTATGAATCCTGGTTAACATGATGGGGCAACCGCTGTCGATTGGGTACTGTCATGTGTGATTTGGGGGCTCCAAAACTCCTCCTCTATCCTGGGAACTCCCTATAGTTCCAAATCAGGACGGTGAGTGGCTTGGAGGGGAACTTCCAGGTGCTGGTGTTCCCCATGTGGCTGCTGCCCTTGTCCTTCTAGATGGGAGGGGTCGTGGGTTTGGAAGGTGCTGTCGAAGAGGCCTTGGTGAGTTGCTGCAGTGCATCTTGTAGATGGTACACACGCTGCTGCTACTGTGCGTCGGTGGTGGAGGGAGTGAATGTTTGTGGATGGGGTGCAGATCAAGCGGGGCTGCTTTGTCCTGGACGATGTCGAGCTTCTTGAGTGTTGTGGGAGCTGCACTCATCCAGGCAAGTGGGGAGTATCCCATCACACTCCTGACTTGTGCCTTGTAGATGGTGGACAGACTTTGGGGGGAGTCAGGAGGTGAGTTACTCTCCGCAGGATTCCCAGCCTCTGACCTGCCCTTGTAGCCACAGTATTTATATGGCTGGTCCCCAGTTCAGTTTCTGGTCAATGGTAACCCCCAGGATGTTGATAGTGGGGGGATTCAGTGATGGTAATGCCCATTGAATGCCAAAGGGGGTGCTGGTTAGATTCTCCCTTATTGGAGATGGTCATTGCCTGGCACTTGTGTGGTGTGAATGTTACTCGCCACTTCTCAGCCCCGAGCCTGAAGATTATCCTAGTCTTACTGCATGTGGACCAGGTAGATGAGAAGCCACAACTGGTGCTATAATGCCTCATGATTCTTTGCCTGTATAAGACATGCATACCTGTCCAGAATCTTCTCTTCTCTGTTGGTTATTTCGGCCAACATGTCCGTAGCAGGAGGCAGTTTTGCTAAACCTTTTATGAGTAAAGAGGAAACAGGAAGTCAATGCACATCTCTGTACACAATGGCCCGGATACACCACAGTAAAACCCGTAAAGGTTAGTGCTCTCTCAGTGCGCAGGAATTAGCATAATTGGTATACCTTCCTAATTGGGCAGCCTTGCAATATTGTTGACATCGTATCTGCCGCCCATGATACTTTAACAAAAGTATGGCGAACGTTTTTTAATAGACGACAGGCGCGTTTTGACTTCTGGGCCTCTCTTTCCAATGTCTATTCGCAGCGCCACTCTAAGCCTTGGCCGTCATTCCTATACAGGGAGTGTAGGGTGGGGGGGGGGGGGGTGGGGGGGGGGGTCGGGGGGCTTCAGAAGGAACCTCCTCGAGCTTTCCAAATGAGCCTCCATCTTTGATGAGACGTCAAGCTGAATATACATCTTGGGTGGTGATACTGGAGAGCTGTGAAGCAGAGTCGTACGGACTCCAAAAGCGTGAGCTCTGTTTCTCTCTCCACAGAGGCTGAGTTTTTCCAGCACTATTACGGATTTTCAGCATCAGCAAGTATTTTTGCTTTCATGATATTTTTGAGGTGACCCGCTCTGTTATAGAGGATGGCATTTTTGCTATCGTTCGAACAGGAGGCCTTATTATCAAACGCCTGATCACCGATCTTTGCTCTACAATAATACATGCAGTTTCCGGTACATGCAAGAACGCCACATTGCAAGGCTGAGCGCCAACATTAGGTTGTGCGCCAGAATCATTCTTAGCCCGCTGAGCTTTTCATCATGCACACATGAGGACACCTTGCAAGAATGCCAATACACAGCGCCCTAGCACTTTGCGGGCAGCAATAACGTCGTGCTCGTTTCTCCTTCACAAAATAAGTGACAGCCATTCGCTGGTTCATTCCTCAAGGCAATGTTTTGTCCCAACAGGGTCAAGCCACCCGGTTTAAATTTCAATCAATGCTTGGCAGTTAACCGTCAGTCACTACCATTTGTTGCACCCTCCGTGGCAAAGTCACTTGCCAGCCAATCAGCATTCCCTTCACATGCAGTATAAATTGTTGTTCTCCCCTCACACTGGCACTCTTGCGGGGTGTCCCCGTGACTGCAAGACAAAAATCTTCGACATGTCTCTTTTTTTTGTGAGTGAAACTCAAGCGGTGCACTGTCAAAGGGCTCCTTGTTTCTTTTCTATTTTGTTTAACCAGCCGACTCTCTTTATCTGAGGTCAATGCGCAACGTTCTCAAACCTTTGAAAACTCGGGTTGCCCAACGAGACTGCATTTCGGATATAGGCATTATCGCCACCAGTGGGTCGATGAGTCCAATAATGGCTAAAGTTGGTTGCTCCAGTTGAGGCGGGAAGACGTGCCTGTAGAGGGAAACATGGGAGGCGCGCACTTCAGTGACAGCTTCTTCCAGGAACGGATAAGCCACAGAGTACCCTGTCGCAAATAGAATGCTATCGATGTCCTCCACGCTTCCATCGACGAAAACAGCAGAGGTCTCTGTAAAATGCTTCACGTTTGGCTTCACCTGGATGGATCCTGAGATAATGCGACTTGGTAACTCATCGCTCACCATTGGTTGTCGTACGAGAGCCCTGCAACAGAGATTAAAACAAGTAGTGCCATGCATCGATGTCCTTTTTATTCGTTCTACCACGGTACCTAACCCTTTTGCGTCTTCCAAGAAAACTAAATTAACAAAAACTAGGGACAATGTAAACATCAGCCCTTTAAAGAGCAAAGACACCATTTGAAGCAGTAACGTTGACCAGTACAGTGTTTGTGAGGGGAGAACGACAATTTATACGGCATGTGAAGGGAATGCTGATTGGCTGGCAAGTGACTTTGCCATGGAGGGTGCAACAAGTGGTAATGACTGACAGTTAACTGCCAAGCATTGAATGAAATTTAAACCGGGCGGCTTGACCCTGTTGGGACAAAACATTGCCTTGAGGAATGAACCAGCGAATGGCTGTCACTTATTTTGTTAAGGAGAAACGAGCACAATGTTATTGCTGCCTGCAAAGTGCTAGGGCGCTGTGTATTGGCATTCTTGCAAGGTGTCCTCATGTGTGCATAATGTTGCCCATCCCTAACTGCAGTTGACCAGAGTGGCTTTCTCAGCCATGTCAGAGGGCAGTTCAGAGCCTTTGCTGTGCGGGTCGGAAGTCACATGTAGGCTGGACCGGGTTTGGATGGCAGGTTCAAAGGACAGGCTAGGCAGGTGCTTTTTACAGCACTCAATGGGGGCACGACTTCTCCTGAGTGGCAACCAACTGTCTTTACATTTGGACTTCCAGGAGAGGGTCCCAACCTCCCATGCATGACACCCTTGGGAGGAGAAGTTATAGAACGGTAGAACACAACAGCACAGAAAACAGGCCATTCGGCCCTTCTAGTCTGTGCCAAAATATTATTCCGCTAGTCCCATTGACCTGCACCCAGTCCATAACCCTCCAGCTCTCTCCCATCCATGTATCTATCCAATTGATTCTTACAACTTAAGAGCGAGCCTGCATTTACCACGTCAGATGGCAGCTCGTTCCACACTCTCACCACTCTCTGAGTGAAGAAGTTCCCCCTAATGTTCCCCCTAAACCTTTCCCCTTTCACCCTAAAGCCATGTCCTCTCGCGTTTATCTCTCCTAATCTAAGTGGAAAGAGCCTACTCCGCATTTACTCTGTCTATACCCCTCATAATTTTGTAACCTTCTATCAAATCTCCCCTTATCCTTCTACCCTCCAAGGAATAAAGTCCTAACCTGTTTAATCTTTCCCCGTAACTCAGCTCCTGAAGACCCGGCAACATCCTAGTAAATCTTCTCCGCACTCTCTCTCAATCTTACTGATATCCTTCCTGTAGTTAGGCGACCAGAACTGCACACAGTTATGGACCGTGGTCACAGTTGCTGTTGGTAAGTTTCAACTGCCAATATTATTAATTGAGTTGAAATTCTACCAGTTACCCTGGTGGGGTTTGTTAACGCCCTCTTTCCCCCGAGCATTAGCCTTGGATTACAAACCTAGTGACTTTGCCATTAAGCCACCAGCTCCCCCTAATCCTTTTACAGTAGGCCCTTTGGCCCTATGAGTCAACTCCACCATTGAACCAGATCACGGCTGACCTTCTACTTCAATGCCCATTTGCTCACAGCTTTAGTCACAGAGTCATAGAGTTCTACAGCACAGGAACAGGCCCTTCCACTCATCACGCCCTTGCCAGCCATCAAACACCTTTATATTCTAATCCTATCTTCCAGCACTTGGCCTGTAGACCTTCTATACTATGGTGTTTCAAGTGCTCACCTAAATACTTCTTAAATTTTGTGAGAGTCCCTGCCTCTACCATCCCCTCAGGCAGCGTTTTCCAGAGGGAACGTTTGAGGACTCTGGGTCTATACTCGATGGAGTTTAGAAGGATGAGGGGGGATCTGATTGAAACTTACAGAATACTGAAAGGCCTGGATAGAGTGGACGTGGGGGAGATGTTTCCATGAGTAGGAGAGACTAGGACCCGAGGGCACAGCCTCAGAGTAAAGGGAAGACCTTTTAGAACAGAGATGAGGAGAAACTTCTTTAGCCAGAGAGTGGTGAATCTATGGAATTCATTGGCACAGAAGGCTGTGGAGGCCAGGTCATTGAGTGTATTTAAGACCGAGACAGATAGGTTCTTGATTGGTGAGGGGGTCAAAGGTTACGGGGAGAAGGCGGGAGAATGGGGTTGAGAAACTTATCAGCCATGATTGAATGGCGGAGCAGACTCGATGGGCCGATTGGCCTAATTTCTGCTCCTATGTCTTATGGTCTTATTCCAACCACCGTCGGGGTGAAAATAGTTTTTCCTAAAATCCCCTCTAAACCTCCTGTCCCTCACCTTAGATCTATGCCCCCTGTTATTGACACTTCTACTAAGGGGTAACGTTTCTTCCTACTTATGTCCCCATAATTTTGTGTACCTCTATCAGGACCCCCTCCCCCAACGCCCCCCCCCCCCCCCCACTCCCAGCCTTCCCTTAGTGTCTCTGATGTCTAACAAACTATCAATGTCTGCTTTGAACATACTCGATGATTGAGTCTCCACAGTCCTCTGGGTTGAAACTTCCGAACAATATCTACCCGCTGTGTGAATAAGTTTCTCCTTACGTCAGCCCTGTGTTGCCTACCCCTTATTCTCAGACTATGCTCCCTGGTTCTCGTTCCCACCAGCCAGGGGGTACATCCAACCAGTGCCTACCCTGTTGAGCCCTGCAAGAATGTTGCGTGTATGGTTGAGATCACCCCTCAGTCTTCTGTACTGCAGAGAGTGAGGCTCAGATTTCTCAACCTCTTCTCATGGGACAATCCTGCCCACCCAAGAATCAGTCAGGCGACCGTTTGCTGCACTCCCCCTGTGGTATTGATATATTTCTTTGTGTAAAGAGATGCAAGCTGTACAGGATACTCTAGGTAATGGTCTCATCAAAGCTCCACAGAGTGACAGAAGACCTCTTTACTTCTGTACTCAACTCCTCCTGCAATGGAGGCTATCATATGTCTACCCAATTGCCTCTGCACCTGTGCGTTAGCTTTCAGTGACTCATAACCAACAGCACCCAGATCCCTTTGGAATTCCACGCTACTCTATCTCCCACTTTTTGAAGGAACACTCTACATTCCTGTTTTTCTGACCAAAGGAGGTAACTTCACATTTTTGTACACATTGTAAACCACCTGCCATTTTCTTGCCCAGTCATTTAGCCCGTCTTAATCCCCTTGAAGAGTCTTTACACCCTCCTCAAAAATCACACTCCCACCTAGCTTGCATAATAAACCAACTTGCAAAGATCCATTGGGTTGTAGAGAACTTGAGTACTGCCAAAGAAATAGACACCTGCTATCGAAACGTTTCAGTCTTGGATCATTTGCAAAAATTTCAAATGTGAAAAGAACAACAATTTATACTTCATGATAAAAAAAAATGGCTGACTGTTGGCATGTGCAATCTGATTGGTAGAAGTGCTGCCAGGAAGCATGGCTCAACTAAACAAAATAGGTGACAGCCATTCTCTGGTTCATTCCACACGGCAACATTGTGACCAACCAGAGACAACCTGCTCGTTTGGATTTGCCACAGAGCTTGGCAGTTAACTGTCAGATGGTGCATTCTCCCATGGCCATGGCTCTACCACTCAGATTCCACTGGACAACCAGTCAGCACTCTCTTCTCATGAAGTATAAATTGTTGCTCCCTTTACGTTTGCTATTCTTGCGAATTGTCCTGATGAGTGCTGAATGGAAAGCTTCAACAACGTATATTTGGAAATATTATAATTGATCCCCAAATCCAAGTCATTGATCCCGATTATGAATAGCTGGGGCCCGTGCACCGATTCTGGCATTAAAACAAAACAGTTCCTCACTCTGCGCTTAAAACGTTCCCTTTAACTTCATAATTGGGTCCATCTCTCATTTAAGTTTCTTCCCTGGAGGAAATAGACACCCTGTCCATCCCCCGAGATTGCACAGACCATTGAACATAGCTCAGCAATCTCTCCGGCAGCCTACAGTCGTCCGCTATAATGGCAGATCACCAAAAACCCCTTCATCTGAATGCCGCGTGGGTCTTACATACCGGTGGTTAGCCTGAAGTCCATAGTTTGCGTGATTGAACCGGTTGTTCAAGGTTCTTTCGTAGTAGGAGCTGACAAGGGAAGCGGGGAAAATACTTCCCATTAAACACGCGTAACGATTGTGCAGCATCATGTCCACAGGATACCCTTCAGTGGCGAGGCGGCTGAACACCCAGATGCCACTTCTTGTACTGAGAAAAACCTACAGGATGATCGGACAGTGTAAGGACAATGTTAGATCAGCTTGGCGCATTGATCCAAACCATACAAGTGTGAAAAGCATGGTTAAACGCCGACTTTGATACACCAAAAAAACACACTTTGAAGGATATTAAACCTCTAAATAATCACTTGCAGAGAAGCCCACGACTTAACTAAGCCAAGTTTCGAGCCGATGGGAAGTCATATTGGGGGACGCAGTGGCATAGTACTAATGCCACTGACTGGCATTTCAGAAGACCCAGGGTAATACTCTGGGCACCTGGCTTCGAATCCCACCCATGGCAGATTGGGAAGCCTACTGACAACCATTGCCCGTTGTCATAAAAACACATCTGGCACACTAATGCCCCTTAGGGAAGGGAATCTACTGTTCTTAACCCTGGTCTGGCCGGCATGTGACTCCATGCCCACAGCAATGTGGCTGCCTCTTAAATGCCATCTGAACAAGACGTTTAGAAGATGGGGGAGGGAGAGTTCTTGAGCGAGGGGCTAAGGTCACAGGATAAAATATTGAGGACTGAGATGGGCGGTGAATGCTGGCCTCGCCAACAACACCCACATCCCACGAACGAATTAAAAAAGCATATGTGTGAATCATGATGTGCACATAGGATCGCAATGAATGAGAGAAGCAGATGGCCATTCGTCCCTTCGAGCTTCTACCTCCATTCAATTAGATCATGATTGATCACTCACTACCTGCCATAATATGCATATACCAATCGAACCCTGACTTGAATGCTCTCGTTGATTAAGCACCCACGTCTCTCTAGAGTGGAGAATTCCAAAGGCTCATCGTCCTGTCCAGTGTAGAGAAACCTCCTCATCTCAGTCCTCAACTAGTTACCCTGCGCCCGTAACCCGCAAGACTCTCCAGGGGTAAACCATCCTTCAACCCCATCCCTCCGCTCTTAAGCCCCTGAAAACCTTTTACTCGTTTTGCTGAGATTATCCCTCGCCCTTTTACCGTTCAGTCATTCGGGAGCTAAGTTCTTCCGATTCTACGGATAGGGATAAACTGAGTTCAAAAAGAAGATCTAGCAGATGGAGTATAATGTGGGACGCTGGGAAACTGTTCACTTTAGCAGGAAGGGTTAAAGAAAGGCTGAGGATTAATTAAGCAGATAATGACTGCAGAATTCCAAGGTGGAGAGGGATTGTACATTTCACTCACCCACCAGCCTGCATTTATTAGCCGTCCCTAACTGCCCTAGTTCAGAGGGCATTGGAGAGTCAACCCCATCGTTCTGGGTCTGGACGCATATATAGGGTAGACCAGTTAAGGACAGCAGATTTCCCTAAAGGGTATTTGTGAACCAAATGGGCTTATTACATCAGGTTTTTAACTCCAGATTTTTATTGAACTCAAATTTCACTGTCTACCATGGTGGGATTTGATGCCAAGTCCCCAGCCATTATATTGTGTTTCATAGATTAACACCCCAGTGACAATACCACCATACCACCAGCTTCCCTTAGACACAGAACATTAGTATGCAGGTACAGAACGCAATGCAGAAGACTAATGGAATATTATCCTTTACTACGGGAGGGACTGAACATAAAAGTAACGATGTTATGCATCAGTTATACATGGTATTGGCGAGAGGGCACCTCGAAGACAGTGTGCAGGTTTTGTCTCCTTATTTAAGGAAGGATGTAAATGCATTGGAGGCTGTTCAGGGGAGGCTTACTCGATTGATATCTGGAACGAGCGGCTTGTCTTAAGAGGAAAGGTTGGACAGACTGGGCTTGTTTCCACTGGAGTTTAGAAGAGTGAGGGGTGACTTGATTGAAGTATACAAGATCCTGAACGGCCTTGACAAGGTGGATGTGGAAAGGGTGTTTCCTCTTGTGGGTGACTCCAGGACTAGCGGGGGCACTGTTTTAAAATTAAGAGTCGCCCTTTTAGGACAGAGATGAGGAGAAATTTTCTCTCAGAGGGCTGTGAGACTTTGGAACTCTCTGCCTCAGAAGGCGGTGGAGGCGCAGTGACTGCTTATTTTTAAGGCAGAGGCAGATACATTCTTGTTAGGCAAGGGAATCAAAGGATATCAGGGTTAGACGGGAAACTGGAAATCGGAGCGCAAGATCAGCCATGATCTTACTGAATGAGGGAGCAGGCTCGAGGGGCCGAGTGGACTACTTTTACTCCTATTCCGTATGTTGGCAGCATGGGACAATCCTTTAACTCCAAAAATCAGTGCAATCAAATTTTTAACTGCCCTGACTCGAAAAGCGTTAGCTCCTTTCTTATGTTAGGAAACTGAAGCAGCACACAGCACACTGGGTGTGATCTAACAGTTATAGCAAGGCACTTTCACTCTGCAATCCAACCGTTTTCTCACTGAGTCCAACATGACCTCGGCTTCCCTAAATGCTTCTGCAGAATGCTGTCTTGAGGAAGTCACCAACTGACTTGTTCAAAACGGGGTCATAGTAGGGGCAGTGAGCTGGGTCATAAAGGCACCCCTTGGCTCTGGACTGATACTGCACAAAACTGTTTCAATGTTCGCAGAAATGGAAACTGCACCTAGTCTTGTAGGTTAAGCCTATTCCAGGCACTTGGCACCTGAGATTATTCTGAAAGTGCAACCGCATCCCTCTGAATATCAAAATATTCCGGCCTCTCAAGCATTAAAACAAAACCGTTGTCCTCACTGAAATAGAAAGCTTCACGTTCCTTGCAATATGTCCCATCTCGCATCTCCCTGCTCATTCCGTTAACACACTGGCGCTTCTGTTCTCCTAGTTTACTTTATCCGTTTCAGTTGAATTGTAACTTAGATGTGTTACACCCAGTCCTCTCAAATCACTAAGGCAGCTCGCCAATAGCTGAGGGGCAGGTTCTAGTTGGGCTGCAACCATACACGTCTCTACAGTGCAGGAGGAGGTCATTCAGCCCATGGCGTCCGCATCGGTCTACAAAGATCTGGCTACGTTTGCCCCTTTTTCCAGCGCTTGGCCCATAGGCTGGGAGGCTACGGCAACACAATTGAATATCTAAATACTTCTTAAATGTCATGAGAGTTTCTGACTCAATCGGTCTTTCAGGGAGTGAGTTCCGGACCCCCACCAGCCTCTGGGTGTAAATAATTCTCCTCAATTCCCCTCTTAGACTTCTACTCTGCCAACTTCCAGCCCGCTCCACGCCCGCCACAAGAAACGTTCATTGATTTATGCGGATTAACTAACCCATGGGGAGGGGAGGCGGTGGAACAGTGGTGTTGCCGCTGGAAGGTTAGTCCAGCGACCAAGGGTAATGGTCTGGGGACCAGGTCTCCAGCCGCACCAGAGCAGATGGTGAAAGTAGGATTCAACTGAAGTCATGACCGGGAAGTCATTGATGATGGTTGTAAACGCCCAGTCTGGTTCACCAATCTCCTTGTGGGAAGGAAGATCCCCCCATCCTTGTCTGGTCTACATGTGACTCCTGACCCACAGCAATGTGGTTGACCCTTCACTGCTCTGGGAACAGCACAGTTAGGAGGAGCAATAGCCTAGCCAGCGATTGGCACACCCCATTAACGAATAGAAAGCGAAAAAATCAAGACCCTGCCACCCCCCCACCCCCTCCGCAACTGTCTACCACCACCCCCTCCCAAATTTTGTTTGGCCTGCAAGTAGTTGAATGAAAATCTGAATTCAGTACATCGACTGGTCCATCCTTTTCTGCATTGCTGGTTAAAAACTCCAAACTGTTAAGGCATTTGTCAAAAAAAAACACGAGATTTCTCTCTGACGAATTCAAGTGGACTCTTCCCAATCAGATTATTATTGTCTAAGTTCCCTGTTACCACAACCCTAATCATCGCAGTCTGGCATTTCCTCCACTGCCGGCGTCAGGCCTCGCTGCCCTGTAACTCTTAGTTTTCTCTCTCACCCCTTTCATGAACAAGTTTGCTGCCCTCAGATCCACAGGGATTTGGAACCCAGGGAATTCTGAGAGGTCCAACATCACTCTGACAGCCCTGCTTTAAAACCCTAGGCCTCTGTCCATCTTTGCCAGGGGCTTTGGTTAGTTCTATCACCACCGCTTGTCTTGTGCCAATTCTGCAACTTAAGACACCTTTCTCCAGTTGGCTCCCCAACTTGGCTCTCCACCAGTTGCAGAATATAAGTTGCGGCTTCTTAACTTGGAGACGGGTAAACAATAACGACCTCGATTTATTTATTGCTATTTTGTTTTTGACTATTCATTCATTGGATGTGAACATCACTGGGTAGGTGAGCATTTGTTGCACATTGCAGAGGGATTTTTAAGAGTCAACCGCATTGCTGTGGGACTGGAGTCACATGTAGGCCAGACCGGGTAAGAAGGGCAGATTTCCCTCCTTAAGGGGCATTGGTGAACCGGATGGTTTTGTATTTTTTTAAACAATGATTTCCTAGTCATCATCGGACAAGATTTTGCGTTAAATTCAAATCTGCGCTGTTCGGATTCGAACCCGGGTCGCCTGAGCTTTAACCCTGGAACAGGAAGATAGAAGCAAAAAGTTGCTGATGCTGGAACTTTGAAACCTAAGCCGCAAATGCTGGACAAAACTCAGCAGGCCTTGTAGCTCCCGCGGTGGTAGAGACACAAAGTGAACGCCTCGAGTCCGAATGACACTTAATTCAGCTCAGTAAAAGTAACACCACGGCACCACTTCCCCAGCTCCGCTGCTTCCTTCCAGTACCGGTTAGAAGTGGCACTGTCTCTACTACTCCGGGAACCGTGATCGCTTACGCTCATCTCTCACTATCTCACAGAACTATGAAAGCTTTAACGATCGGCTCCTTATCTCTTGCAAGCTGACTCTCATTCTGTTACTCTGAAACATGCCAGTTGGTTTCTGTGCCTTTACCGATTTATGTGTAAGCATGCCATTGGGATCTCGGATCGCTTGGTGTCCCTGCACATCTTATTTTTCCTGCCATCTATGCTTTTTTTTTTGCTTCCTCTCTTACTCAGTTGTCGTTCAGGGATCTCGAGCACCGGCTGCCCTCCATTTCCCACCTCCACCCCCTCCGGAATGTGCCTACATCACTCCCCAACCATCCCCTCTCCTTTTTTTTAACAGTAGAATTTTGCTCCATTTCCCTTTGACCTGCTGCTCTCTGACCCCAGTTGACGCTGGGCCTGATCTCCCTCCAATTCACCCAAACGAGCCCTCCTCCACAGTCAATTGTTGACACGCTGTAACAGGAACAAAAGTCGGGCTTGCAGGTTGAGTCGGGAGTTAGGAAGACAAATGCAATGTTGGCATTTATTTCGAGAGGACCAGAATATAAAAGCAGGGATGTGCTGCTGAGGCTTTATAAGGCTCTGGTCAGACCACATTTAGAATATTGTGAGCAATTTTGGGCCCCGTATCTCAGGAAGGATGTGCTGGCCCTGGAGAGGGTCCAGAGGAGGTTCACGAGAACGATCCCAGGAATGAAAGGCTTAACATATGAGGAACGTTTGAGGACTCTGTGTCTATACTCGATGGAGTTTAGAAGGATGAGGGGGGATCTGATTGAAACTTACAGAATACTGAAAGGCCTGGATAGAGTGGACGTGGGGAAGATGTTTCCATTAGTAGGAGAGACTAGGACCCGAGGGCACAGCCTCAGAGTAAAGGGAAGAGCTTTTAGAACAGAGATGAGGAGAAACTTCTTTAGCCAGAGAGTGGTGAATCTATGGAATTCATTGCCACAGAAGGCTGTGGAGGCCAGGTCATTGAGTGTATTTAAGACCGAGATAGATAGGTTCTTGATTGGTGAGGGGGTCAAAGGTTATGGGGAGAAGGCGGGAGAATGGGGTTGAGAAACTTATCAGCCATGACTGAATGGGGGAGCAGACTCGATGGGACGAATGGCCTAATTTCTGCTCCCATGTCTTATGGTCTCATGGTCATGGAGCCCTGGGCCAAAATCACTCTGGAATCGGCCATTGTGCCTCTGGCCACTTTCCCGACACTGACCAATCCAACTGGTCAACCCCTGCGGTAAAACATCAGCAAAGCCTGGCACCACAGTCTTCAGCTTACCAGTCTGCCAGGGGGCAGAAGTCCGGCCACCTTTCAGGGTGGCATCCGCTTGGGTTTTCCACTGCGTTGACCTGAGTTGGAAGTGGATGCCTCTGACCAGTCCCCACCCGATCCCTACCACGTAAAAGTTAGCTGAAAGCTATTGCCATAGGCAGCCCGAGGTAGAGGGAATGGTCTCTGACCTCAGCAGAACTGAGTCGCAAAATAGCGTCCCGAGTTTGGTGCCCCCTCGTGGGAGTGAGACGGTGGGGGCGGTGGTAATGTCACCAGAGTAGGAACCAAGAGGGGGGCCCCCGGCCTTACGCTCTCAGGAGGGTGGAACCTGCCTTCAACTCCCATCTCATTCAATGAAATAACCTGGAGTAGAAAACTAGTCTCAGTGGAGGTGAACCCGAAATAACCGTCAAATGTCATCTGGTTCGTCAATCACGCTTTTTTAGTGGGGGAGGTGGCGGTAGAATGAAAGCTGCCCTCCTCACCTGGCCTGGCCCTACGGGTGACTCCAGACCCACAGCAACGTTGTCAATCCCTAACCTGGACTCTTAAAGGGCCTCCTCAGCCAATCGGGTTCACGAATGCGGGTGAGGTTGACCCCCTAACCTGCCCTCTGAAATGGCCTCGTCACTCAACTGATGGGCAATAATGGGTCGAGAACAAGTTGGGCCTTTGTTCAGCCAGGCGCCTCCCATGACAGAATGTCCCTGCCGAGATCAAGCCTTCCTCCAACTGACTGTGTGACGCTGCACTGGCATGGAGTTTATGGATCACGTACACTTTCAATACTTAGAGGAGTGGAGTAGAAATTTAGCAGTGGTAGTTGCAAAGTTGGGCAACATTACTCTGACTGCCTGTGTAGTTCCCACCCCGATTTTAAGCCTACGCTAATGGAACTGAGTGTCAAGAGGGGTAGAGAGTTCATGTGGCAGCAGCTCGCACCCTCCAATCCAATCTCCTCCCCAGATCCCCATGACACTCCACAAAGCATAGCCTCGTTGTAGGCCCTGTTACTGACCTGTTTCGCTGTGCGGCTGATATCCACAGCGAGGTCGCCTCCAGTGTTCCCGACTCCGATCACCACCACTCGCTTGCCTTCGAAGAGTTGGGGGTCTCTGTAGCTTTTACTGTGGGAGTACTGCCCTTTGAACTTCTCGATGCCTGGACATGGACACATTCAATGACATGGTGGTGAGTCGTTGCAAATTCTGCACAGAAGGAATGGGGCACTAGCGATGGTGGGAGTGAAACACAACCGAATTTGTTGACAGCATCAGGTAGCCAAGCTACATTGGTGCGGAGAGCGGCAGTGATGGGGGCTGCTAACCACTCATCAAAACTGTGAGGTGTGAACGTTAATAAAGGTTAAACCAAGTAAAGCGCTGGTGATGTGGGGGGTAGAAACGATGTAATGGTGGAGGGCAGATTTTTAATTGTAATTATTTCACGGGATGTGGGGTGTCGCTGGCTGGGACAAGCATTTGTTGCCCATCCCTAGTTGCCCCTTGAGAAGGTGGTGGTGAGCTGCCTTCTTGAACCGCTGCAGTCCCTGTGGTGTAGGTACACCCACACTGCTGTTAGGGAGGGAGTTCCAGGATTTTGTCCCTGTGGTGTAGGTACACACACAGTGCTGTTAGGGAGGGAGTTCCAGGATTTTGTCCCTGTGGTGTAGGTACACACACAGTGCTGTTAGGGAGGGAGTTCCAGGATTTTGTCCCTGCGGTGTAGGTACACCCACAGTGCTGTTAGGGAGGGAGTTGCAGGTTTTTGTCCCTGTGGTGTAGGTACACCCACAGTGCTGTTAGGGAGGGAGTTCCAGGAAGTTGTCCCTGTGGTGTAGGTACACCCACAGTGCTGTTAGGGAGGGAGTTCCAGGATTTTGTCCCTGCGGTGTAGGTACACCCACAGTGCTGTTAGGGAGGGAGTTGCAGGTTTTTGTCCCTGTGGTGTAGGTACACCCACAGTGCTGTAAGGGAGGGAGTTGCAGGTTTTTGTCCCTGTGTTGTAGGTACACCCACAGTGCTGTTAGGAAGGGAGTTCCAGGATTTTGTCCCAGTGGTGTAGGTACACCCACAGTGCTGTTAGGGACAGAGTTCCAGGATTTTGTCCCTGTGGTGTAGGTACACCCACAGTGCTGTTAGGGAGGGAGTTCCAGGATTTTGTCCCTGTGGCGTAGGTACACCCACAGTGCTGTTAGGGATGGAGTTCCAGGATTTTGTCTCTGTAGTGTAGGTACACCCACAGTGCTGTTAGGGAGGCAGTTCCAGGATTTTGTCCCTGTGGTGTAGGTACACCCACATTGCTGTTAGGGAGGGAGTTCCAGGATTTTGTCCCTGTGGTTTAGGTACACCCACAGCGCTGTTAGGGAGGGAGTTCCAGGATTTTGTCCCAGTGGTGTAGGTACACCCGCAGTGCTGATAGTGATGGAGTCCCAGGATTTTGACTCAGTGACAGTGAAAGCACAGCCAATATATTTCCAAGTCAGTATGGTGAGCAGCTTGGAGGGGAACTTCCAGGTGGTGATGTTCCCATCTATCTGCTGCCCTTTTTGTTTTAGATGCTAGAGATCGTGGGTTTGAAAGGTGCCATCAAAGAAGCCTTGGTGAGTTGCTGCAGTGCATCTTGTTGATATTACACACACTGCTGCTACTGTGTGTCGGTGGTGGAGGGAGTGAATGTTTGTGGATGGGGTGCCAATCAAGCAGGGCTGCTTTGTTCTGGATGGTGTCGAGCTTCTTGAGTGTTGTGGGAGCTGCACTCATCCAGGCAAGTGCAGAATATTCCATCACACCCCTGACTTGTGCCTTGTAGGTGGACGATAGGCTTTGGGGAATCAAGAGATGAGTTACTTGCTGTAGCATTCCTAGCACCTGACCTTCCCTTGTAGCCATAATATCTGCATGGCTAGTCCAGTTCAGTTTCCAGTGAATGCTAATCCCTGAAATGGTGATAGTGGGGTGATTCAGCGACGGTAATGAATTTCAGTACCGAGGAGAGATGGTTAGATTTTTGCTTGTGGGAAATGTTCATTACCTGACACTTGTGTGGCGTGAATGTTACTTGCCACTTGTCAGCCCAAGCCTGGATACTGTCCAGGTCTTGCTGCATTTGGACATGGACTGCTTGAGTATCTGTGGATTTGCGAATGGTTCTGAACATTGTGCAATCATCAGCGAACACCCCCACTTCTGACCTTATGATGGAAGGAAGGTCATTGATGAAGCAGCTGGAGGTGGTTGGGTTGAGTACACTACCCTGAGGAACTCCTGGGGTCAAATCCTCCAACAGCGACACCCATCTTCATTTGTTCCAGACAGGACTCCAACCAGCGGAGTGTCCATTCCTCCCACCATCTCCCACACTGATAGCCCATGTGGCCAGTTTTGACAGGGCTCCTTGATGCCACATTTGGTCAAAAGCTGCCTTGATGTCAAGAGCAGTCACTCTCACCTCACTTGATTAGCTCCCAACGCGGACGATGTGCCCAAGATACAACATGGGGACATTGCGGCAAATTTGGTTGAAAATGGCAGCAGGTGGAATAGATAAAAAACAGAAAAACTGCGGTTGCTGGAAATCCAAAACAAAAACAGAATTACCTGGAAAAACTCAGCAGGTCTGGTAGCATCGGCGGAGAAGAAAAGAGTTGATGTTTCGAGTCCTCATGACCCTTCGACAGAACTTGAGTTCGAGTCCAAGAAAGAGTTGAAATATAAGCTGGTTTAAGGTGTGTGTGTGGGGGGCGGAGAGATAGAGAGAGAGAGAGGTGCTTGTGTAGACAAACAAGCAGTGATAGAAGCAGATCATCAAAAGATGTCAGCGACAATGGTACAAAAGAACACACAGGTGGAATAGATATCGGCCGTGGTAGAATAAGGTTTGTAACGTGCATATCATCTCTACGAAAAGAAAAACAAAACAATCCTTTTTTACAGAATGAGAGACTTTTCAATGCAGCGACATACATCCCAAATCCTAAGCCAGGGATTCTCATTTGAGGTGGGTTTCAGAGCGGGCGGGAGTGAAAAGTACGGGGAGATAGCGAAGTTCGGTTCGACAACTTCGCGAAACCAGTTTGCGAGCGTCCACTCCGCCCGACAATGGCGGGTTGCACTTCCCCATCACCCCACGCTGGGAGGTCAATTTTAATACTTTAGGATCTCATTATAAGCCTTGTTTGCCTGAATCAAACACCCCAGGCTGGATCATTGGTGTTTCACAACTGGGCATAAGCAGTCGGCTGCACTTTGCCCGGGACTTTGAGGTTGCTTTGCCCAGCTTGCTTCGGGTAGTACTCATGGTCATCAGTGCTAGGCTACACAGGCAGAACTTTTTAGGGGGTTGGGAATGGAGGGGGGGGGTGGTGGGGTAGCGTGGTCACCTACCAGACTAGCCCTAAGGCCACGGTGGCTTTTAGATAGCTGTGGGGCTAGGGATTGCTTGGGGAAGAGGGAGAAGTGGCCGGAGTCAAGGGAAGAGGGATGCAGGGTGAGGGTGGTAATGGAGGAGGGTGGTTTCCCAGAGTGTCTGTCTGTGTCATTGGAGGGCACATGTTGGTCTGTGCGAGTGGCCTCAACATGTCGGGGCTCAGGAAGAGATGAGGTCAGATGGGGATATGAGGGCGTGCGTGCAAGAGAGTGAGTGGTGATGCCTCTTGAGCTGGCAGTGAGTGGGGTGCCAGTGAATGTGCGATGGGCTTGTGAGTGTGTGCGCTTAGGGTGATGCAATGGTTGACTCAGCCTGACAGCACTGCAGAGCAATGGTATGCTGGCCGATTCAGGGGGCACCAGCTCAAACAGTTCCAGCTATCGCCAGCTACCTTAAATAGGGTGCATGTCTGGAAGTGCACATGATCTCGCTGGGTAAGAATACCTGCCTGAGTCTATTATCACCCTGTGAGAATGGATGTTCTTTTTATTTCAAATATTTTGAGGAATATTGTGTTATTGTGTAAAGAAGGCAGGTTGTGTGTTTGATTTAATTAAGATGGGAAGGTTTTGACAGGAAGCAGAGTGACTGGGGGTTCAGGAACATGAAAGGGATAGATGTGTTAAGTTTCAGGTGCAAGTAAATAAGTTAGATCTAACAGTTGCATTTTTAGGTAAGCCTAGAGATTGTTTGAAGATCAAAGAGGAGTCAGAGGTTTAAAGAAACATGTTTGCATCTTTCAGGAGATCAATAGTTAAACTGTAGTGATGTAATTATGTTTTATTGACCCAAAGGCAAAGACAAGAGGGAAACATGACCGGTTTTATATCTTGAAGGATTTGCGTTTGAAAGAGGGGTGAGAATAATGGAATAGAGAGGAAAGGGGAAAAATGTTATAGTATAGTTACTGTGGACAGCTGGACAGAACTGTTGAGCTAGAGATGGCTGAAGGTAGCTGGACCTGTCCGAACTGTTGAGACAGCTGGTTCTCTGGGCTGGGAGAGGATATATTTTGAATCTTCCGTTCAATCATGCCAGTAAGCAAGCAGCATTTTTCTGAAGTGGACCTCACCGCAGAGTGGGAGAGAGTAAAGATCACGTGGCACATTGTTATTTAAACTACAGCGGTTTGCTCTGTGTAATATTATTGGATTTCATAGTAGACATCTATAATGGAATGCTGACTGGAAGGTGTTTACTTTGTGGGTTGGGTCAACCAGGAAATTTTGGGACATGTTATGTAAGACTAACCTTCGTTGTGTAAATGTAACCTTGTGTGCTTAGGTTTTATTTCATTTTTGTTAGTAAAACCTTTCACTTTTATTTTTTAAATCCCAGAAGTCTTCGTGGACCCCTTACTGCTGGGATCAGGACTAATTCTTGGGTTCAAAATAGGAATAAAAACAAAGCTACGGCCCCTAAGTCAAGTGGATCTCTCGGATTTAGTTGGCAAAGCAATGAACGCTGGCCAGGGTCATAATGACCTACATGTGTGAACCACAACACAAACAGAATTACCTGGAAAAACTCAGCAGGTCTGGCAGCATCGGCGGAGAAGAAAAGAGTTGACGTTTCGAGTCCTCATGACCCTTCGACAGAACTGAGTGAATCTTAGGAAAGGGGTGAAATATAAGGTGGTTTAAGGTGGGGGGGGGGTTGGGGGGAGAGAAGTGGGAGAGGGTGGTGTGGTTGTAGGGACAAGCAAGCAGTGATAGGAACAGATAATCAAAAGATGTCACAGACAAAAGAACAAATGAACACAGAGGTGTTAAAGTTGGTGATATTATCTAAACGAATGTGCTAATTAAGAATGGATGGTAGGGCACTCAAGGTATAGCTCTAGTGGGGGTGGGGGGAGCATAAAAGATTTTAAAATATTTAAAAATAATGGAAATAGGTGGGAAAAGAAAAATCTATATAAATTATTGGAAAAAACAAAAGGAAGGGGGAAACAGAAAGGGGGTGCGGATGGGGGAGGGAGCTCACGACCTAAAGTTGTTGAATTCAATATTCAGACCGGAAGGCTGTAAAGTGCCTAGTCGGAAGATGAGGTGTTGTTCCTCCAGTTTGCGTTGAGGTTCACTGGAACAATGCAGCAAGCCAAGGACAGACATGTGGGCAAGAGAGCAGGGTGGAGTGTTAAAATGGCAAGCGACAGGGAGGTTTGGGTCATTCTTGCGGACAGACCGCAGGTGTTCTGCAAAGCGGTCGCCCAGTTTACGTTTGGTCTCTCCAATGTAGAGGAGACCACATTGGGAGCAACGAATGCAGTAGACTAAGTTGGGGGAAATGCAAGTGAAATGCTGCTTCAGTTGAAAGGAGTGTTTGGGTCCTTGGACGGTGACGAGAGAGGAAGTGAAGGGGCAGGTAAAAACAAAAAAAACTGCGGATGCTGGAAATCCAAAACAAAAACAGGAGTACCTGGAAAAACTCAGCAGGTCTGGCAGCATCAGCGTAGAAGAAAAGAGTTGACGTTTCGAGTCCTCATGACCCTTCAACAGAACTGATTGTATCTTAGGAAAGGGGTGAAATATAAGCTGGTTTAAGGTGGGGGGTGGGGGGGGGGTTGGTGTGGAGAGAAGTGGGGGGCGGAGTGGTGGTGGCGTGGTACAGTTGAAGGGCACACAATGTGAAATTCTCACCAGGGAAGGAGTCCAGCGGCATATGCGGGTAGCAGTGGTGACCAGTGCAGACCATGATTGCGTCGAAAATCGAGGTTTTCGTATTCCCCTCGCCGTCTTTCGTTGTCACATCCCACTGGCCGGTCGAGGAGAAGTCTTCTCTCCTCACGACGCTACACACTTCGGTCTGGGGAGACAGAAAGCTTGTTCAAACCACCAGCGTTGCCCCTGCCGCGGGTCTCCTCTGTCATGCAGTTGCCACACGTTCCGAAATGCCCCTCAGAACGTGGGGGACCTTACCCGTGACCCTAATGATGTCTGGGTGATGCCCGCCACGCTATTAGGTAGGGAGTTGCAAGACTTTTAACTTAACCACGATCATCCATGTGCCTGGGCCATGAAGGAATTGGAAGGGGCTTGACTGTGATGACCTTAGTGCCTGCCTGTCTGCCTTTGTATTTTCTGGGGTTTGAATAACTCTGAGATGTGCTACGGGGCTCTTTACAATAACACTTTACTATTGGTGTTAAAAAAAAAAGAAACAACCTGTCGAATCTTGGGGACCTGCACTCATCAGGTCATATTCACAAGAATACCCAAATCTGAAACAGAACAACCGCTGCATGTGGAGTGAGCGCTGATCGGTTGGCACGTTGATTCTTTGGACAGAGGAAAGTTGTTGAGTCGACTGTCCCTCCAAAGGATCAGCACACGGGAATTGGACAGCCATTTCAGCGCGAACAAATGAGTGACCAGCCCTAAAGGCTAACTGTTTCTACATCTGCAGGACCGCTGAGCATGGCGTTATACTTATTCCTGAGGTAGTGCCACTGTGAGGGGTGTGGGGAGTTTTAGAAGTAGCCTTGGACTGATGCCCTTTCAAGCAACCTTACAGTATGACATCTCTTTTATTCCGCTCTGTGTCGTGGTCAACGTATATCCCTCAACCAACACCGAAAGTAAACTAAGGAAACATAGAGGCAGAACTCCCAGTCATTTTTTTCACGTTGGTGCCTGTGTGATCTCGCAGTGAGAAAGTTTACTCCTGAAATTCCGCACGTGATAACAGTGACTAAATGTCAAATGCGCTTCCAGCGCAGCATTAATGTGGATTATTATTTTGTTTCCTGCATCAGTCGTTATTTAAACCAACAACAACAACAAAAAAATCTTTCCTGCCTCTGTTCCTTGTCCAGTGAAACTTCCGAAACTGTTCAACGTGGCTTTATCGCCTGAAGTCTCGTTTCGTATGTGTATAAGAAACGGACAGACAAATGAACATAAGGAAGTGCCGGAGAAAGTAAACTTAGCATTTCTGGCAGCATCTGTCGAGGGAGGAACAGAGTTAACGTTTGGAGTCCACTGTGATACTTGGATGGGAGTTCCAGCCCTAAAGGACTCGAAACGTTAGCTCTGTTCCTCCCTCCACAGACGCTGCCAGGAGTGCTGAGTTTACCCAGCACTTGCTCGTTTTATTGCAGGTTTCCAACATCTGCAATATTTTATGTCTGTAGCATTTTGTTTGATAAATAGGGAACTTTGACGTGAAAGAGTTGGTGGGGGGGGGGGGGGGATATGTCTTTGGAGACAGGAGTACAATGACCGATTAAGCACCTTTAGCATGCAACGAATTTAACACAGCGAATGCTGGTCACTCTAAAAGACCCGAAATATATTGGGGAATATTCTGCAAATAACTGTGCTCTCTGGCAATAGGCACAGTTGAACAACCAGAATTGCTGTCCAGGGCTTTGGCGTCTAGGATGGTGGCCCTTGAATTCACTCACGAAGCAGCCCTGTCTCTCTGTCGCTCTTTTACTCCGGTGACAATTGACTCGCCACACATTCGTCCGTAGGGAGTAACAGCCCTAGCCAATGCAAGCAGCCCCCCATGAGTGAGCCCTATAGTCCACAGTGCCATTCTGCATCGACAGAATTTCATTTGACAGGAGATTGGGCACTTGTTTAGTTGCAATTGGCTGTGTCGCTTTTTTGTGGCAGAAAACCCTATTGCAACCTTACACCCCAGTACACAAAGGAAAAGTCTCTGGTTAATATTGTCCAGCTACCCTTGACCAAATTTGGACATTTTATCTGCTTATCTACCTCCGCGCTTTCGATTTCTTACTTACTCTGAACGCGGATAGACTTTGACTGCTTTTCTCGGTAAAGTATGTTGCATAATGCCAACTGTTATGGAATCATGGTCAATAAGGTAGTTATCTGTGAATGGCTGAACCTCTGCAATCTCTCCACACAAAATCACAAATCCTTTGACAGCGAGATGTCCTTAGCTCCTGAGCTGTATTGCATTCGGTAACGATTTAGGTTCATCGGGCCGGAGAGTCTTTCTTTCTAAGAACGGTCGCTGGTGGTACAGGACGTGAACATGGCTGAAAGAAGAGAGATACTTTGCCGAAGCTTCCCACCTTCCACTCAACAGGACGATTAGCAGAGGTGGAAGGGGGGTGGGGGCTGCTGGGACAGGGAAGCAGCAGATTTATACTGTAGGGAGTGCCGATCGGTTGGCAAGTGGGCTCTGATTACTCGGGGTGTTGTCATAGAGAATGCACCAGTTGAGAGTGACTGACAGTCAACTGCCAAGAATTGTTTGAAATTTCACACCAGGCAGCCCGACCCTGATTGGTCAAAGCAGTGCCCTGCGGAATAATGCAGCAAGTGGAATTTGTGGTTTTGCACTCGGTCATCTGCTAAATTGTCCTCACTGTGTTAGGGATGACGCTGGCAACCAGTGTAAGTTGGTCCCCGGTGTGGGCGCACTTGCCTGCACTGGAAGCGACAGATGCTAATACATAGTGGCCTCTGTTTTCTTTTACAAACTGGAAGAACATTACACCTGTTTCAGCTAAACAAAGGGAGTGACAGCCGTTCACTGAAGAATGAGAGGTGATCTTATCGAAACATATGAGATCCTGAGGGGGACTAGACAGGGTGGATTTAAGGAGGATGATTCCACAAGACTAGGACTAGGGAACACAGCTTAGGAAGAATAGCTCTCCCCTTTAAGGCAAAAAATCAGTTGTTTTTGTCCAACATAGACCTCTTAGTTCTTTTTGCTTTGGTTATGGGATTGCCTGCCCTTGCTTAGAGGACATTTTGGAACCACGTGTACATATCTCCTTCCATAATGACCAGCGTTCATGACACCCAGCAGTGGTACCTCGAACATCATCAGACCATTCATTTACTGGCTGGTGGTGGAATTCGAATCCTGGGCACAAAACATTCTCCTGAATACCAGCCCAGTGACACCACTGTGCCACAGCCAATATGTGGGTCCCATTGTTCCCTGAAAACAGTGGGACACTG
This sequence comes from Isurus oxyrinchus, assembly GCA_026770705.1. Classification (NCBI taxonomy): domain Eukaryota; kingdom Metazoa; phylum Chordata; class Chondrichthyes; order Lamniformes; family Lamnidae; genus Isurus; species Isurus oxyrinchus. The sequence continues at coordinate 3,119,688 of JANJGN010000048.1, forward strand.
GGTCATTGAATCTGTTCAGGGCACTGTTCGAAAGATTTTTAACGGGGGTGGTCAAGGGTTGCTGGGGGGTGGGGCAGAAAGGAAAGGGAGGGGTGAGATCACAGCTATGATCTTTGGTTGCTGGACTAGGCTATTCGGTCCCTTTTTTAATGAATGGCCGGAGCTGGCGCTTAGGGGTGAATAGCCCTCTCGAGCTCCCAAATTTCCTCTGTTGACTCCATACATTTCTCTCTCTCTCTCTCTCTCCCTCTCCCTTTCTCTCTCTCTCTCTCTCTCTCTCTCTCTGTCTCTTTCTGTCCACTTCCCTTCTCACGTAGACAGCCCCAAAAGCGGTTGAATAGGAACTTGATACTGTTGAATTGCTTCCAGCATTGTTTCCTTGTTCATGTTTGGGAACTCAATGAACTGGATGTCCAAAACATGCATTAACTAGAATCATTTATTGTGCAGTGTGTATAGGGTTACAATAGGGCTTGGAGAGGGGTAAATAAAAACATTCATGAGTGCAGCTAACTAACTGCCAATTTTGTGACAACTGAGATGCACTCAACATAGAATAATTCGCAGGGATAAATTACATGGGCTCTTTGCATTGGGCAGGTTCATACTGGGCTATAAATGATATAAATAATAATGCTGATGTGACTGCGGCGTTGAAGATTGTTAAAGGACTTGGTAGGTGAGAGGGAGAGGAACTCTTTCCTCTGCTTTGGAGAGTTTGTGAAGGATATCAGAACACTAAGGTTGGAAGCATTTCAGAGAAGGGTCACTGGACCCATTCCTGGGGCCAAGGGCTTTTCCGATGAAGACAAGGTTGAACAGGTTGGGTCCATACCCATTGGAGTTCGGACGAATGAAAGGTGATCTTATGGAAACATCTAAGATCCTGAGAAAAGCCAAGGCACTTTAGAACGAATTAGCAGTTTTATATTCTTGTTGTTACCCATCAGGGGTGATCGAAGAAGCCTCTCTTTCCCTACAGATTATTAGGACTCAAAAAGTCTGCCTCCAAATGAGCTGTTGCGAACACATCAATCCATAATTGTGGTTAAATGAGTGTCCCCCTATTCCGTAAATCATTTGATCACACTTATCGATTGATTTAGCCACAACAACTCCTTTTGGGGAGATTCCCGGAGGAATCTAGATGAAAAAATCATCGAAAGTTGTGGTGGACGGACTGGCAATTGGCACGGGTATTATGGGATATAGAATCAAAGAGGCACAGTTGAGTCAACCTTCAGATCAGCGATGGTCGAATTGATTCAAAGATCCCAAAGGTCAAGGGTTGTTCTAATGTGACCATTTTCAAAAAAGGAGATTGCTTATATCTTTCTACGTGAAAGAGGCAGAAAATTCTAAGCGATAATTCTCAGTGATATCCGTGTTCAGGGATATGTTTTCCAGCAGGCGTGGCTGTGTATCCGAAGCTGGAAAGCCGATGAGCCTCTCTGGAGTTTTCTCTACACGCTTTTGGTGGGGGTCGGTGTGGTGGTTATTGGCAAGCCCTTCACTTCTTGTCATTCCAAACAGCCCTTGAGCTGAGTGCCTCGTCAGGGGAGGAGAGAGGAGTCAAACACATTAATGTGGGTGCGGAGTCACATATCGGTGAGCCCAGTTGTGTGGCAGGACTTTAAGCTGTCTCCAGGAAGTTTTGTGCCTTTGGAATTCCAGAGCCGTGGCATTTCCACCACAGCACCACCAGCTCTCCCTAACTCCTTCGATGAAAGAAAGCAGCGAGAAAGAAAGAGAGAGTGAGAGAGAGAAAGGAAGAGTAAGCAAGAACGAGAGAAACGAAGAGGGAAAGCAAGAAAGAGAGAAATCAGGAGGGAGAGAAAGAGAGAAAGAAAGAGAACGAGATAAAGAAAGAGAGAGAGATAAAGAAAGAGAGAGAGATAAAGAAAGAGAGAGAGATAAAGAGAGAGAGAGAGATAAGAGAGAGAGAGAGATAAAGATAGAGAGAGATAGAGAAAGAGATAAAGAAAGAGAGAGAGAAAGAAAGAGAGAGAGAAAGAAAGAGAGAGGAA